>CAJHZI010000778.1:705000-731435 GCA_905160935.1 Enchytraeus crypticus
AGTAGAGTGGCATTAGCAACAAACGTCGGTGTCGGTGTGAAATTTCAAGTGTCCGCTCCCGAAATACATTTAACTCTCGAGTGTTTAACATTCAACTCCCGGGCTAGCCGATTAGAGATATGTTTCTCGGATAGTGACAGGACAGGTAAATGGATAAGAGACTAATGCTTCCAGTGGGTTGTACATGGATACTAAAAGTGATAGATATAAGCGAGAATGATCTCCTTACTGCAACATATATTTACTCTTCCAGTAAAGCATTTCTGAGAGATATTTCCATCAGATTAGCATTTATGAGATATAACTCTATGCTATATAGCATTTATGTGATGTAGCATTTATGAGATATAATTCTATGCTATATAGCATTTATGTGATGTAACATGTATGAGATATAACTCTGTGCGATTAGCATTAATGAGATCGCAAGCACGACACACTATGAAAGAGTATCGTGATTGAAATGGCAAAAGCATAGGCAAACACTATTTCCGCAGTATTGCGACAATGCAAGTTATTAAATATATTAAAACCATGTTATGTATGATGTCATATTACGTTATTCTATCTCAAAACAAATTAATCGCGAAATAATCAGGCAAAGTGGAAATATTATGCAGTTGCAGAAAGCCTTCTTCTGCGAAGAAACGTGCTTTATTAGGCTAGAATATAACCTCGTTATCTTCGATCTCTTTTGTAACCCGCACATTCTCTCTCTATTATGCCACATGGCAGGTCCAAGATATATATTCCTATCTGAATTGTTCATGATAAAGGACACGCAAGGCACATTTTCTCGGTCAAAATCTTAGGGCTGTTTTTCTGGATTTTAGAATTTTTACCGATTTTCGACCTTCTTTTTGCTCGCCGGCTCGATTTTGCCTCAATAGTGCTCGATGTGGTCATTGATGACTGTAGCACTTCAATTGCTGTTATTATTATGTTATTATAATTAAACTAAAGCAGTAACGTATTATTAATTTTACAAATTTATATTTATAACTATCCGTTCTATTACAAATAAATTACGGTACAATAATTAAGTGCTACTGCATTTTAGTATCACACTGGTAATTTCAATCACTAAAACTGAAATCAGTAACTGAACAAAATTAGACACAAAATATAGTAAATCAATATTTACTAGATTAGATTAGATTAGATTAGAGATTAGATTAGATTAGATTAGATCAGAATAGATTAGGTTAGATTAGATTAGACTAAATTAGACTAGATTTGATTGGATTAGATTAGATTAGATGAGATGAGATTGGATTAGATTAAATTAGACTAGATTAGATTGAATTAGATTAGGTTACATGAGATTAGATTAGATCATATCAGATTAGATCAGATTAGAATAGATCAGAATAGATCAGAATAGATTATATTATATTATATTATATTATATTATATTATATTATATTATATTATATTATATTATATTATATTATATTATATTATATTATATTATATTATATTATATTATATTATATTATATTATATTATATTATATTATATTATATTATATTGTATTATATTATATAGTATTATATTATATTATATTATATTATATTATATTATATTATATTATATTATATTATATTATATTATATTATATTATATTATATTATATTATATTATATTATATTATATTATATTATATTATATTATATTATATTATATTAGATTAAATTTGCTTAGACTAGGCTTGGGTTAGTAAATCAGAGTATTGGAAATTAAAGACATAATATGAGCTTTAAATGTACTAAGAGTATTATATGTTCTAATATATTATATATTATATGACTGTATGTATTATGTGCAATGTGTGTAGCATAGTGTTAGATATGTTTTATTTTATCCTTATTTTGAATACTGTTAGGTATGTTTTATTGTTATCCTGATTTTTCAATAACCACAGTCGAGTCGACTTGTTATTTGAAACCCTCACTGCTTCATAAATGGCAATAATAAAGTTAAATAGCTTGCATAAAGCTGCAACTCAACTATGTACTATCAACTCGACTTTAATATTCAACTCTGTATTTCTGGAAACAATTGAGTGGCCTTGCTCAGCGGAGTTCATCGGAGAGGCTGCTGTGACTGAAATAATCTCCATCTCTTCTGCTCGCTTCCTCTCAGTGTACTTAGAAGGTCATCTAACAAAGAACTCAAGTGGAAAGTTCTATTCAGGATTTGCTATTTGTTATTCATTCCAGCATGGACGCCGTGAGAGATTTAGACTAATTTCAAGAGGGGGCAGTAGTATGGAGAGTTAGACTGTTGGTATATTTACAACAAGATGATTCGTATCCGGGTGTTCAACTAGATAGGGTGTTACGCTCTTTCATTGGTGGCCTGGTTTTGCATGTATTAGAGTGCCTGCCTTTCCATTTTACTTTGGTGTCTTTATATTATTCGAAATATGTTGATTGCTGTGCTGTGTGATATGCGAACAATATAAATCTCTCTCTCTCTCTCTCTCTCTCTCACTCTCTTAGTAGTTACAATAAACGTAGGATTTAACTAAAGTTTAAGAAGCTAGAACGCATCAGTTTTCAAAAACAGCAAGAATAAGCTGATCCAGATCTTTATAGACACCAGCAGCGCTAAACTACGAGAGATAATGTTCAAGATGATTCGTGCTTTAAATTGCAGACCTAAGGTTTACATGGTGGGGTGGATATACCCCTCCGACCTATCTTTTGAGGCAACTGGCTGGGCAACCTTTTCAAGAGAGTGGAAAAAGTCCTCAGAATCCGCACTAAAAGTTCAACTTGGTTAGACTCTTCAATATATTCCACTGAAATTTGACACATTTAGGATTTAGTTAATTCGCAGGCGGATAAGGATTCTGATCGCGTGGGAATAAGTATATTGATCGACGACCGGCTTAGTTTTCCCTTGGAAGTAAGAATACGTTGTGACAAACTGGGTTCAGGGAACAATACGTGCAAGGTCGAACAACAACAGCTGCAACAACAATAACAACATCTGCAACAATAACAAAAGCTAGATACAGCAAAAACAGCTACAACAGCAACATCTGCAGCAACAATAACAGCTACACAACAACAACAGCTACAACAATAACAACAGCTATAGAAACAAAAACAGGTGACATAACGACAGCCGTATCAACTACATCAACAACTACAGCTACAACAATAACGACAGCTTCAACAACGACAGTATCAGCAACTGAAACAACAACAGTAACAGATGAAACAACAGAAGCTACAATAACAACAGTTGCAACAACAACAACAATAACAACACCAGCTACAACATCAACTAGAACAACAAAAATAGCTACAACAGCCGAAACAACAGGAGCTACAAATACAGCTTCACTAACAGAACAACGTCTACAGCAACAACACCTACAACTTTGACCACTCCAGCTATAACAACAACAACCCTCTTTAAATCGCTCATACTTACTCCATATGTTAGCTCGAGTAATCCTTCATGTCTTATTTGTTAGCAAGCTTGCTAGCAGGTCGATATATTATTTTGAAGAGAATGATTGGATTCTATTTCCTGATTGAGGAAATCTTAAGACACAATCTGTATTTGGAATGGTAACTCTGTATATTTTGAATACTACTGAGCATTTATTGTATTTATTGGGTGACTCCTTCCGAAGATAGCGTAGACAAGTATCAATCGCTGTTATGATCAACTTAGGCCTATATAGATGCGATGGGGCCTTGCCGTCAGATTAAAGGCCTTTTCAAAAGAGTACTACATGTATATTCGTTGTATACTAAAAACTTAAACAGACCCTTTGGTTGGGTTAAGATATGAAAAAATTGTATCGCTACATTTCCCAATAACACAAAGTTAGTATAACAAAGTGACCTGGAACAAAATAGCAACAACAACAATATCTAGAGTACAGGGCAATTCTCTCGTCAATGATAATATCGAGCACAAGTGAACTAAGTCAAATGCCGACGAAAAAAAGCGGTTTTAAAATGGTAACGAGGCCCTGGCTTCAAAAAGCAGATAATCTCAGGTCAGAGTCCGAAAAATCATGAAAAGTCCTTAAACTCCTGTTGAACAATTTGAATGACGACGAAAAGAAATATTTTGACAGAATAAATAATTACATTCTGTATTAATCAAATGAATTACATTTTTAGGTCTTAACATGGCAACGAAGGCCTGGATTCAAGTAGAAGAGAAACTGTATTCAAAGCCTCAGCGAGAATTAGCAGCTGAAAATTGAGATCTTTTTTAAAGAGGAAATGGCTGGAGATATTTAATACCCACGGAGACCAATTGCCAATCGCTGAAGCGTGTGCCTAAATTATGACGAACGAGAATGTGAGAGAAAAAATGAAAAGAGACCGTGTGTGTATGTGTGTGTGCGAGAGAGAGATATATATATATAGAGAGAGAGAAACACTGAAAGAAAGATAGTGAGAGAGAGAGAATAATGAAAAGAGACAGTGAGAGAGAGATAGAGAGAGAGGTAGAAACAATGAAAAGAGAGATAGTGAGAGAGAGAATAATGAAAAGAGACAGTGAGAGTGAGAGAGAGAGAGGTAGAAACAATGAAAAGAGATAGTGAGAGCGAAAAAGAGAAAAACAATGAAAAGAGATAGTGATAGAGAGAAACAATGAAAAGTGATAATGAGAGAAAGAGAGAAACAATAAAAAGAGATAGTGAGAGAGAGAGCAACAATCAAAAGAGATAGTGAGAGAGACTTCTACTGTATAACAAATTGCATAACAGTTACAATCAAAAATTCAACAGAGAAAGAAAACGACAGAAATGCATAATTAATTAGGTAAGATAATGTAATCCAAGCACTTTAAGAAACTGTTGCAAGTGAAAGAAAAATCGAAAGATAGATAGCTAGATGGAGAGAGAGGGAGAGATAAAGAGAGAGAGAGAGAGACAGAGACAGAGACAGAGGCAGAGACAGAGACAGTGACAGTGACAGTGACAGTGACAGAGGCAGAGACAGAGGCAGAGACAGTGACAGTGACAGAGATACAGAGATAGAGTCAGAGACAGTGACAGTGACAGAGACATAGGCAGAGACAGTGACAGTGACAGAGATACAGAGATAGAGTCAGAGACAGTGACAGTGACAGTGACAGAGGCAGAGACAGAGGCAGAGACAGTGACAGATACAGAGGCAGAGACAGAGGCAGAGACAATGACAGATACAGAGGCAGAGACAAAGACAGCGAGACAGAGACAGAGAAACAGTGACAGCGACAGAGACAGAGACACAGAGAGACAGAGATAGAGACAGTAACAGAGACATAGACAGAAACAGAGACAGTGAGAGAGACAGAGACAGGGACAGAGAGATAGAGACAGAGACAGAGACAAAGATAGAGAGACAGAGGCAGACACAGACACAGAGACAGAGACAGAGACATAGGCAGAGACAGAGAGACAGAGAAAGAGACAGAGACAGACAGAGAGACGTATTTTAGAGTGTTTACTTGTGGCAGACTGAGAACGGCGCTGAGACACCAGGAGGCGCTGATAAGATATCGAACTCGACTCTTTGATTTACTCTGACCCAAAGGATCCATCACCGCCAGACATCGATCGATTCCTATCACCACTATGGTATAGGTGGAGAGGTAGAGGCCGAATAGCTGTGCGTACTTGATCAACTTACATGTCCACGTTCCACCGTACCTACAATAGATATATCAATCAGTGACACATGACTTCGACAGACCATTGGAAAGCGAATTCAATAAGGAGAAGTTAAGGAGACAGATCAAATGTTATCAACAAATCAATTAATAGACAATTAATTACAAAGGAGAAGCTAAGAAGTGGCGGATTGCCTCAACTACAGCACTGCAGTAACGCGTCTGCATGTATGTCTGCGCCTCTATGGAATATTTCGCCTCTATGGAATATTTATCTATATTTGTGGATGTATGTGGGTGCATGCACCCACATGCACCCACATACACCCACATGCACCCACATGCACCCACATGCACCCACATGCACCCACAGGCACCCACATGCACCCAAATGCACTCACATGCACCCACATGCACCCACATGTACCCTCACGCACCCAGATGCACCCAAATGAACCACTACCCGCTGCGTCCTTTTCCAAATGATGATGTGCTAATTAGCACTGACGCACTAAAAGAGAAAGAATTTTATTCTGTATATTTTCCATTGTCAACTGCAGCGTTACCAGCAAATAAAGGCCAGCAATTGAGCGTCAGTGTCTATGTGTTTACTCTTGCTGTCAGAGATAATTTACTTCCAGCCAAGGCGTCTTCCATCTTTTTCACGAACAATCAGTGACAATTATAGGACACGACATTTTAAGTAAAAGCATTTGTAGAACTCTATTTATAATCCCAAAATATTTGTTTGAGTTAACATAGTGGATACGGGAATCAATTTATATATAGTTCAGTAGTGTGGAATTACGAGAGACCATGTAGGCCTAAGCGGTGTAATTTACTATAAAAATGTAAGATTCCTGGCGCTAAACGAAATGTAGTTTATACGAACAGTAGAATTTATCCTGAAGTTGTTTAATTCAGTAGGACATGATTCAATTTACGTTAATAAAGTGCTAACTTAAAGTGGAAACCCTCATAATTAACTTGATCTCTCTTTCTATCTCTCTCTCCCTATCTCTCTCTACCTATCTCTCTCTCTCTCTCTCTCTCTCTCTCTCTCTCTCTCTCTTTCTCCCTTTTTAGTGTTTTACTAAGAAGTGGCAAATTCAGGTACATATTCATACTCTGAGTCTGCTTTCACACTTCATAGTTCAGCAAGTTAATGCTTTCAAAAGGCTATGCATAATATATGCCTAATATGGCCATATATATATTTAATTTTCATTAATTTACATTAATTTCATGTTACATTAAGTTCATTATCTTGAAAGCTTTAAAATTGCAAAAGACAAGTAGTTTAGTATATCTTAAACAGCGGATATTGAATAGCTTCAGAAATATATTTAATCGATTCCTTCAAACAGTTTCAATGCATACAAAATTTGGCAGAATTTATCCTTTCAATTCAGTTGTGTTGATTCAACTTAACTATTAACAACACGTGCAGTTTTTGGTTGATTTGTATTCTTTATTCACCATCTTACGCATACAACATTAAAAAGTCAAAACTAATTGTCTCTTCTTGATTCGTGCAATTTTAAGCATTAATTTGATACTTATCGTCTTGATGTATCACTCATTTTTCTACAATCGTGACAGTATCTCTGATCATATGGACTTTTTCTCCGTAGCCTTTAATCACTGCGCAGGAAAATACGTGGAATCTCTCTATTCGACATTTATTTTCTGACATCTTTAATCTTCTAGCTATGTAATTGATAATTATTGCTAAGTGAGGCTTCTTGAAGTGTCCACCTTGAGGCGTAATTTATAATATTAGAACTTAAGTAGTAAAATTAGCGTTAGTAATAGACAAAATTGGCTGTGGTTAAGTTAAGAACCTGATTTTGACCAGAAATAAAAAAGCTGGTAAAGCTAATGTTAACGTCAGTTTCTACACTCAAAACCGATGTCAGTGAAGGAAGAGCCCAAGAATTGAACCCCGCACATGCTGATCCGCGGTCGAGTGTGTTACCGACATCGCAACTGGATCCAGCAGATAGAAGTGATAACGTATGGTAAAAATGACGTTAAACAATTGCTATACCAGTTTTCTTATAGGAAATAACTCTACTAAATGCACAGCATATCAGATTCGTGATAAATATTTGGATGGATCAACATGTACATGAAGAATAATTTAATAGAAGAACTGAACTGAAAATAATAAATTCTTGAAAATTTCTACTGATTTACAAGAATGTTAGATGTAAGAAGTCAACTCAGGTTTTCATAACAAATTATTCGAGTCTACTTTAAATTGTATTCATTTAATGTAATTAATTATTCTATAATTAACAGAGACTATACACACATACAGTCATACACTAGCCTCTAGGAGTCCAATCAAATGCGATCGTGTATCGTATTTATATATCACAATAAAAGTCGCTTTAAAATAAGTGTTAGGCCTAAAAGTTAATTATGATTCCCCATTTGTATAAATTACTAAATACAATTTTCGCGCCTTTTTAGGAGATAAATTTAATAATCAAATCTGACTGATTTATGCTTCTTTCAATCAATTAAACTATTTTAAAAGTTACTGCTTTTCAAAATTTCAAATTTTCCATAACAGCTGAGTCTCTAATGACTCAGTGTTGAAGCCAATGACTAATTGGATATTTTGAGATTAATTTGTGTTCGTCGTGTTTCACGAATAGGATTCTACTTCTAGGTATTAGCTAGGTAATTTCCTTGACAAATTAAATTAAAACGGTAAACTGGGATTAGGAACCGTGCATGCGTAGAATAATAATCACAAAGCTTCGCAAATTTGCAATAACTTGCAGTTTTTAAGTACGCCTTTTCTGTTGAGCCCTTTAGTAACGAAACCTCGATAAACGGAAAAGAGTATTTTGGCCTTACCAGTGTGAGGGCCTGATAGTTTTTAGATTTTTTTCATATGAATGAGGTAAATGAAATCACAGTGAATAGTTCAAAATTCGTTAAATTAGGCCCTTGTTGATCGAAATCAGTGGCTGAACCTATGGTTAAAATTAGAAGTAGAATGCTATCAACTTCTGGTGAATATTAATCAGGTTGTGTAATTAATCTGTTGTTGTTGCTCGTTAAAATAAATCATGAGTGATAGAAGGTTGATTGAGAGATTTGCCGATCTCGGGTTAGCCAATATTCTCGGGTTTTGTCACAGATGCATTCAGAAGTTTCTATGATAATATATTTTGCCGAATGGAGCAAATTTCAAAAGTCATCTTACAGGTTTCGTGTCCTATCAATAAAGAGATAATTGTGTGCCAGTTATTCTGCAGTCTCAATTAGAACATTTTCACCAGTTGCCGTTATATTTTCAGATCTATAAAATCTCTTTTATTAAATATTAAGCCCTTCGTTTTCCTCAACATTATTTTTCTTGGAGAGTATAGTTTACATTCCTAGACCTATACTAAAAAAATTGTAGCCAAGTTCTTTATTTTTTCCCCAATCAAAGCCAAGCCTTACAGATAAGTACTAACCAATTTAGCTACTAACATTATGTTTGCCAAAAATTACATAAAAAGCGAAATAACAATTCAGATGGATTCCAAATCTTGAGTTTGCTGAAGAAATGGTCGTGTAAAAACTAGGTCACTCCAGTCTATAGTATCTCCGGGCAACATTTCCGTTCTGATCGTAAAGGAACGTGTCTCGCTTGTGATCAAGTAATTTACAATCTAACCAAAGGCTCGTCGTAACTGTTTGAAGATAAATTCCCGAATCAATTTCGTTCAACGAAACAAAATCTATAAAATTGTCGCTATCAGTTAATTGCATCGCTAATTAGCAAATCCGCGGAAAATGTCCAATCAGCGCCTAAGAACAATGCAGACAACAACACTAAATAATACAGGAAAACAACAACAGATGTCACAAGTCCAAACAACAACAACAACAATACATAAATATTAAAAAAGATCATGTTCCACTAACAGAGCCATTAGGAGAGATATCTACAAAAGGAAATTTCCAATCAATTCAATTAATTTTTAGTACAATTATTATCCCAGTTTTGAGCCCGGGTGTGGTTGGACCACTGCAGAACAGAGCAACCGCAACTAAGCTGCCACGTGTACGTAAGAGTCTACTAAGGCAGGAGTAGAAGAAGGTAGAGGGGACCCACCTCACAATGAAGTTTTTCCCTAGCAATAAATGAGAGTTACTCCACTATAGAACAATGGAAGGCAAAGGGAAACCACCTCAGAAGCCATATTATTCCTAAGCTATAGTCTACATGAAGGTGTGAATAAGGCATAGCCATTTGTGAAGTTATAAGCTCGCTAATAGAGAGTGTGCCCTATATGCAGCGTGAAAAGCAGCAATTGAGTAGGAATATGTATATGGAGATGTCGGTAATTTATTCGACGGCGGATCAGTTTGTGCGGGGTTCAATTCCTTGGTTAGCCCGTCAATGACATCGCTTTCGAGTGAGGAAACTGACGTTAACATTAGTTTTTTGTTCAGAGAAGAATTAAAGAGATGATGTGTCGAAGGAGAAAATAAATGAGTTGTAGTTTGCGCACGAAGGTTGAACTACATGTTCCGAATGGAAGATCAAGAGGTAGAGAATTTAGAGAGAGTGAGTAGCTGATAGCGTGACTAAACCTGGCGGCTATTCCCATCAAATCCTATTACAATTTTCCCGATTTCTCGGTGATGTGATAAGGCTGTTAACCGTGCTGGGCATTTGAAAGCTCTAGACGTGGATTGATGTGTAGCAGACGCTACAACACTGGGTTAAACCTTCATACACGTTCTTGATACATATACTGTACATAGAGGCTCTGACAAATGCATTATTGACTTTTAGCATGTATACTTGTATTGAAGTTAAATCTTGTGTTGTGAATAGATATTGCCTTGTGTTAAATCATCATTATAAGAATTCTGAAATTAACAGAATTTGATTTCGATCAGTAATCGAAGTCGACTCTTTAAGGGCGGATAAGCCTTCAGCTGGACTAATGAGGTTTTCCACCACCATCCCCTATCACTGTGTGCTCACTACAGGGGCTCCCTCCCCTATCATTGTGTGCTCACATGGGACCAAATCATTAGCACCAGAGACAAATGTAACCTTTATTTTCGCTGATAAGCGCACATGTTCCAAGGAGACGACAATTGCAGATAACAGCCCGTCATCAAAATCATAGTCATTATCATCATCATCATAATCATCATCATCATAATTAGCATCATCATCATCTTCTTCTTCTTCTCTTTATTAGCAGTTTAACTTGGGTCCGAATAACTTCTCCACTCCTCTCTCTCCTTTATTATATCATCAGTCAATCCCCGATAACCTCTTACAGTCGTTTTGGAAAATGTTGGAGGTAATTTCTGGAGTCTAGGCGCTCACCAACCGAATCCCCTTTCTGACGTTTGTTTGGATCTTAGCGCTTTAGTCGTCTTCTACAACACGTGCTGTCACAGGTTGGTCTATTCGTGACACAACCCGAACACAACAAGCAGATATCACTACATAGACGGAGATACTTCAGAACGAATAAAAAATCACGAGAAGACAAGCACAGTATTTTTACTTCTAGGAAAATATAAGAATAGATTAAATGATACCTTCGTTAATAGCGTGAGAAGAGTTTAATGGACATTCTGAGTTAGACATCGCCAGTTACCTCAGAAGCTACACTTTTCGCTAAAGAGGAATAGGATATTGAATCATTTAGATCACGGAAGTATAGAATTTAAAATATTGCCTGTTTTAAAAATTTAACATATTTCCAGTTATAGACCTTTTATAATAGGTAGTGGCAGCTCAGCTCCATAGTAAACACAGCCGAGTGTGGGAGTGAGGAGGGGTGTGTGTTTACATTCACGGCAGACAGAGTTGAATATATACTCATATATGAAATTAAGTATTTCTTAATTTATTATCAGAATGACGTTAAATAAATTTTAATAAAATTATATTTCAATCACTTATCAAATGACGACAAAATAATATCTCCATTTACATTTAGTAAATGTCTAGATAGAATCTTTAAACAGGATATCTAACGTTCATGGGATATTTTACAATCTAAATTGAAGCCGTAAAAACAGATTCAACAGATAACGTCTCCTATAAAGAAAAGTGTTCAGGGTGATTTTGGAAAGTAAACAGGTTTTATAAAAGGTCTTTAAGGACATCGTCCATGTAATGGAATGATTCTAAAGGAGAATATGTTCAGTACTAAGAGAGAGAGAGAGAGAGAGAGAGAGAGAGAGAGAGAGAGAGAGGATATCGAAAGCTGACAGACCTCTTGAACGGCTACAAAGGCCGGAGCGGCAATAACTAGATATTCCAGTAGAGCAATAATTACAATTATTAAAGATAGTTTCAGAGATGAGAATATCCAATACTCCAGTCTCTAATGACAACGGCTGCTGACAATTTCGCAGCAATTATTTTAAATGAGAGACAGTAGCTGAGCAGCGAGAATTAGTCAGCGCGTCTATGGTTACAGATAAAGTATAATTCTTCGTATTATGTGACAATAAAATTTAACGTCAAAGTCAGAAGATCTAAGGACTTCATCAAGGTATAACTAAGGTGGTGGTCGGGTTGGACGTGTTGAATACTTAAACACGTCGAACCCGACCATCGCCGTGGTTATCCAAATGAACGATCCACCAAAGCAGCCGTCAGGCTGGACTGAGTGATGATCCAGTTTTCAATGAGAAATACCAGTCAAACATATTCAAATATCTAAGGTGCAACAGATATAGTATAAGTATTTCGTGTTTGACAACACTGTATCTTATTTGATTAAGTACAGAAACTACGGCTGCTAACAAAATGGCATTGAAAAACGCATGCAATTCTACCGACCATGAAATTGGAGCGGATAAATGATTAAGAAAAGGATTGAAGAGCTAAATTCTGATTGGTTGAAGACTATGTGAACCAACGATTCTGATTGGCTCTTGAGCATGGCCTCGATCAGTGCTATATTACCAGAGGACAGGCTATAGAATTTTAGTTCACTCCTGAACTCTGGCTTATACGGAATTACTAGCCGAACTTGTCTAAATACAATTCTTAATGAATTATTGCGATAAACACATAAACTAGTAGATTTCATACAAGCATCTGAATTTCTGATTGCATTCGTATGAAATAGTTCTACTATACACCTTCTATAGGTCGGTGATAGTTAGCACGAAAAATACGAAATCCATATTGAACCGATTGTGCCTCACGGGATTGCAGATTTTGTGTGAGATTGTCGTCTAACCTTCTACCTTCTACAGGTCGGTTAATCACGACACCATTTCAATATCTTAATCCATTGTACGTATAAATCTTTAATTGTACCAGAAACGCCGATTACTAGAGTTGAATCTAGATAAAGCGTTTTCTCGTCAATTCAGGTGAATAGCTGCATTTACAACACTCTGTGTTGGCAGTTAAGACAGAAGATAGAAAATAGAAAACTGAAGATTGAAGACAGAAAATAGAAGACTGAAGATTGAAGATAGAAAATTGGAGAGGAAGACTGAATCAGGAAATAGCGAAATTCTACGAAGAACACTGATTTTCTGGTGCCTAATCTAGATAGGTGTTTCTTTCATAGAATTCAGCTAAACGACTACAATCCTGAATTCTACGGAAAGCGCGATTTACTAGTGCCTGAGTCTAGTTGAAGCGTCTTTGCCTTAGATTCAGCTAAACGACTGTAAAATAACACCTCTTGTGTTAACAGTCAGAAGAAGAGAAGAGAAAGAAGACAGGAGATATAATACTGAAATTCTATGAGGAACGCTAATTTTCTAGTTGTCCACTCTAGATAAGCGTTATCCTTCTAGATCTCAGTCAGGCGACTGCAATCCTAGATTCTATGGAAAGCGCAATTTACTAGTTGCCTATTCTAGTTAAACGTTTTTTCCCATAGATTCAAGCAAACGACTGCAAAATAACACCTCACGTGTTAACAGTCATAATAAAGAAGAAAGGAGGGAGAGTATCCAATCATATCAGCGAGAAGTGCCTTGAAGCCAATAACTCGTTTCCCATTTTCTATCTCTTATTTTAATTGCAAATACAGACATTTAGCTAACTGATTATAAGTAGACTGACTTTATATTTATCGCCTATTTTCAGCATTTTATTAATTGTTTCTTAGTATTCGTTTAATATTCTATTCTATCTTTATGTTTAATGTTTTAACTCGTTATACTGCTATCGTGTTTCTGTGTTAATAATAAATCGTTTAAAATAATAAATCACTAGTTTTTGTGTCGATATTCTAATTAAGTTAGAATTTATAGAGATAATTACAAATAATACACAAATACTATAAATATCATACATTGAACGAATAAGCATGAGTTCTGTTCATAGCAGCTCCAGTCTCATTGATAGTCTAGCTGGCTATATGAGCAAGAGATCCTTGCATCCTCAAGATTAATACCGCCAAAGCATGGAGAGTTGGAAAAATCGAACGCACGACTCCATTTCCAAACTCCTATAACGGAGAGAGAATTGGAGAACCCAATAATAGAATTTAACCTGTACCAATAGTCTATATAAGTAATCTAATAAATGATAGAGGCGCTATTTTGTGATAGGCAATTTATTAGAAAATAAGCAATCTCTTACATTATAAGCAATCTATTATATAATAAGCAGTCTATTATGTGAAAGCAATCTGTAGTACGCCAAACAATCTATTATGTGCCAAGCAATCAATTATATGATAGTTAAACTCTTACATGATATGCAATCTATTAAATGATAAACAATCATTTTCATTCATCAATCATTCAATCAATAAAAATTTAATGCACCGTTCCTTCTATTGGCAATGTCATGGACGCATAAAGCAGACTCTATTATAAACAAATTATTATATTATGGGAAATCTGTAAAATTATAAATAATCTAAGTATATGATAAGTAATCTCATAGCATTTATGATATGATATGATATCCATAGTATATTGTATGACATACAATCTTGTATATGACAAGCAATCTCTTTGGTAAATAACCTAATTACATATGATAAGCAATCTAGTATATGATAAGCAATCTTATAGAATAATCAATCAATCAATCAATTAAAATTTAACGTCCGGTTCCTCGCAATAATGCAATGTCAGGGGACGTCTCAAGCAGACTCTATTATAGACACTATATTATATGACGTCCCTAACATTGCCTTATGGAGAGGAACCAGACGTTAAATTCTTACTGATTGATTGGTTGCTATGATAAGCTATCATTACACAGCAAGTACGATATCTCACCATTGCACAGTGTAAGTCCAAACAGCATCCGCACCGTTGCAGAAGAAGGTCACGAAGAGGTCCGAGAAAGCCAGATGTCCTATTAGTATGGCCGTGTTACTGAGTGGTCTCCTGCTAGAGGCTATCAACACTAGCGTAACAGAGTTGCCAACAAGTGATACTAAAAACATCACGCTCAGTATCACCGTTCTTATCAGAGCTGTAGTATCAAACCTCGGTGCTTGCATGTAGTGTGTGTCTGTCGTCATGTTGTTGTTGTCAAGTTCTTGTGTCATAGTGAAGTTCGTGAATATCATATCGAGAAAGGTATCAGTTATCCGCTATCTAGTTTCCAATAATCGATTTCTCTGGTATTTAAGTTTAAATAGTAGTTTGCTGTTTGTGGCGTTTAAATCTAAAATAAGTTTAATTTGCCTTCGATATTGTTATTTTATTTGATCAGTCAATCTGAAAATGCTTAAATATTGAGCACAAAATATAATGTTAAAAATCTGTAGTGCTGTAAAGACTAAAGTAACATGACTGAATGAATAAAATAAAGTGACCTCTGTAGTTGAAACCGGTGAAGCTAAGGTTAACTTCAGTAGTTGGAAAAAGTGGCCTATGTGGTTAGTGATCTCACTAGCGAAAGGAAGAAAATGATCTCCTTATGATTGACAAAGAAAGTGGCGCCCTTGGTTGAATAAAGGAAAGTGGCCTCTGTTGTTGAATTTAAGAAAATGGTATCTGAGGTGGAATCAACTTAAGTGACCTAGATAGTGGCCTAGATAGTGGCCTAGGTAGTGACCTAGATAGTGGTAGCATAAACGAAGTGATCTCTTAACTAAGCTGAAACTAAAGTGGCCTCAGAACGTTCCACGTAGCTAATGTTTCCAGTGCCCCTCTTATCACGTAGTCAATAAATCATGTGGAGTATGGGCGAGTATTAGAGGGGATAAGGCGATGATGAATGTTAAGACACAATGGGTTATCGTTTGACGGCAGCTGAAAGCTCTATCACGATGGCTCGTGGTCGATAGAAAGGGACGTCGATAGCTATAGCTTTGAGACTTGCGGCAATATTAAATGTTGCAAACATTATGAATGGTGTCAGAGACTATTAACATACGGTTAAATATTACGAACTGTAATATTTAACTGTAAACATACGTGTAGTGTTAAAAATCAAGAACTGTAATAAACATTATGAGTGCGATAAGCATGATAAAGTGTGATAAACATCGTGAGAGTGATAATCATGATGATGTCTAATAAAAATAATTAACAATGTTAAATATGACGAAAAAATTAAACATGCTTACCAATATTAAACATGACGAAGAATGTTAAAAATGATTAACAATGTTAAAAATTATTAACAATATTAAACATGACTAACAATATTAAAAATGACGAACAATGCAAAATATGATAAACAATGTTAATCATGATGAACAATGTTAAACACGATTAATTAACATTGTTAAACTGATGAACAATGTTAAACAAGTTGAACAGCGTAAACAATCTGAACAAAATTGATTAAAATGGATACGGTTGCGGAGTTCTGCTACGTACTGTAGCAGAACTCCGCAACCGTATCCATTTTAATACTTATGTTCATACTTTGAATATTGCAAAAAAAATTGTAAACCATTGTTTTAAGGAAATGCTTTTTGTGTTTTTTGAATGATTTATACGCATACATATATCTGCTCATCAAATGGGCCCTTGACAGACTTGTGTCCCTTCGATTCCTTTTTAGGGATCCTGATAAAAAATTTCATAGACTATATAGGCCTAAGGCAGATGCTACATAATCATTGATGGCAATTTCCTAACACAATATTAAATTGCACATCAAATGCGCAATCAGCATGTTCAGTTTCTAAACATTATAATTCAATTAAATGCCGTATGAATTCCATCTTAAACCTCAATAAGTGTTAAATTAATCAGAATTCTGACGTTGAATCAGTGAATTTTAGCAAGAACATATATACGATAAATCTTTCAATCCTGATTGCACAAACGAATTAGATGGAAAAGTATCGAAAAAGAAATTAACTTCGAAAGAAAGTCCTCAAATGAAATTGAAATTTTTATTGTTTAAGTCTTTAGTTCAAAGTGAAATAAACGTTACAAATTAACCAGAATTGCAATTGGCTGCATTCATTTATGTAAAACTGATTAAGAGCTGAAATGAAAATTATATTCATTTTCAACAATTTAGATATCACTCCTCAGTTCATAACTAGGGACATACACAAATATTTCCAAAATATCTTTTGTATTAGAATTTATTAGAATTACTTAACTAATAATTAGCCGTTTAGTTAATAAATTAATAAATTATATGTCTACGCGTTATCATACTCAAATGAGTTACTAGCAGCAATGGAATTTAGAATAAGTTACAGTAGAACACGCACAGTGCATTGTCTATAAATGTAGATATTTCTAACTACATTCAGTGTAAGCGAGTGACTCTCGCCGTAGACTTAGACTTGGATGGAATTTGAGAGTTTACGGAAGGAAGCGACTCCTGCTGTCAAGAAAGCAAAGCTGCAGCTGCAGATGATGTCTCTCCGGAAGGGTTGCAGAGCCTCGAACCCCATTCGATAATTTATCGTTAGAATGTACTGAACGATCAAGAAAATTCTGCCAGTTTTCACTGCAAACATCATCGTCATCATCATCTTCCCTTGAATCCCAGCCCAAAAAGGTTACCGACACGAATAGACTGTCTCAAATCCCCTCTTTCCTACGTCATATCATCAGTCAATCCCCTATTTGAGATTTTTCCAATCGTTTAAAATTTCGTAGCAAATTCTGAAGCCTAGGTGCTAACCAACCGAATGCCCTTTCTGACTTTGGTATGGATCTTAGTGCTTCAGTCGCCATCTACGACACTTGCAGTCACCGGTTGGTCAACTCTTCAAAGAACCCAGACACAACACGGGGAGAAGTTTGCACTGTAAACAATTCTTAATAATAGATACGTATTGAATTTCAGGGATTACTTGGTCAGTTTGCAGACCCACAGCATAGAGATATTATGTAGGCTACAGTTGTATTGCATTCTAGTAATTCTTCCCTGAGAGAAATTTACTTTTTGCCGCCAACCTTTAGATATCTGTAAATGTACTTATTTTTCTTAACTGCGGGTTGCTTCAAGACAATATAGAATCTAGATATAGGTTTATATCTAGGGAGGGCTACATATCAAGGAACAGTTACATACCTAGGAAGGGCAACACATTTAAGTAGGGCTAAAGATCTTTCGTGAGTTAAATATCCCGGGAGGGCTGCATAAATACGGAGGATTGCATAAATAGGTATAGTTATATAATTATCTAGATATCGGAATATATCTTAAGTTCGTCGTTATCTGGATGAATTTTTAGGCCTCCATCTATAATAGATTAAACACAAGCTTCTGTTTACGAGCTTGTAGATTTAATGTGACTCATTTTATTTTTTACAAATAGTTTTCAAATTTATTTTACAATTGATTGATCAATCTAAATTTGTCTGAATCATTCATATATATCTCTACACATTCACAATACACGTAGGTTACATTAATTACATACAATAATCAAAATTTCTAAATAGCTCAGTGTGTATATCTATAAATATGTAGGCCTATATAGGCCCAGCCATGCCTATTATGAAAATATTTATAAAAAATTTAGTGAAAAATGGGCGGGCCCAATTAATATGGACTTAAAATGGATATACAATATATTGATCTGCAATGAAATTGAAATAATGTTTATTCATTGATTGTACACATTTGTCAAAGAATGCAAGAAGATTTGAGTTACCAACGTATTATACATGTTTAAGCTGTATTCTTTTTTAGAAGTCTATTGCATGTCAAGTAACAAAAAGCCATTGTTAACATCTGGGAGAAGAGTAAAAGATTTATCATCGTAATGAGTCATGCACGACATGAGCTATTTAGTCTAGCCTTTGTATTTAAAAAATAAGAATAAGTTTGTCCCATAGGCAATAGCATAACAACAGTGCCTACGTCATAGACCGAGACAAACACAGTGGGTTTCGTTGTAGTTTGGTCTAATCAATCGTTTACTGTAATATGGAACAATGAGTAGGCCTAAGTGAAGTAATTTATAATTAATGATTGCAAAATGTGAAAAAGTTTACTATAAAATTAATTTGATCGTGTAAATTAACTTTATATAATTTATTTAAGACAACAAAATCAAATATAAAAAGTTACAGTGCTTATAGTTGAATTAATAATTAGATATATATATATATACCCACAATCGATGAGCTAAAGAAATTGCTTGGGCATATTGAGATACTTTTGGTGCAGTTAAAGAAGAGAGAGAGAGAGAGAGAGAGAGAGAGAGAGGGGGGGGGGTGGGCAGGGAGAGAGAACAAATAGTTAAACCTGACAAAAATAGTAGGCCTAATTATATAATGAAGTTCAATAAACTGCAAAAATAGGCATATTTTAAATCTCGTAATAACATATAAAAGATCGAAAATTATTTTATTAACTTAAATAAAATTATTGAATTCTTTTCCTGAGAATTACGAATGCTATCTAAATGTAGAAACTGAATTCTAAAGACAAAACTTAGGCGATCTATTAAGAACTTTAATAAGCTCGAATGTTTATGTTAGAAGTTATAAATAGTAAACACCCAAATATAATGAAATAAATAATCATATTAATTATTGCATTAATTTCTGCTCGTATTTACTTCTGAATAGTAAAAATAATGCGGTTGTGAAATTTTTCAATAGAGAAGTGTAAATAAATTGCGATAATTTGTTGAAAAATTGACAAAAAGTGCGTCCAAAACCATCATGACTTCTTTTAAGAAGCCTAATAATCAAGATGCTGGGGAAGGTAGGGCGGCGTCTACTAATGATGGTGATGAAGAACAGAGACCTGATATTAAAAATGGTATAAATTATATTTATGCGCATAAACTATTATAATTGTAATTGTTAGCATTTAATTACTGTGATTTAATACTTAATTTTAAAGGAACAATATGATAAAGGTAATCTTAAAGTTATATCTGACTGACTTTATCTATTAGTTACTATTATATACTTTAAATTATCTAATGTTTCATAACTTTCCTGTTATTAACGATTGGTTATTTATATAATCTCTTTGAGAGCATTTAAATTGCATGATCTATTGAAAATTGTTAATTTTAAGCTTGAAGAAAGCCTAGAGTGACGACTGAAAGTATCAAATTTTTCTTCTCATATTCACAGAGGGTGGAATTCTGTGGAATTCTGATCTATGGAATTCCTGAAGTTAGGAGACCTTAGTTTTTAAATTCAGTGTAGATATGGTTAATAGCAGTTATGTTATCTCTCTTAGTGCACTGCCTACTGGCAAGTCCATGGTTTATAAATGTCTCCACTCTTCTGTCTTCCGCTTTCTTCTTGATGTCCACATGGTATCTGCTAGTAAATTACTTTAATGTCGGTAACAGGATAATTTACAAACTCTATCTTTATGTCAAATTTTAGTCCGGAAGATGTTTATGGAACAGAGTGACGCCTCGTTAGCTCAAAAACTACAGACGGAGGAATGTAAGTATTTCAGCTGCAGTAGAAATTATTCACTAATAACTTATGACTTTATGGCGCATTGTTTGGTAGAAAGCTAGGTTTAACAACAGTTTCAATATCGCAAGGGATATAAAAGATGGCCTGGAGGAATTTGAACTCATGGCCTTCTGCCTATCAAACAAGCTTGCTGTTCACTTGATCACAAAAATTTTGGTATATAACGTGAAGTGGCGTAAATCAGAAATAATTTGAATATATATTTAATCCGACTTAATTATCCCTATTCCTTATCTTTATCCAGCTTCCTTATCGGACCTGTATCATTGGTGTGATGTGTGTACAAGCTTTTAAGAAACTTAAGGCATGTCAGGGACATCAGGCAGTGTCAGGGACATCAGAGAGTGTCAGGGCATCAGGCATATAAGGGTTATCTGCTAATGTCTGGGATATCAAGCAGTATCGTGGTTATCAGACAATGTCAGGGGTATCAAACAATGTCAGGTTTACTAGACACTGTCAGGGATATCAGGTAATGTCAGGGGTATCAAACAATGTCAGGGTTATTAGACACTGTCACAGTTATCAGTCAATGTTATGGACATCAGTCAATATCAATCTATATTAGAGAAGACCTTTGATATTGCTTTTGCTTTAATGTTTATTTTTTTATAATTTAATTTTTTGTTTTGTTTTAATGTTCAGTTAACAACAAGTACAATTGGAATCGTGCCGACAGAAGGACGGCACGGCAGGATGTGCCGCTGGCACGAATCCATCAGACAGAAGAGGAGCAGCGCCTGGAAAGAGAGAAGCTGGAACAGCTGGAGAGGCACAAGAAAATGTAAGAACTTTTCTTGGTGCCTAAGTTGTGGTTGATTTTCATTCATTGCTGTGTTATGAAATATTATTATTATTATTATTAACAACAAAAACTTATATAGCAGTGTCATAGCCGAACTTGGTCTTCGAGACTACTTTACAGAAAGAGTTCAATAATAATAGTAAGCTAAATAATAATTACGTTTAAATTAATATCTAAACTAGCAAAAATATCTATCATAAATATATCATGAATATGTGATCTATACAAGTTTTAGCAATGATGTGGGATGATTTTTGGTTGATTGACTGTTAGACTCGTTGACTAATTGTGTGATTTACTACGTCATGAATTGATCATTGACATTCTTGTTTGCCGAGTGTCCGGGTTGTTTGAAGAATTGACCAACCGGTGACTCCACGTGTTGTAGAAGGCGACTAAAGCACTAAGATTCATACCAACATCAGAAAGAGCAATCGATTGGAGAGCGCCTAGGCTACAGAAATTGCTACAAAAATTTTAACGAATGAAAAAGTCTCAAATAGGGGATTTAATGATGATATGATGTAGGACAGAGAGGATTCGTTTTCCGACCCTGTTTGAAATAGGATTCAAGGGAAGATGATGATGATTTCATTTAGTTAGTAACTGGCACTAAGTATTGTGGGCTGAGTTTAACACATTGGTTAAGCATGTGTCAAAACAAAGGTAAGAAATGAAGAGCTTGGTTAACTCTTGGATGTGCGACAAAATTTTATATGGATTGATTTTTATGTTGTGCTTTTGACACTGATCAATTTTCTAGCCTAATAATGGAAATGATTGATTTATTTGGAAATAGTTTACTTCTTGAATGATGAAGTGAATGAATGAAAGGTAGAATAAATCGGATGATGAAATTGATTGATGATTTATGGATGATTGATTGATGGAATCTGTTAAATGTCAAATACCTTATTGAAAGCATAGTAGCAGTACCTTGCACATTTGCCATATTTTTCTACTGTTATTCAATTATTTATAGTTCCAGTTACTCATATTTACGTACTGTTATTTATAGTTCCATTTCCGTATATTTATGTACTATTATTTATAGTTCTAGTTACTTATATTTATGTATCATTATTCATTGTTTATAGTTCCAGTTACACCTATTTATGGGTTTTTGTTCTATTATTTGTAGTTCCTAGTTACACAATTGTATTTATTGTTATTCTATTATTTATAGTTCTAGTTAAACATATTTATTTCATAAACTTGATTTAACAAGCATGAACTAGTATTATAGATTTGCTCGTATTTAAATTTTATACATATTCTTCCATATTTTATGTTGTTCTGTTTCCTTAGTAGTACATTAAAGGTCCTCACAATGTGCATACCCTTTGAATGTCGTAGTAATTAGATTAATGTTTTGTTCTGATTTTAGAGTTTCTTGCATGTCGATGTTTTCCTAGATATCCTCTATATATATGCTTCATGTTTTCGTTGCGGAATATTATGTTTTTATCTGCGGAATATTATGTTTTTATCTGCGGAATATTATGTTTTTATCTGCGGAATATTATGTCTTTATCTGCAGAATATTATGTTTTTATCTGCGGAATATTACGTTTCTATCTGCGGAATATTACATTTTTATCTGCGGAATATTATTCTGAATATTATTATTCGTTGTGGAATATTATGGTTTTTGCTGGAGCCAGTGGCGATGTCGGTAAGATACTAGACCGTGGATCAGTATGTGCGGGGTTCTAATTATGGACTCGCCCGTCACTGACATCGCTTTCGAGTGAGGAAACTGATGTTAACGTTAGCTTTTGTATCTCGATTATAGTTGTCTGCTTTGTTCTGTTTACTTGTGTCAGACTGTCATCCTCTCCAGGCATATTTAATATCTGTTTCGTTGGTTTAAAGCTAAGGGAGGAAAAAGGTCCAAACTGTTGTAAAAAATAAAAATTTAGATATTTCATATTAACTCTTGCGTGTTCTATTCTGCCTTTTATTCCGTTCTATGCTGCCTATTATTAAGCTGTTCACTACCTCTTATTCAGTTCTATACTGCCCATTATAAAGTTTTATTCTATCTGATATTCATTCTACCTATTATTCAGTTCTGTACTACCTATTATTCAGTTCTGTACTACCTATTATTCAGTTCTGTACTACCTATTATTCAGTTCTGTACTACCTATTATTCAGTTCTGTACTACCTATTATTCAGTTCTGTACTACCTATTATTCAGTTCTGTACTACCTATTATTCAGAGCTGAGAAGGATGCTGTTATAGCCGCCAAGATAGAAGAGGAGGAGAAAAGTCGTAAACCATCCGCGAGCAGCCACAAGTAAAATAAATTAAATAGTTTCAACTTTTCTTATAATTGATCTCATACATCAAGCACTGCTGCTTCAATTCCATGTGTGGCGGTCTCTTTGGAATTTATTTATCAGTATGAGCAGAGAAAGATTTTTTAAAAGTCTGTTAGTTGGCTGTTTTACTTCTTGACTTCGTTTGAAATATCTTAAGTTTATTTTCTTTGCTAATAACAAAATGCACTCACCACAACCAACTTCTAGGCATTATTTTGACTCTTTTCTGTTAAACTAAAGTGTTTGTAAATATTTAACTGTTTAAAGACATCATGTGCATTCCTACTTTTGTTACTTGGTTTAATCAAACAGCTGCTTTTTTGGAACTAGTTTAACATTCGTTTAATGCTTCAAATATGTGGCATTAATTTGGACTTAATTTTTCATTTTGTTTTAATTTAAAAAATGAACTTCATAGAAATGTTTACTATTGTATTTTTATTTATTTGATTTTAAGTTCAATTTTTTGTTTAATAATTACTGAATATTATCATTTAATTTCGATTCTAACCTTTATACATTTAAATGCATGCCTTGCTATGTGTTGGTTGACGTTCCTAGTGTTTAGCATGCTTGCTTTTATGTGTTGTAGCTGTTGGGTTTGGGTTCAGTTTCCCATAGGCTCAGTCTCTAATTGTAACATTCTAGAAGAATTAAACAGATGTTGTACCTGTATTTATAGTTTTGCTCCATCGGGAGTGGTACTTCATTTTGCCCATGAAGCCAATGGTAAGCTACTTTGTTGATTGAGTGATTGTATGTTATTGAAAAGGACTGGTGTGATAGGTTAGCTGTTGCTTGGTTGGTTAAATATTTAGTATCGAGTGAGATACCTAATGATTTAGCTATCTGATGACTAACTGGTGATATATTGATTTATTAATTGATTGATAATGTAGCATAGAGGAAGATAACTAGAAAGATTAACTGTTGATATATTCAATTATTAATTGATTGATTATATAGCATAGAGGAAGACAGTAAGATAGCTCTTCAGTTGCAGAAGGAGGAGTTGATGGCTATTGAACGAGACAAAAAGAGACGAGAACAGCGAGACCAGGTTAGAGAACTGACTATTGATCATCATCATCATCATTATCATCACTATCATCATCATCATCATCATCATCATTTCATATCTTTTTTAAAAGAACTGTTAAACTTCATAGTGGCTGTAAAGGCTCGTGCTCTGTTATAACTGAACTACTTCTGCTTTATTTAGTAAAAGCTGGAGATGAAAAAGTTATCCATTATGATCGTAGAAAACTCCTTTGTTGTCTTGCAGTGTATTGTCGAATACATATATGCTTGTATAGTTTTGTTAGCTGTAGCTGTATATCAAGTGACATCTATAGCTTACTATTTCTGGACTTTAATACGTTTATGTTGTAAACTGTTCTAAGGATATTCACTGGTGGCTGGTTTTAAGATAAGTCATGAAGTTTAATTTCAGTTTCTAATCATATCCAAATTCTATACATTAGTATTAGAAATAAACATTATGTTAATAGTTAATATTCACATCACTGTGCAGGAATTGGCCAGACAATTGCAAGCCAATGAGAAGGATATGAGAAAAATGTCTGTAGATGGTAAGTGTATCTGATTCATAACATTTACCACAGAACTACTTTATTAACTACTTTTTTCCGACATTTAACCTATTATATTGATCTTAGTGCTTCCTTAGTAATAACTTAATGTTAGGCTGCATTGTTATTGGCTTTTTCTTTGGACAGTGGTAGAACACTAATTATTTTATTATTGCTGAGGTCTTTTAAGTTACATTTCTTTATAATAGGAGGCATGTGCATTATGTAAGTGCCTTTGGGCCGTTTTGTCTTATTTCACTTTCTTTATAGATTGTAGTGAACAGCAAGACTGTTAAATAAAAATTATTCCATTCTATTCTATTCTATTCTATTCTGTTATATTCTACACTGTTTTATTTTATTCTATTCTATTCGATACTATTCTATTTTATTCTATATTATACTATTCCATTCTCTACTATACCATATTTTTCTATACTATTCTATTCTATAACCACCTCGACACAGGCTCCAGTCAGTGGGGCTTGCCCGACACTGACATCGCTTTTGAGTGAGAAAACTGAAGTTAACATTAGCTTTTATATTGTACTATTGTATTCTCTCTCTCTCTTTGTGCACTGCCTACTGGCAGGTCCATGGTACATAACGCCTCCGCTCTTCTCTGTCTTCCGCCTTCCTCTTCATTTCCACATATGAGTGGGTCTTTAATCATCTAACATACCTAATCTCGGCCTGCCCCTGCCTCTTTTTCCTTCCATTCTACCTTTTATGACCTCTTTTAATAGACCTTCCCCACTTAGAATGTGTCCTATCCATCTCTTCTTCCTATTTCTTAATACAATTATCAACTGTCTATCAGTGCCAACTCTCTCCAGGACTTCCTCATTTTTAACCTTTTGAGTCCAGCTAATCCTCTCCATTCTTCTCCAAATCCACATTTCCAATGCCTCCAGTTTCCTAATATCTTCCTTTCTTAAGGTCCATGTTTCACATCCATACAATAGCGTGGTCCAAACCAAAGTTTTCACTATCTTTATCTTTGTGTCTTTCTTTAGACTTTTTGTTAATAGTTCTTTTCTACTACCAAAGGCCGCTTTTGCTTGTGCAATCCTACTGCATATTTCTGTCTCACATTTCCCATCATCGGTTATAGTATGACCCAAATATTTGAAACTCCTTGCCTGTTCCAATTTCGTACCATTTATTGTGATATTAACTTCACCTTTAATATTGGACACTCTCATAACCTTGG
>CAJHZI010000779.1:0-290000 GCA_905160935.1 Enchytraeus crypticus
ATATATATATATATATATATATATTTATATATATAATATATATATATATATATATATAATATATATGTTCTCGTTTCTTCTTGTAATAATGATACCAAGGTCGTCTCAGGCTGTACTGGCACCATCAGAGAGAGGGAGAGAGAGGGAGGGAGAGAGAGAGAGAGAGAAGGAGAGAAAGTGTGAGAGAAAGAGAGAGAGTGTGAGAGGCGAAAGAGAGAGTGAGATAGAAAGAGTAAGACACGAGAGAGAGAGAGATAAAGAGAGAGAGAGAGATGACTATATTTTAGATATCAAATTCACGTACTGAATTACCAAATCTTTAAATAACATAAAATCAAATATTTGAAAATTATTCAAGTTATAAATACAAGGAAAACTACAAGATTCATCTTGTAATTATAGTTCTACAAGATTCATCTTGTAATTATAGTTCTACAAGATTCATCTTGTAATTGTGTAATTGTTGATAAATATTTTACATTTCTATACTCTCGAGTATTTATTAAAGATTTGCTTTTAAGTAATTTAATCAAATACTGTAACTATAATATAAGATAATATAAGATTCATAAAACGTTGTTTGTAGGAGATTGCAAGAGCATTACAAGAGAGGGAAAACATGGTAATTTATTTATCTACTATCAGTTCAATTTCAAAACTACTATCATTTTATGCTGGCCTCTAAATGTTTATTTTATTGCCAAGTACTGTATCCTGTATCAAGTCAAGTGTTAATTATAAAATTAATTGTTTATTACTTTAATTAATTATTTACTTAGTGATTTTTGAAATCTTTCTGTGTTCTTTCACGTTTTGCTTCGTTCAATGATTTTTTTAGGTAGGCTTTTACTTATGTAACTGGTCAAAACTTTTTGTGTTTTTTTGTTCGCGTAGTTACACGCATGACATACCGCATGCGCTACATAGTTTCGTTTCTTTGTTTCTGTTTTTGTAGTTTTCTGTATTTCCTCCATTCCCCTTCATGGTTATTAGTAGGCCTAATTGGTGCCTTTTTTCTCTTTTTCTTTTCTTCTTTTTCTCTTCGACTTTACATATCCACCAAACGTCCACGAACTGAGACCAACACGTAAACCTCCATTCCGCTAGTACCCTTTCTTGGACTGACCACCCGGATTTTGGCTCGCACCGTTTATGGACCCCTCACTCTGCTCATCGGCTTTGATTTGGTTTCACAGTGCTCAATGTTGTCATGAACAACAGTAGCACTCTAATCGTATTGTTGTTGTTGTTGTTGTTGTATTATTTCCTAATTCTCAAATTAAACAACAATGTACAATCATTCATTTATTTTAAAATTGTATTATGCAAAACGGGTATGCCACATTCCCACTTCAAGCTTTGGTGGAAATCAAATATTGAGATTTGAGTAATAAACCCCAAACGTAAGTAGACCAACTGACCTCTGAGAGAAAGAACTGAAAAGAAAAAGCTATAAAAATAACTGAAAGAGCTGAAGATATAAACTTGAAACCCTGAGAAACAGGTTACTGTTAGCCAGTCCATGTTTCACATCCATACAATAGCGTGGTCCAAACCAGAGTTTTCACTATCTTTATCTTTGTGGCTTTCTTTAGATTTTTTGTTAAAAGTTCTTTCCTTTTACCAAAGGCCGCTTTTGCTTGTGCAATCCTACTGCATATTTCAGTCTCACATTTCCGTCATCGGATATAGTATGACCCAAATATTTGACACTCATTACCTGTTCCAATTTCGTACCATTTATTGTGATATTAACTTCACCTTTATTATTGGACACTCTCATAACTTTGGTCTTTTTTATGTTAATCTTCATGCCATATCTCAATGCCGTATCATTCAGCCTATCCAGTATCTTCTTCTGTCCAGTCTCGCTGCCCGCTACCATTCCTTGGTCATCTGCAAATCATACATATTGTAACAATTTTCCTCCTACTTTTATTCCGTCTTAAATGTCTTCCATGGCTTCCTCCATCATTGCCTTACCTGTTCTTTGCTGCTCTGTACAGAAAGCTAAATCGGTAAAGCGCCACACCTCCACCTCCCAGCAAAATTCTGATTTTGACTCAAAAGTGCTCGATGTTGTCATTGATGACTGTAGAACTCTAATTATTATTATTATTATTATTATTATTATAGAAAGCTAGATCAGTGAAGCGCAACACCTCCCAGCAGAAATCTGATTTTGGCTCAATAGTGCTCGATGTTGTCATTGATGACTGTATCACTCTAATTATTATTATTATTATTATTATTATTATTATTTGTATTGTATTTAATTTTTTAAATTTTATTTGTACCCCGGTGTAAAGAATCTGGGTTTTGATAAAAACGATTCGAGCAATACGTGCTGAATCGCCGCCCGGCTACTCGATGTCATCAATCGGCTTATTATTGTTATTATTATTATTGTTATTATTATTGTTGTTATTATTATTATTAATATTATTATTAATATTATTATAGAAAGCTAAATCGGTAAAGCGGAACACTTCCAGCTCTCAGCAGAAGTCAGATCTGGAGAGAGAGCTGGAGCTTAAGAACGAGGAGATCAACAGACTGCTGAGAGAGAAGGAAGAGCTGGAAGAGTCCATGCTGAGCTCCAGGGAGGGGGGTGGAGGGTCGAGGCAGTGGAATGGTGGCCAGAGAAACGGGGGAGGGGGTACGAGAGTGGTGCAGAGAGAGGAGGTGATCAGAAGAGAGATACGCACAGAGACGAGCAGAGATACTAACAGAGTGTCACGTCAGACGTCTGAACCGGTATGAACTAGTTTTATGCGTAAGTGTCGATCAAGCGATGTGAACTTAACGTCCGATTCCTCGCCATAAGACAATGTCAGGGACGTCTCAATCAGACTCCCTGGCTGGAGCCAGTGGCGAAGTCGGTAAGAGGTAAGACACTCGACCGCAGATCATTATGTGCGGGGTTCTAATCCTGGGCTCGCCAGTCGCTGACATCACTTTCGAATGAGGAAACTGACGTGAACCTTGTAGCTTTAGCTTTTACTCCGCATCAACAGACGCCAATACATCATACCATCCTAAGACATATAACACCTGAGTATACAAAGACTGTAAAAGAAAAGCGAGATCAAAAACAGGATGGTAAGAGTATATATTTTCTAGAGAGATCTTGAGTTTTCTGAATTCAGACTTTAATGTTTAATTAACGCAATGGTTATTACAATGAGTTTTAAATGGCAGAGTTCATAGCGCTGTTGTGTGATAAACAAGAGTCCATGGGTTAGAAATTCATCGAATCACCTCAAACCATCATTAAGTTAAGCTAAGCTTTTTTAACGTCTGTTAGCTGCTGTTGTAATCATTTAGATAAACAGTTCAGATGATTGATGAAATAGATAGAAATGATCGGCGTATTAGACAAGAAATTATAACTAGTTATTAATGTTTTTAATTAGCGTTATGTTAGCAAATTGTAAACTGTCCATTTTTAATGTTGCTATTATATACATACATATATATATATATATATATATATATATATATATATATATATATATATTTATATATATATTTATATGTAATATATATATATATATATATATATATATATATAATATATATATATATATATATATATACACACAGTATTTATATGAGATATGTGTGTATGTATATATGGGATATGTATGTATATGTATATATATATATTTATATATATTTATATACATATATATACATGTATCAGCAGACACCCTCCTATGGAGGCAGCAGCAGGACGGGGGGTGGTGTACGGGGGTCCCGCAGTCTCACTCACTCAACCTCCACTCACAGTTCTCAGCACCCCAGGGCTCTCGAGCAACACCCCGGCACTCAGGGTGCTTCCAGTTATGATGAGGGTGTGTACGAAAATATCTGAAAATTTGTTGTTTATTGATTGAGCCATTCATTGATTGTTGATTGATTTGTTGATTGGTTTTGGTTTTTGACAATACAGTAGAGTGTGTAAGAATATCGTTGTGGTAGATGTTGAAGACTGTGCGTTGTTGATTGATGGTTCTTCGATTGATTGATTTATTGATAAATGTGTAGAGGTGATGCAAAACTGAAAATGATCTGTTAATTTTCTACATATATTGCACAAGGTTTGTTTAGAAATAACTATACCAATTTAAGCGGTTTGTAGGACGCATTGTGGATGGCGTTTGATGTAAAATGGAATATGATTGGTGTATGATGTATGTAAGCAATAAGTTGATTGGCTGAAGTCGTGCCAGCATAGAGATGTTGAAAGAAGCAACAATATATCTTGCACTTGTATTTTTATAGATGAAGGTATTTTAAACATATTAATTGTATGATATATATTATATAAGAATGAAAATTATGGTTGATGTATTTAAGAATTTTATATAGATATAAATTTACGTACCCTTATACATCGGAATACTCTATCTCAACTTACATGCATTTATGTTTACTTGCATACATTTTTTTTAAACGTGAAATTTAAAAAATAGATCTGACCTGTTCTGCTGTTTCTCACATTGTGTTCATTTGTATTGTTTAACATGGTCAACACCCGAACGAATTACAACTTTGTGTTGTATTTATTTATTGCAAACTTCTGCAATGTTACTAAAACCTTAGAATTTCTAAAATTGCAACTTCACGTGAGGTTGTGTATATTTAATCGTATAAAAACATTCATAATTTAATTTGGAACCGTTACGGAAGTATATACTCTCACATGTAAATCTCTCATAGAAAATGAGTTTATTTAGAACGATAATAAAGGTTCAACGACTAATAACGTGAGTGGATTATTTTTAATTTAATTGCAGCATGTTTCTTGTTAATATAAACATTTTATATTCAAACTGTTATATTTTATGTTCAAAGTGTTTTATTTTAATGATGTTTCTTACTTTCTGTGTCATTCTTAACCTCGGTGTTTTGAAAGGCATCGAATTTTATTGACTTGGACTTAGATTAGGAATTAAATTTTCTGGCTATTTTTATAGCTTTCATTGTATATTTTCTTGGATCGGTGGTCTTCTAAGGTGGACACCCATCCTTGTAATAACTGAGCCCAACGTCGCTTAACTTCGTTCATTGACGCGCAGCTAAACCAATTGTGCTAAATCCTGCCCAATCATTGCTTGGATACATTCCTGACATCTTCTTCACACGATAAAACGATCTTTAAAGTTTAACCACTGATGGATTTTGATCAGACTGGATTTCCTATTTGTTCCATTGTAGATCTGGCGAATGCGTCTGCATGTATTTTATTAATTAGCTATAAGATATAGAAAGCTAGTTTTAACGTCAGTTTCCTCACTCGAAAGTGCTGTCAGTGACGGGCGAGCCCAGGATTTGAACCCTGCACATACTGATCCGCGGTCGAGTGCCTAACCTACTTCGTCACTGGCTAGCCAAAATTGATTATAATAGGTTATAAGTTAGCAATGTAATAAATTAATATTTCTCTTCAGCCCGTCTGAGGCTATAGATGGGGGTAAAAATTAGAAATAAGGAAATTTATTATTACAAATTAATTAATTAATTTTGCTGTGATTTGAGAAACATTTTATATACTGATTTACAAAGTCGTTGCAGTATTGTTTCACCCGGTCAATGTCTTAATGAAAGACATTGGTGGATTGTGGTAGGTAAATACGATCAACGAAGAAAATGTTATTTATTAACCTGGTTTGCGATATATGTATGAAAAAATATAGGAATAATAAAAAGTCAGCCTTGAACTATTGTAAATAAACTATTGTAAGTAAAAGTTAAATTTAATTTCTAAAATTTATTAATTTGTTTCTATCAAGTTAATTATTAACTGACTCTAAAGTCTAAATGATTATCGCAATGAGTTTAACTGATTATATTTATAATAATGTTTCTAATGTATTATCATAATGTTTCTAATTGATTATCATAATGTTTCTAATTGATTATCATAATGATACTAATTGATTATCATAATGATACTAATTGATTATCATAATGATACTAATTGATTATCATAATGATTCTAATGGATTATCATAAGAATTCTAATTGATTATCATAATGATTCTAATTGATTATCATAAGAATTCTAATTGATTATCATAATGATTCTAATTGATTATCATAAGAATTCTACTTGATTATCATAATGATTCTAATTGATTATCATAAGAATTCTAATTGATTATCACAATGCCTACAGTGGACTCCCAATCTGAATGGACTCGAAACTTACTCAACGATCATCAGGTTTCGAGTAATGCCAAGTGTGATGAGGCTAAAAATAGAACGAGCTGTAGGCAACAGTAGCATGCTGTGCTATTTTTAGCCTCTCTGCTGTTGTAGTGATTTTGTTGGTTCGATGTGATCCATTTTTAACTGCTGAGTTCTTGTAGACAGTTTTGCGTTTGATACTGAAACATAATGAAAGCATGAAATGTAACGAAATTATGAAAATGTAGCTGGAATATAGAGCTAGCATGGACGTTTGTAAGGTTAGAAGTTGTTTATATAGCGTTTAATTTTTTTATATATGTACAATTTTGTATATGCTTATATATCATCTACTGTGAAAATCTTGCAATTTCATTATTTCAGTATATGGATTGATTACAAATTGATTGAGGCTTTTAATTTTTCCAATATTTTGTATTAAAAAATCTTAGCGTGTCACTGAAAACAGTTTACACTTATTTATTGAACTTTGAAGTGCTTTCCTTGAGATTTTCTGCTCCTTCTTTTTCGATTCCTCGTGATTTATTAGATAAGAATCTATAAGAGAAATTCTATGCATTTTTATGTTATTTACATAATTTATTGGACAGTAGGTTAAAGTTGCGTGTAGTCTCATATATGAATAAGATTATGTGTGAATATATGATGAATATAAATTGTAGTTTATACTGTATGTGTTCCAGTATCTTTCTACATCTTATTTGTCTTAATCTACAGTTGCTTTTATCTTTAGTTTATCGTATTTCAGTTTGTATGTGTGTTCAAAAATCGCAACAGTTTCGCTGTCATTCTTATTTTTGAGCATGTTGGATGGCATGTCGAAGCATGATTAGAAGAATGAGATTGGAGGTAGATTAAAATATATCACTCGTTTGATATCATTTTCCTTTGTAGAAACTAAATGAGTGTTTATGTTTTGCATAGTATTACACTTGCGAAGAGTTTTATATCTTTTGTCGAGTTGTAAAGCGGTTGTTAAATTATTTCTTAATTGCTATTTGTTTCTTCTTGTGATTTAAACAATCTTGATATCAATTGGGTCGTTCTATACTTGGTCAGCTAATGAAAGTGAAGTGAAAAAGGAAAAAATTGGCTCGAATTTCGTCTGAGTCTGCAGGTATTACCTCTGAGCCCGTGATGTATAACTAGGTGGAAGATTAATCGTGTCTCTGTACTGGTTGTTATGCGCTATCTCTAATTGCTAGGGATTGCGAGCATCAGTTCTGATAGTAAGATTAAAGAATAACTGTGTAGATATGTTGATTATAGTGTGTGGAAATATAGCTAAACAATGGAACTTCATTTATTTTAAAATGTAACAATTATTATCATTTCTAACTAAAAGAGGTTTGATAACCCGGTAAACGTAAAGTTTTCGTAGTTTTAATGTTTCCCTGATCTGTTTGGTGTTGATCTGTTAGATGTAAGCTCAGTTATGTGATAACCAGAAAGTCTTCCATTCTAAAATCTACGTTACGGTCTTGAAACATTGATAATACTATATTGTCAATATAACTGTACTGCTGTATAGTAGGAATATGTTATACTATTCTGGAAATATGATTATACAATACTATAAATATGTTAAATTATACTTGAAATATGATTATACAATACTATAAATATATTATAATATTCTGGAACTATGATTATTTTACACTGTTTTTACATTATTATACTATACTAGTAACGTGACTACTCTAATTTTCACCCATACAGTTGCTATTCACATACTCACTGCTCGCACATCTTTAGAATTTTAAAGTATTTTTTGCATTCCGTAAGTTTCAACCAATCAGTGTGATGTAGTGTCATCAAATCATTTGAGGCTGAGGACGAAGCCTCAAATCTCACATGAGAGATATGTCTGCGCTCATATCTCTCTACTAGAACTGCACCCTTTCTGAATCGATGACTAAATAGTTTTGTTAACTATAACTATGAGTTCATTCTTGCCTATGATGTCTTTGGATTTTGACTGTGCTACAAGTTTATCTAGTTTTTGTAGAATTTTATCCCATATAGAAATGCTCACTGGCTAATATCAGTGAATAACAGTGTGTTGATATGTTGATGTAGCATTGTATTAAAATGTTGATGTAGCAATGTGTTAAAATGTTGATGTAGCAATGTGTTAAAATGTTGATGTAGCAATGCGTTTATACGTTAATGTAACAATGATAAACTTCTTCTTAGTACACACCATAATCATTCATTCTGTTTAGACACTACGATGCTTGACGGATTTATATTACTTTTATAATCTATATGCATAATTTAATATATATGGAAGCGTAATACATTATTACATTTGTAATAATAATAATGCAATACATTATTACGCTTTGTAATAATAATGTAATACATTATTCCACTTCATAATAATAATGTAATACATTATTACACTTCGACTTTGTAATAATAAGCTAATAAATTATTACGCTTCGGACGGAGTTCTGCCTTGTTTCATCACGTTGTAATTACTTACAATGCAGTTCAATTTATTATAATAATAATAATAAGAGTTTTAACGTCCGTGTTTTTTACTCTTCACTACTTCTTGATTTATATTGTGTTGTATTGTTCATTGTCTTTATTGTAGGGATTGATATTGCAAAATTACTCAAATTCTAATTTCATTTATCACGCTGATGATATTAAAGACTGCTTGCAGTAGAGATACATGATAGTTTGGTGTGCAGTATATGCCATTTGTTATGAGTATCCTTCTGTCCGCTTTTTCTTAGGTATAAAGCTGATAAAGCAAATGTTAACGTCAGCTTCCTCACTCGAAAACGATGTCAATGACGGGCGAGCCCAGGATATGAACCCCGTACATGTTGATCCGCGGTCGAGTATCCTATCGACATCTCCACTGGCTCCAGCCAGTATTCTAAATCGATTTATATAATTATGCATTGTATACATGTTATAGTAGCACATACATCGAATTTCATACATCGTAATAGAATTATATGCTTTGAAATATCGGCTAAGACGAAGACAATTGATTTGCGTAAGCTGTGCATTTATTGTACACGCATTATTTTTTGTGTTCTGTTGTCGTTATCAAGAAAACCCTGTTGGTTGATCTTGATAATGAACGACAATGAAGTCTATAAGAATTATTTGATCTAGTTTAACATCTGTTTCTTCTTCGAAGAATGTGTACATATGTACTCGAACCTTAGCAGATTGCTTCATAACAACTGAGCCAATGAAACGGGCCGTAACTATATGGGCTTAGAGAATGGATGATTCTTATATATGGATGATTCATCGTCAACATCTTCCCTTGAATCCCAGTTTAACTAAGGTCGGGATACGAATAGACTTTCTCAAATCCTCTCTAACTCTATGGGCTCAGATTGAAGAATAAAATATAACGGATCATGTTCATATATCTGTAGTTAACCAGTAATCATACACAAGACATAGTGAAAGTGATATGAGGCGAAAGGACCCGATGGTATTGACTCTGTTATTTATTGTGCGTATTAAGAAAATGATATTAAGAATGTGGTACTAATTAATGTGTAAAAGGCGTAATAATTTCACAAAATAAATGCTGATTTAATTAACTACGTTATGTCTTAAACATTTTAATTAAAATACTAGTAATATGGTGTTTCTTGTTAAGCTATTATATAGTTGTCTACAAATGAACTATGTCAGTACAAAAGTTGCAAACTTTTGGTCTATAGGATGTTGCGTTTATTGTAGATGAAAGGAATTTTAAAATTCTTCGTTTTTTCGCTTTTTAACCTAGGACCATTTTACGTATATGGATACTGTGTTAGTACTTTGTATAATATGCAAATCTGGCGTGTGTACAATCGTGTATCGTATAGTAAGTCCAGTACATTGTAGGCATGTTCACAGGATAGGATGCTAGTTCACTTGTTTTGTAGGTAATTTGAGTTCATCTTCATTGAGTCATAGTAGAGCAAGACGAGATTTCCCATTCAATTCTCTATCGAGTCTACCTGACAATAGTGTCCTATGAGTCAACAGCGACCACAACGACGTAATTAGAGTGCTACTGTCATCCGTGACAACATTGAACACTATCGTACCACATCCAATCCGATGAGCAGTGTGGGGTCCAAATAGGGTCTATTTGAGAGGATCATGTGGTTCTGTTTGAAGTATCCTAGAATATGTTCAAGTCCTCTCTATGTCCGGTAAGTGCCGACTATTGGTTCTTAGTGAGTGACTGATCCAGAAGATGACAAAGTCAAGGAGCTGTTTGACGTATGAGTCATTCTTTATTTGCAAAGGATGGAGACGCGACCGTCGGACTAGAGGAAGTAGTAATCTCTACTCAATTAATTAGGATCCGACCCTGATATAAAATCATCTTTAATATTACGTCGATAACATGTCCATTGTAGGTTGTGCATTGAGTTTGCGAATGATATTATTTTCACGTGTAAGAACTCGTGTATTGCATTTGTATTTACGGTAAATACTTGTTTACGTATTCAGCGATGTATCTACTAACTTGCACCGATGGTATATTTCGCATTTTAATGATATTATAGTTAACGTCGGTGTCCTGAATTGTATGTATATAATATGTGTTTGTGTCTGTTGGTGTCTCGTCTGAAGAACATTCTCTATGTAAGGAAGATCTTTACTTGGCGCAGATATGACATTCAAGATTTTTATCAAGAGTAAATGTTACTAATCTTGTAGATTTATAATGAACCTTTATAGTCTGTAGATTTTAAATTTAGCATTATCCTGTTTTTTGTTCGTAACGGTCTATTTAATTAAATGAAGACTTTTATTTAATTAAATGGACACGTAATTCATTTTCTAATAAAAGTTATTTTGAAATTCAAACAGGCTTTGTCCGGTAGACTTAATAATAGTTAGATTTAGAAGATTCTATATTGGCATCCACTAAAAAGAGTTCTGAAAACCTATAAATAGCACATAGATATGTAGAACCTTTCATTTAGTGTTAAGCGAACGACTATATTGCAAATTATACATTGCACCTACAATTAATACAATGCATCTACAATTAATACAATGCACCTGCAATTAATACAATGCACCTACAATTAATGCAATGCACCTACAATTAATACAGTGCACCTACAATTAATGCAATGCATCTACAATTAATGCAATGCACCTACAATTAATGCAATGCACCTACAATTAATACAATGCACCTACAATTAATACAGTGCACCTACAATTAATGCAATGCATCTACAATTAATGCAATGCACCTACAATTAATGCAATGCACCTACAATTAATACAATGCACCTACAATTAATACAATGCACCTACAATTAATATGTATAGGCCGACATATATTTGACTCTTTACTGTGGTTACAAATGCATTCAGATTCTGATTCAGATTGTAAAAAAGGCCGTAAAACATGACTTGTTTTACTATTGTTAATTAAATCATGACTTGTTTTACTATTGTTAATTAAATCATGACTTGTTTTACTATTGTTAATTAAATCATGATTTGTTTTACCATTGTTAATTAAATCATGACTTGTTTTACTATAGTTAATTACTTAACGTACTGTTAACGCAAACTCAGATCACTGAGGCATATTTAAGTTTACAAACATATAACTACTTAATCCATTAGACTGTCTTCACTGGTCTTCTGTGGTGTAGTGGTAATCACGTTAGACTGACACGCCAAAGGTCGTCAGTTCGAGCATGGTAGGAAACAAATGCTTGTACCAGAATAATCTCTAACTCCATGTTTGCATATGTTTACATATGTAAACCTATATGTTTACACATGTTTATCCTTGTACTTGAACAAATATTAAACTGTTGTAAAACCTGCAGTAATCAATATGTCGCCTAACATTTAGCTTGAAAATCCAATCTCTAACTCCCTGTTTACATATGTCTACATAATTTTACAGATGTTTACTCCTTATGCTTTAAAAACAAATGTTAAACTGTTATAAAATCCGCGGTAATCAATATGTCGCCTAACATTTAGCCAGAAAAGCGAAGGACTTACATGTATATAACAGTAGTAACATATAACAGAGACCGAAACAATACTAGAGTAACCCGAAGGTCAATAGGGAAGTCCCGGTTTCCCCCTTCTCTCTCAACTTTCAATCCTTGTCTATATTAGCTATATAGGGGCTAGAATTGCCCCCCCCCCCCCCATTTTATGATTAAAGCCTTGTCCCTGAACTTTGAATAGAAAATTTGAGCTCATTTAACTGTCTGATCCACTTCCTGCGTACAACCTTGATTCTTTCATTTCCTTCTATAAATCCATGGAGCATTATTGAAAGCGTCGAATCCTACTCTTGTAACCGGATGCTCTGTCCACTTGTTATATTTTATAAAAACTCTGAGTGTTTCTTGTGATTTTTATTTAAATATAATCCAATTTTTAGGTTTTTTATATCTAGTTCTGGAAATACTCGTCAGTAATGGACTGCTAGTTGAAATGTAATATCGAATGGCAAATAGTTATCCGAATCGGGATCGTAGTGTTTCCGGTATCTTAGTTGTTCCGGTAGATTAGTGTTTCCGATAGCTTAGTATTTCCGGTAGCTTAAGATTTTCGTTAGCTTATGGTTTCCAGTAGTTTAGTGTTATTTAAGGAGAATCGTAAATAACAGTAGAAATACGACAGTATAACAAATGGGCAGCTTTTGTTCTTGGTTTCAGTTCACTCTACATCTTCTTTCAGTGTTGTTTACACTAGACATGCAGAGCAACGACGAGTAATTGAATTTAATCACAGCTAATAATCGCATACTAAAGTCCCCGTGAAGTCCCGTTAGAGTCCGGTGATTCCGCCTCGAGCAATAATCCTAATCATACCGGAAGTCCGGTTGAGGGAGCTCCACTGTAATTTTCTTCCGTCATTTGTCAGCGGAGTCTCTCAACCTGCAATTACCTTCCTGGAATTGCCCTCCTGGAATTAACCTCCTGGAATTACCCTCCTGGAATTACCCCCTGGAATTACCCTCCTGGAATTACCCTGGGTGAGGGTGGCTATTGGGGGGAGAGGGTACACTATAATATTTTAACATATTAAAATATTTGCCTAGTATTAGTAGCCTTTTCACTATTCTTTCCAAAGAAAATCTAATTTCTACAGTTCCCGAAGCGGTGTTTCAGATTTAAAAGGTTTATTGAAGAAAATGTTCGTGTTTTTCACGAAAGCAAACTGTTAAACTTGACGCTAGCTTGGACGGTACATTGAAACCTTATTTATTGATCTGACAACTAACAGTAAATAATAGTTTATCTGGACACAAAGGGAAATTACTGAAAGATTTAATGTCTTAATAAAATTACAATTATTTTAACAGGACACGTTATACCTTCGTTACAGAAGTAATTAAATTGTTCAGGGGCAAATAACAGTTAAAAAGATTCTTGCAAGCATTGAACTATTGGCACTTTAGTGTGTAAAGTTTTAAACAGGCCTATGACAGGCCTATCTCGGTGTCTAAAATAGACATAAAATAATATAAATAATATAAAATATCAATAACAATATAAAATAATATTAATCTCTTAACTAATAAGTATTTTAAAAGTACTAACTAATAGTTACTAACTACAGTAACAATTAATACTAAATACAGTAATAATTAATAATAACTGCTTTATTAGTTTATACCTTCAACACTTGACAAAAGTTTATTTATGTTTAGCAGTAGGCCTAAGTAGGTCACTGGCTGCAACAGCTTGCACGTAACCAATCTTCAACACAACTCAATCAGAAGATCATTGGCTCAACCCGGAGTCGAGAAGCCTCTTTGTTAGAATTTGATTTTCGTTATTTCCTGGTGGGTTTCTTTTCTCGAGTTTATACAATGAGGATTTCATGATTTATGATTTGTTGTTTATTTTTTATTTCATAACGGAAATATTAATACTATTAATTTTTTACAAAGATCACACTACTATAAATTAAATTTTCTCTATAAAATTTTCTCTATTAAGAGCACATGAAACTACTGTAGTGACATTTAATTGTATAATTATTATAGAAGTCGCTGTTATGGTCCCATGGCTATAATGAAGTCACCTATCTGATCCTATCAATTAGCTGTTAAGTAATTTCTAGCGGTATCTCGAGTGTGTAGAGGCGTATTAAATATAAGTCTTGCCCTTATGTACGCCTTGACGTTGAACACATTAAGCCATTTATTTTATTAAAGCTGGCAAAGCTAATGTTAACGTCATTTTCCTCATTCGTTAGCGATGTCAGTGACGGGCGTGCTCAGAATTTGAATCCCGAACAACACAAACACACATGAATTCCACAATCCTCAACCCATGAGCGTTGGAATTAACCATGCTTATAGGAATTAACTGACGGAGACTAAAGATTATAAATTATGTCGATTTATAAGATTTATAATTTCTATTTCGGTTGCCTATCTTTAAAACACTGAAAACTATATTTCCAAAAATAGAACGTAATTGTAATGCTCATTCTTATTCATCAACCGGTAGACCAGCCTGTAGTAGCTGTTTCTCAACATCTTATTTCAAATCTTCTAATGCTCAGTAAATGTTGAATAAAATCAATTGGGTAAAGAGTTAAAGGAGACGTCAAAATCAGTTTCGTATCAAGAAAGATTAACATCAGTGAAAGGCGAGTCCCGGATTTGAACGCCGCACACACTGTCTTAAATTTAAGGTCATATTTTCTATTATTAATTAGGTCTAAGTGACTAAAACTCAATTTGCTAAACACCTTTAGAATCGTTGATTTCTCACTTTTCTACCATTTGAGGCAATCAATCTAATGTAGTACGTCGACGTGAACAAAGCTGTTTTTCCACTTGGTTAATTAAGAGTCGCAGGGACTGGTTGACTTGTGATTCCGCACCCCGAACAATCTAGCCGTGAGAATTTATCGTGATTTGAATGTTAATTCTGATTTATAACTCGGCACAGTTATTCCGTGAACTGTCGAGAATTAGAAACAACTTTGCTTTTCGGTCGTTCGTAATACGGCCTTGTTGTTTTTGACACCTGAGTGAAGTAGTACAGACATTTTTATATCTGGGCCTAGTCGATATTCAGAGGACCTTACGTATGCTGGGTGTGTCTTAAGAGCCTGTTAACAGAACACCAGCACAACCAACTTTGGAAGGTAAAGTAAAATCATCTAAAACCAATTTTTTGGCAAATGTGTAGTTTATATAAAGGTTTCAGCCTTAATTACGAAATAAAGTTACCGATGAATGCATTGCTCTTTACTAAGTATGATCGCATACCGTGAGTAGGAATAAATGTCTAGGAGTTGTCATTCGGCTGAAAAACGAAGAGGTATATGCCAATATTATTATCCCCTCGTATATTAAAATCGTCTCTTGTCAAAAGTATGTCGAATGTAATTAAACCAAGTAGCCTGCATTAAGAATTTAGCAGAAGTGCCTTTATAGATATGTTCAACTTAATCGTATTGTACAAAGTTCGTGTTAAAATCTCTTTTAATTTACTTCGTTTTCATTGAAAATCTGAAGCATTGGCTACAGACACACCCAAGTTAACAGGTTAGCGCCAACAAACAGCTATACAGCTCTGCAGTAGAAATTTAAATATCAACTAGTGCAATTGAATTTTTAAACAAAAAATGAGAGGTCAAGAGTTCAATTCCTGAAAAATTAATTCGATCGGAACTAAACTAAAACATTCTATAAGAATGAGCGATAAACAAACTAAAGCAATATATCTAATAACTATTATATCATCATCATCAAAATCGTCATCATCATCATTATCTTCCCTTGAATCCCAGTTTAACCAGGGTCGGGATACTAATAGACTGTCTCAAATACACTCTGTCCTACATCATATCATCAGTCAATCCCATATTCGAGACTTTTCCATTCGTTTAAATTTTTGTAGCAGTTAACTAATAACTCTTATATAACACTAATATATAGCTAATATTTAGCTTTTACTATTACAATTTCTAGCACTATAAAAATCAACAAGAGGCCTACTGCAAATAATAATTACTGAAGATAATTAAATACAATTTTAAACAAGTTATATTGCCCTTGGAAACATGAGTGGTCGCTAGTAAAAAATAGTTGGGCCAGTGGAAGTAACATATTACAATGCTACAATTTTGCTACGATTAGCACCAATATAGCTAATATAACTAATATTCAATAAAATAACAATAATGCAAAATGACTAAAGAAGGCAATGGTAAACAACATGTATCTCAAGCTAAGGGCTAGATTTAGGTTACTATTGAAATGAGGTCAGCTTTGATTCATGTAATGTTCTTATTGAACATAAAATCAGGGTTTGAGTAGGAGTATGTGCCCTGAGAGAGAGAGAGAGAGAGAGAGAGAGAGAGAGGGAGAGCTAAAACTAAAATCAAGGCTGAATGAATTTCGTTTACAAAATATAGGTGATAAATTATTTGCTCTCGTGACGCTACTAAACTCGAAGATCTCGAGTTACCGGGTCGCCCAATTCTAATTGCCATTCAAATTCTACTTGATGAGCAGGTTAATTATGTAAAAGTAATTTAATGCTTTATTTCTAAGTCTATTCTAATAAAATTCATAATAAACTCAAATAATTTCCCCTTAGATCTTTTCAGAGAAAAAAGGAACAAAGGACTTCGAGAAAACAGACTTTGAGTATGAATATGTACCTTGAACCTGCCATTTGGCAGTGCACTGAAGAGAGAGAGAGAGAGAGAGAGAGAGAGAGAGAGAGAGAGAGATCTTTCCATTATATGAAAACGATCAGATGAGTGTCTTTTCCAGTGCGATTTAGTAAAGTGTGATTATCGCTGCTCGATTCATGGCTATTGGACCCAACGGTAATGCTAATGGAGTAAATTCGATTTTCTCAAATACGACGGATATTGAATAAATGACTGCATTTTAAAATTAGAAGAACATAACGCTAGAGTGGTCGCTGTCAGCCATGTTTGAAGCAGAGCATGGGTTTCGTGGGTTTCACAGAACTTCTAGTTCTGTGGTAAGTCAGACTGGTTAAGCTAGTGTGCACTTACTGCCTCACTAACTTAATGTCTCACTTACTGCCTCTAACTTACTGTCTCACTTACTGTCTCACTCACTGCTTCACTTATTTACTGTCTTACTATCTTCCTTGCTTACTGTCTCACTTATTATCACACCTACGTAATTCGTCACTTAATGCCTCACTTACTTATTATCATAAGTAATTCCTCATTTATTGTCTCAGTTACATATTGTCTAACCTATTTACTCTCTTTGTGCGCTTAGGATTGAGTCGCAGTTAAATTTGTCTTGCGTATTTTCTGCTATTTTGTAAATGTCTTTAGAGGAAAATTTGCTAGTTCTCTGCTTTGTGAATTGTGTAAATGTTGAAATTAACGAAGATACAAAGTGCCTAAAAATAATTAAGATAGGTTTTCAAAATTAACTGAAAGACTAAATTTTCAGATTACTTAATAAAGGTTACAAGTAGCTGTTGCAGGCTGTTTGGCACTTCAGTCGCTTCTTGATGTAACGTGTTGTGGAAGTTAAAGTTGTTAATAGTATTCTAATAGCATTAATGATATTAGTAATTATGATAATACTAGCAATATAGATAATGCTAACAGTAAAGCTGGTAAAGCTAATGGTAACATCAGTTTCCTCACTCGAAAAGCGACGTCAGTGACGGACAAGCCCAGGATTTAAACCCAGCACATAGGCCTACTGATCCGCGGTCGAATATCTTACCGACTTCGCCACTGGCTCCAGTGCTTGTTGTTAGCATTCCTATTAGCATTATGACCATTAGTATTATTATTATTAGCATTACTACCTTATAAATATTTATTACCAGAATAATGTAATTATTAACATTATAGTGATAACTATTTTATTTTATCCGTAACGTATATGAAAGTAACACTAGCATTTTAACTAAAGGCGGCACAGATTTCATAAATAAGTAATACCAACTAACGAATATAGGGCGGAAGGCAACTGAATTTAACCTCAAATTTCAATGTCAAGCTAATGTTTAGAAGTCGTATTAAGGAAGGATAATTTGTTTTCCTGGAGACACTTAGCATTTGTAGCAGTTTATGTACGTTGGGATGTTAAAACTGAGAAAAAATATACTCAAAAAATGTAAAAGTTAATATATCGACGACTCTTCGTAGATGTGAGCTCCTTGGGTCCGCCATTTCATGTACACAGTAGAGGATGGGCATTAGTACTTTAGATCTAAAACATATTGTTTCTTCACTAAGCTCCATCTAATCTAACGCTAATTCTCTCAATCTAAACCTTATTACATTCTATTTAGACCGTAACCATTACCTACCCATACGAAGAAATTAAAAATCTAACTCTTAACTTTGAAGAAGTAAACAATAAATTTAAAAATTTGTTAACAGATGTAAAGAAACAATGTGGTTGTTTTGGATCCAATACCCGCCGTAAAGGATGAGATAAGAACTGAAACAAGCTCTTCTATCCTGGACTATAGAAGATTGAAAGCCTTGACCCACGCCATTTCTCTTTATAAATTCATCCGGACCAAATTCCAGTGGAGATAATCCCATTGTCAAAAATTGTCTGCAATTGATCAAACGACTGTGATAATGGAATCATCTATCCTTCCAGCCCACTCACTCTCTCAGTCCGTGAGACCAAAGTACAAATCACAAACACAGCAAAGCACAGAAATCTACTGAGAATAAAAATATAGAGATATTACATATACAAACATGTATCTAGTTGACTGTCATGTAGTAAGTTCAACATAGTTCACATTTAGTTGTATTCTACTTGCTGCAAGTGTTAGATTGTCTATGTTGTTTGTTAACTGTACAGAGTTTTATGGCCAATTTTGGATTTCATATTAAATAAATAAATAAGTGAATAAATAAACAAAACATTTCATACACAAATTCTTACTCACTGCTATTCATTATGGAGCATTCCTTTGATCACCAAAAATCCTACTCACCGTGCTAAAGTTTGTGATTGTGAAATAGGATTAATTATAATAGGATTAATTATAGGATTAAAAAAGCTTTGCGGATCTTAAGGTAACCTTTAGCCAAGAAGACGTACAAAATTTGAACTTCTGAGATAGTCTTCCGCCGTTTTCACACAGTCGCCTCTTGTGACACGAGCTGTTTGCTGTTTCTGTTGTACTGCAGTGCCCAGGACACAACACCAATAAAGCTTTTAATAAATATAAAAGCCTAACTAAATTGTCTAATTAGACAATTTTGTGAGGCGACATTTGAGATAAACAAAATCGGCTAGATACTAACTTTCTAATTACTATAAGGATCCTGTTATGATCTAAACATCAAGATCAGTGCAATTAACTATTGAAAATTTCATACAATCACAGTAAGAATGTATGCTGAATTTCGAAATTGATGAAGAATTCGAAATTGAATTTCGAAACTGGTTGAAAATATATGTGTATTCTTCAGAGTACGGCGACTATAGCCATCGCTAACACTTAACTGGCACCTACTCAATGACGTAAAGCATCTCTTGCTTGTCGTGTAAGTTTTCCGGCTTCTGAGGTGGTTTCTCAAAGCCATTTTCGGTTATCTCACTTTTAGACATCCGCAGTAAACGTTGATCTATTTTTCAGTGAAACTGACACAACGCTTATATTTTAAGCTATGATTTAAAAGTCCGTTTTCAATTATTTTCTGTTCAGTTGACGGACAGGCAATAAGCGATTGATGAAGATGGCAAGTAACTCTGCATCTATTTAAATCATTTACTATGTATGGCTCTTATCACAACATTGTTAGAATATATGACAAAAAATATAATAGTAAACTCATGAGAAAAGTATTCTATAGAACCCAGACATCTTGTTGAAGCTGTACTATATTTAAATTGCCATCACTGGAACCTATACATTTAGGTTCAAAGATATCCATGCTTTTATTTTCATTTGTATCCTCTCTATCTTCATTCATATCCAATTTTACTGTACTGCCTTTTTTCTCCTGAAGCATAAGAGTTTCATATATAGTAATATCTTCCATTACATTCAATGCTCCTCTTTCTCCGTCGAAATTCTTTTGTTTACAGTTTTTCGAAGCGCCCGCTACATTGTCAAACCGGTCTGGCCCGGTTCGTGTTTTCTCAGACTGAAACATCATAGACCGGTTTCGGCCGGGACAAACTAGATCAAACAGGATTTGACGAAAGCGGCGACTGCAGAAACAGTATATTATGAAATTCAAGGACGAATTGGCGACAATTAGAAGATCGCTGATTCTTTCGTAGTAGAAAAGATTTGTGGGACATTTCTCTGAACCTGACTTCCATATGAACTGGTCCAACATTCTTAGTATCTACAATAAAAATCATAAATAAATTTATAAAATAATTATTCAATTGAATTTGTGTTCTTTTAATGTTCATTCAATCCGGGGTGATCGAAACAAACTACAATAAACGTTTAGAGGACACTGTTAACAGCTACTTCTCTCAAGTGATCGTTCCGATAAAAACTCTGTTGCTGTTATATCAGCTGCAGAAACAGTTTAGCTTAAGATAATTTATAAGTACAAGAAGAAAATAAGTAGATATCAATATGAAAGTTTATTAGCTATTTCGTTTAGATTTTAAGTTCATTTAAATTGTATTTTGAACTGTTATTAAACCGAACTTAAACTTGAAAGGCTTATATTTAAGCCTTCGGGTCTAAATTCCAGCTGACTGGTTCTCTACATTTTCTAATAAATGCATTGTAACTTTCGAGAAACAAACGAATGAATGTATGTGTACGTTTTCTGCGGTTTTTCAGATTTCACGTAATAAACGAATATATAATAATAATGAATGGATAAATCATTCAATAGATAATTCAGTTCAGGAGAAGAACGTCTTAGTGGCTAATTCACTTATCAATGACTTGAGATCATTACTTACAACAATTTGAAAATATAAATTAGCATGAGCTTCAGATTATTTCAAAAGCGGGACCACCTAAAAGCGGTCTACTCTGACGGATGAAGATCTGTGAAGTTGTTTTTAATATGCTGGCAGTGATAAAGTAGCGGTTTGGCACCGTTTGATGATCGTCGTAAATAGTTCACGCTTTTCTGAGCACAGCCCATTAAACTGTTCAGGTTTACGAGACTCATTAATGTCCAAGCTCAATAAAAACTCACCCAAGAGATGAATTATAATTTAGCCCGTTAGGCTGACAGGCAGGATCATCATAAACGTGTTCTTGACGCTGCGCGAGAGAATTTTTGGAGTCAAGTTTCGACTTTTTCGTTTGAAGGGAAGGTAGGCCTATATTTGACAAAAAGGAATGAAGCTCAGTTGCAAGAATTTAAAAACTGCACACTTTTTTAGTTATTTCCTGTAGATTTTAATATTCACTTCAAAGGCAATCCTCATTTTGCGTCTCGTCTCCGACAGCTAATTTTGAAGTAGAAAATTGAACAACAAAACCGTAACCATCTCTGCGACTGACTTGGATAATATTCTATGGATGGAATCTAAAATTTTATTTTGACAGCTCATAAATACGAAATAGTAAAACATTTTGTTGAGTTTAGGCTATTTAGTTGGCCTATGTTGGCTTCAGCTAATTTCGGTGCGGTGTGGTAACCTGGCCATTTCAAGGTTATCGCGACCACGTGTTAATTCTGAAACCTTAGTTTGCCCGTCTTGTGAAAACGTAAACTTTCTTTGAGGCAGAATTATCTTCAATGAACCGTCTAGAGCAAGGATGGTGCACTGGGAATTTCTCGCTAATAGTCCGACCCTGTTTGAAACGAAAGTTCGTCTTTAAAAGCTTTCTCTAATCACATTTACTCATAGTCGTCTAATGTGAAGTTTTTACGTCTGCCTAGAAATTGTTTAAAAAACCACATATTGGAACTTCATTATAACGAAATGCTAATTTTTCAAAAGTGCGCAAATTAAATCTTGTCCAGAATCTCCAGTCTGTTCAATTTATTAAAGTTAACACACAGTATTGTAAAAATATCATCTGTGATAATACCTATCACCTCTAATACTATAGTTTAACCATTAGGTGGCTTAGTCAAATATAAATGCTACCAGTCCTTTGAATGTCCAGGATTTACTCTCTGATCAACTCAACCAGGAGATAATCTCAGGACCGCAGGAACAGACATTTAAAACTTACTGATGTCACCTAAAGCACTCACACACTGGGCTGTTTAGACACTTGAATGAGGTAGATAGCGACAGATAATTTTATTCGACTAATCTTGAAGTCTCTCTAGTGTTCTGCGAAACGGCAGGTCCAAGGTAACATTCGTACTCACTCATTGATCATTACTCATTGTTAGATGATTTAAAGATCCACTCGTATGTGTAGATACATAGGTAAACGGAAGACAGAGAAGAGTGGAGGCGTCATAAACTACGGACCTGCCAGTAGGCAGTGCACTAAGATATATATATATTCATGTATATATATATATATATATATATATATATACATGTATATATATATATATATATATATATATATATATATATATATATATATATATATATATATATATATATATATATATATATATATATATATATATATCATCATCATCATCATCTTCCCTTAAATCCCAGTCTAACCAAGGTCTAGATACGAATTGATATTATCCATTCGTTTAAGTTTTGTGGCAATTACTGGAGCCTACGTTCTCACCAACCGAATGCCCTTTCTGACGTTGGTATGGATTTTAGTGCGTTAGTCGCCTTCTACGACATGTGCAGTCACCGGTTGGTAAAATTCTTCAAACGACCCGGACACAACACGGTGAACCTGGACACAACACGGGGATCATAAATATAATTATATATATATATATATATATATATATAATAATCATAAATATAATTATATATATATTATATATAATAATTATATATATATATAATTATATACATATATATATAATTATATATATATATAATTATATATACATATATATCTTTATATATTTATATTTATATATATATATATAATTATTTAGTACTATATTATTTAGTATTATAATTTATTGTACTTAATTGATAACTGTACATGATTTTAAATTTATTATAAGTAGGTATCGGGCTGAGGCCCCGGCATATTTATACGTTACCAGACAGCGTATCACCAGGTCTATGGTTCAACTCCTGTCTCTTCCGATCACTGATCTGCTTTATGGACAGATATCAGACATTAAACTGTACTTAAGCATTTTTATCCGTTGAACGGACTTAGAAAAAGATCTTTCACTCAATAGAAATCAAAATTTTAGTAAAAGCAAAGATTTCAGCAGCTAATACTCGATTTATAGCGTTGTTTGTCAGAGGGAGAGAGAGAGAGAAGAAGAAGAGAAAGAGAGAGAGGGTGATGGAGAGAGAGAGAGAGAGTGTGTGAAGGAGAGAGAGAGAGCGAATGAGAGAGAGAAGATTAAAAGACAGCTAAACCAACATTTAGGTCACTAAAAATTCCTGAAGTGACAAGCATACGTCGATAAAGTCTACTGAGTATTCAATAGGTGACGAAACGGACATCTAAAAGGTGATTGTAAATACTCAGAGGGGAGAAAAGTGAGATCTTCCATCTCTGAGACTTACAAGAATTTTCTTTAATCAGAAATATGAGATATTTCGCTCTAGGAGATGCATAAAGTATCTACATATATGTAGCAAGATCATAAAGTTTGACAGCGCCAGTTCTGAGGAATCTTTTTATCTATAATATTTTCATCTAATCCAAGTGAAAAAGTTCGGCTTTATGGAAATACTATTCAACTCTCTCTTTCTCCCTCTCTATCTCTGTCTCTCTCTCACTCTCTCACTCTCTCTCTCTCTCTCTTTTAATTCTACCAAATTTACTTATCCAAAGTACATGCTTTTCCAGTTTTGTAATAAGTTAAATTTCACAACATTTATAGGCCTACATGAAAGATCCAACTTCTTAGGAGCATAGTTAATCTTCTCCTTTTTTAACTTTTTATTTATCGCATCTATTTTAGTATAACATCAGTACAAACTAAAGTTGATTACAAGCAAGTGTTCTCCCATCATAGCATTCATTTTGCTTGTAATTCTGGATTTTATTTTCATAAATTATTTTCTGGCATTTATTTTATGCAAAGTGGTAGTTAGGCTAGTCAACATTATAAATGTTGATAGCGCATGAAAGGCACCTCGAGAAGAAATTAAACACTACAGTACAGGTACATATGCAAATATGCATGTAAATCAACCATAGCGAAGAATATCGCATCTTACTTGTCTCTCTTTCTAAGTTTGTCTCTCTAAAATATCAAATATAATGTCATATTGGAACTACTGTGACTCAAATGTCACAATCGGAAGAGACAAAGCTGTGAGCCAATTTACAACATTTCTAAGCGGCACGCCATATGCTACATTGTCTTAAAAACACGAATCCTGTCAGATCTTTTGATAAATTGATATCACTCGCGTGATAGGCTCTTCTCATCGGCTACTCTCCTCAAAGAGAGTGGACTAAACGTCTAAGTGACCTAACGGAAGCCATCTTGAATCTGTCACGTCAATTCTTGGCTTCCTTCAAATATTTTTTAGCGATCCGCTTATCGCCACAATATGTTTCGTGAAGCTATTGAATCACGCATTTTAAAATTAGATTGTTCATAATAATAATAGTAATAATAATAATAATTATAATAATAAAGGTTTAACGTCCGTTTCCTCAATTACGGATGATGTCAGGGACGCCCCCACAGCATACATCACTACAGATCAATTCACCTAAACCAATCTTCAAATAGAAATGCGCTTTATAGGTGTTATTAATATTAGCTTTATTTTTATTATTTTTTTCTCTGCAGACTGCAAGGACAGTTAAATGCTTTTTCTACTGTATATCCTTTTAGAAGTAGATCGACATCATCTAAAATCGTATGAAATGTCAACAATTTCCTTAATGTTTGACCAGTTAGAAGGTTTTGACACTTGTCTTCAACTACAGAAGCCACTTCAAGACGCAGCTAGAGATACTATCTAGCTGAGCTTTTACTAAGTGAAAGTTGAGGTGATGAGAGACACTGAACAGAAATACATGTATACAGCCTGATCTTATGCTTTGTTTCTTTATGTAGGTATTTTCTCTACGTCTAGATTTCTAAAACGTGATGGCAGCACCTGTTCAACGAACTTTTTATGAAACTTGATTTTGAACCGTATGGGGTAAGAAAATCTAATCAGCAAGACAATATGCAAGTGAATCAGATGAATTTATTTTTGGTCTTATATTATCGTGCAATTAAAAAGAAGAAGAAAAGACGTTTTGAGTCTGATATAGCTAGCAACCGCTTCCAGTCACTTAAAACATGTCTCTGTATACGACATCGATTATGCGCATAGCTGTATATAACTAAATAAACTTGCAAAAAGCTGCATCTCGACTATCTGTAGATTCCTAATCTTAGAACAGAGATCTAATTTTTTTAAACGATCATTCTACCTTTAGACTATTAAGTCACTCTACTTAATTCTCTTTCTTTTTTAGCTGAAGCCAGCGGCGAAGTCGGTAAGATACTCTACCGCGGATCAGTATGTGCGGAGTTTAAATACTGGGCTCGCCCGTCACTGACATCGCTTTCGAGTGAGTAAACTGAAGTTAACCTTAGCTTTACCAGCTTTCTCTTATACAGCAAAAGCTGAATTGGTAACACGGCACGTCCATGATTTCTCTTTCTCTTCCACAACAAAAGCTGTATTGGTAACACGGCACGTCCATCGTATGAGAGTTCTAGGAGATCTTCTCCACGTCCACCCGAGTGTCACATGCCAGTGTTAGCTGAGCCATTTATCATTTCTCTAAACCACCCTCCACCCTCCTCCCAGCAGTCAGGCGCTATCTTCATTTTCTATGATCAGCGGAGCTCATAGCGTGGGAGTGATAACTCCAACTATACTGACTCGATAATTCTATCACGTTCGTTTACAACGAGCTTCTGAGTCTTTGTTAAGAGTGGTGTGCTGTTTTTAATTATTGAATGGGTGATTGATTATTTGAATGAATTACCCAGGCGATTAAAACTAAAATAGTATTTTCAATAATTAATCAGACGTAGGTGGTTCAGAGTCTATAAATATTATTTTATCCTCACCATTGATTGATATAATTTTCTTTCTTTTTACTTTAACATCTCTCACACTGTCCTGAATATAAAAAGAATACAAAAGTTGCATAAGTAACAACCCATCACGGGGTAGGGTCTATTAATAGGGGTCATGGAAGGTAGAATGGAAGGAAACAGAGGCAGAGGCAGGTCGAGATTAGGTATGTTAAATGACTTAAAGACCCACAGATATGTAGAAATGAAGAGGGAAGCGGGAGACAGAGAAGAGTGTAGGCGTATATACCAGGACCTGCCAGTAGGAAGTACACTAAAGAGAGAGAGAGAGAGAAATGAGTAACAAGACTGTTGCGCAAACAATACAAGTAGGTCTACACCTAGTCCGATGGAGATTTTGACAGATTGCACTTTTACTTGAGCAGCCATGACATTTTGCGGATTCATTGTTTAAATAAAATACAAAAAGCTTGGATACACCAGGAAGCAGAAACAGGTGAAGGGGAGCGCCCGGACCCTTACACTCAATAATATCCTCAGCTTCTAACGAATTAAAAAAACTGCAATTTTTACTACATAATTTTCTCCCACAGCAATGTCGGCAAATTTGTACAAGAAAATGAAAGCCGATATTTATCAATGACAATGGCAAATATGAAACAATAAGTTCATTGAAATGTATTTAATGTTTATGGTAAATTTTGTATTATAAAGAGTTCAGTTGCCTTTATTCATTTGAGGGAATTAGTTAAGGAAAACGGATTAATGAATGGTTGATAATATTTCTGAAAAGTCCACCAATTACTACGTGAACTCGCAAATGTGTCAAACCAATAGGTTGGAGGAAAAACTCTTGACTTTATTTGTTTACAGAAATTTGTGGTTGTTTTATTTACCAAAATTGAAATGGAACGTAGCATTCGTGCTACAGAATGATGCGGATTGAAAATATTGTTTTCTCGAACTAGCAAATGTGACAGAGAATTAGATTGTCAATTAAATAGAGCTCAAGAAAATTGTCCTCTCCTTCTCTAGTACAGTTTCAACAGAAGTCCGCACTGAATTTTGTCTACTGTAGTGTAAAGATATGAGGAAGGAAATGGGAAACCACGTCAGAAGCCATACTTTTCCAAAGCTATAGGCTACATAAGATATGGATAAGGCATAGACTTTGTGAAGGGATTAACTTGTTGATCTAATGAGTATTTTTATGGAGCGAGAAAGCAGACCTTGAGTATGAATATATACCTTGAACCTGCCACTTGGCAGTGCAATGAAGAGACTGTAAAAATAATGTTGCAAAATTCGTTGGAATATCGACATATTTTTCAGCAGCAATTACTGATCGAAATTTATCCCCCTACGTAGGAAATAAAACAAAGAAATTTCAGTTAGTATGAGACATAAACTTTATAGAGGACCCGCTTTAGTTATACCATAACCTTGATTTATAGCGAAATCACAGTCAGTGGGATAATTGGAAAATTAATATTTCATTATTGAATTTTCTTTCGCCGGTTAGCTCCTGAATAATTTATCAAAGAACACGGAGCTTTGCGAATTGTCAACACCTTAGTTGTCGTTTTGGTTTCACACAGTTTTGTCGACTCGAAATCACGAACACGTAGTCGTATGTCACGTTTATTGTCACATTCAGTGTCTAATCGAACAGTCGCGAGGAGGTTCAGAATAAATGAGCACCACTATTCGATCGAACACAATTCAGATTTCTAATGGCACGATAGCTTTGTACATGCAGTTTAATTTTGCGGGTAGTCAACTAGATATAGGCCTAGTTTATTATTTGTGCTCTTTCTGTCGGCCGTTTATTTGCAATCTCTCTTGAATTACACGTATTGTATATGTTTTGATTCAGATGCAATAAAACAAACACGGAAACAAACCTCTCACATAAAATTAACGATAACTTGTTGTCTTAGAATACGTTAAAGTATTTTGTAAACATATAAAGAGATTTTAGCAAATGACAAAAATTTCAATCGATCTTAAAAGATGACTCTCCATGGGCGATGATGAAAAACATTTTCAATCCGGCTTAAGCAGTATCAAAATAAAATAAGAGGTAAATAAAGTAAATCACATGATACATGGCAATCACAGAAATGAGTAGTAAATTAGTTCATTTACCAGGCGACGGTGGTCTGCTAGTTTTAACAATTGATATGATACCAAACCAAGTTACATTATCATAAAACTAAAGACATTTTCTTTTAAAACCATGTCATGGTCATTTATTATTTTATAGCAAGCTACAATCTGACACTTGTAAATGCGACAATTAACTCTCGGCTTTTGTATCGAAACCGACCTTCTGCTAATATTGAAAGTAAACATCACTCTACGTTTAAGTGCCGACCACGAAGACTTTTGACTCATAATCTACACGTAAAGTACGTCATTTGTAATCCTCTGCATAGAGTAACAACGAGCGATTAGATGAATAATGACCGCTAGGTGACAGTGAAGCCAATTAAAGGCTGTTGATAACCAGGCGATAGTCACAGAGGCGTAAGTTATTTGACCAATTGACTTGTCCAGCATTCAAATGGACTTGTCCAGCATTCAAATGGACATGCCCAGCATTCAAATGAACATGTCCAACGCTCATTCATTCATTCATCCATCCATTCATTCATACATTGATTAACAGACTAATTTATTGATTAATTGCTTCATTCATTCATTCATTTTTAGTATACTGACGAGCATAGCCTGAATTTCACTGTCTATGGAATCCATTTCTACCGATGTGCATAAAAGCTCAAAATCTTAATGGATTGAAGTTAGGGTTTACAAAGTCTTAGATTCAATGGGATAAAATCCCCTTGTCAAATCCGTACTCATGTCCTTCAATCCACTTTTTGTATCCCCTCACAACGAAATAGACCAACCGTGTAATGCAAATGTCAAAGAAGAAGACGACTACACAGAAATTAAGAAGGACAACAAAAACACAATCTCGTAAACAAATATTAAATGGTATTAAATGGTCGAGTATCTTACCGACTTCGCCACTGGCTCGAGCCAGTGGCGAAGTCGGTAAGATATTCGACCGCGGATCAGTAGGTGCGGGTTCAAGCCTGGACTCGCCCGTCACTGACATCGCTTTCGAGTGAGGAAACTAACGTTAACCTTAGCTTTTTTAGCTTTTAAACCTTAGATTTTCTCGCGCTGAAATTAAGGATTGATGAATGTCCAGTGGATGAGCTCAACTTGTTGATCAGCGGAGTGTTCTTACTGAGAATGATAGCGGGCTTTGAATAAAAGCATGTCATGGACTTGACACTTAGCATGCAGAATACTAGTAAGACAGAGAGAGAGAGAGAGAATGAGAGAGAGATCCAACAACCAACACATTGTCTTCCACGTTTTTAATCACCTCTGCATTATCTTAACACCAGCGCGTTGATCATACATGGATTATCATCACAAGCTTGTAACACATCCGGTTTACTCTACCAAAGACTTGAATCCGGGTCGGTATTAACATCCTGGATGATTAATTTTCCACCACGTGGGAAACGTCCGGTAAAATTCTGGGTTGCAGGGAATAAAATTCAAACATTAGTAACACTAAGGAAAAGTGTTACAGCAGACGATTTGTAACTACGTTGAAATGTTTTCTCACGAGGGTTTCCGTGTTTGAAAAGAGTATCCGAGCCCTTCAGATGCAGCCTTGGATGTTATTTTGACTAGATACAGCACCTCTGAACGAAAGCTCAATAAATTTAATTGTACTAGCCTAATGCACATCCTATCCCAAAAAATTCAATACTTTCATATTCCAAATTCATATAAGATTATATTATCACAACATCACATCACATCATTCACTGGCTTCATCAATACACCCTTTGACGAATTTGTGTTTTACTGTCTATTTTTCATATAGTGTAAATTGTGATTATTGGCTGTGACGTGATAAAGAACTCCAATTAAATTTATTTATTGATAGCTATTGCAAAACTACAACCAAAAGCTTATTCAAATCCACCCTAATTTAAGTGATCGTGCAATGAAGAAGTTAGCCAATCACAATTATACTTAAGTTAAGCACAATCCAATCGGTATAACAGATTAAGTTCATTTTATCAACCAATAAGCAGACGCCTTAAAAGTTACACGCAACTCAAAGTTACATACTGGTTACAGCCAGTGGCGATGTCGGTATGATATTTGACCGCGGATCAGTATGCACGGGGTTCAAATTCTGGGCTCGCCCGTCACTGACATCGCTTTCGAGTGAGGAGACTGAAGTTATCATAAGCATTACGGGCTTTATCCGAGCTCAACCATGCTTCAAATATAGCTGCTGCTTAATCCAGGCATTATTACATCCGGGCTTCATGTATTACACTCTTACTAATGGATTCATGTCGACTCTTTTACAAAATCAATGCCTGTTTTGTCAGGACATCTTTTCAAATGTTCCTCACACTTTTAATCACAATTTTTTTATTAAGTCAGAACCACTGAGTGATATTTAGAGACATTTGGACCGACCTTCACGACAGTTTCGATGTATCAAAACAAGATACAACAAAGTTGGTTAAAAAGTGGAACATACAGAAACCGATATAATAGTAGCTCTAGATTGTCTTGTCAAATGACAGATTTTAGGAATATATTCCTTCTGAAGTGGTTTACGTTGCTTCAATCAATTCTTACTTGATAGCTTAATAAGCGCTTATACAATTAACTTCCCTGAAGATAAACACGAGCCGATATAACAGCTAATTGCCATGGCGCTACAATGATGTCTAAAATATCAGACTGCCACAAGTGGCTTAAGCTTAAATTTTTTAATTATTTATCACTAATAACGAAAACTTATATAGCAGTGTCATGGCCGAACTCCGTCTTCGAGACTACTTTACATAAAGAGTTCAGTAGTTATAATAAGTTAAATAGCATTTACATTTAAAATAAATTTTAGATTAATATCTAAACTAGTAAAAATGTCTACATGTGTGTGGAACTTAATACCATCCAACAACACTCATTCCTGTCTTCATAATTATACCAAATCCTTATTAAAATTACATACGTAAATATTCGGAGCACTACCCGTCATTGACACGCTTTCCAAACAAGAAACTGATACTAAAGTCTACTTTAGCCAGCCACATGACTATAAACACAGATCAAGCAACTAATTTTCACGTAAAATAATGTTTACTTTTAAATTTTACATTATAACATTATTTAAAATAAAATGATAAATGATTCTCCCCGTGTTGTGTCTGGGTTGTTTGAAGAATAGACCAACCGGTGACTGCACGTGTCGTAGAAGGCGACTAAAGCACTAAGGTGTAAACCAGCGTCAGAAAGAGCATTCGGTTGATGAGCGCCTAGGCTCCAGAAATTGGCACAAAAAAATCTTCTAAACGAATGGAAGAGATTTTGATACGGCATGGGCTAGAGAGGAGTAGAGAAGGTTCATTCGTATCCCGACCCTAGTTAAACTGGGATTAAAGGGAAGATGATGACGATGCTGGTGAAAATAAAATAATACCATTAAAATTAAATTTTCAGGTAACTTAATTCTCTATTGACGAAAGTTCAACGAATCACAAAATAGAAGTTTAAAAAGATCACTAAGACTAACAGTCGCCTATAGCTCATTTAGACTTTAGTTATTCATAAGAATGTTCACTTTTAGCCCAGTGGATTAGAGATCTCTAAAAGACTCTTGCAGGTGTTAATAGGTTAAAAGCTGGATCAACAGGATTGATGTTGAGCATCCGGAGGATAATCTTACGTGAGATGTCATGTTTTTGCTGCAAAGGTTTCTCGACGGAGGATTGCAAAGAGAAAAGCTTTTAAAAGTTTTAAACATGAAAAAGATGGATCAAACACAAGTTACGACGAAAGAAAAGACCTCAGTTAAAGATGAAAGCTAACAATCACAGTTTCAAAAAGAATCGGTGGCAACGCTGAGAGGAAGCAAAGATTCTAAGTAATTCGTTGAAGAAAGAATTAAAGTAGACGCATTCGATCATGATGATTACGACATTAAAAAACTTTTCTGAAACTTCACACTATAATATTATGAAACAGTGAAATTTTCAGAAATTATCAAGGAGTCTCAACTTGTTCAAAATATCTTAAATTAAGTCACATTAGTCGTGTTGTAATCAATTTGACACGTGGTACATTTACTGAAGAAATAACGTATAACTTGAAATAGAAGCTTCAGGAGAATCCTTTTATATCTAATTTATTTTTGTCGAAACTTTAAAAAATACTTAGTATTAAAACTTGCAAAATTTGATTAATAGGGCGTGAACTATAAGCAAAAAGCGGCCATTCAGTTCCCACTAAATTTCTGTAACAGAAAAAGTGCTTTGATCTAAATTCGTATAGGCATACTATGGAAAAGAATTCTTAAACCTAAATATCTAATTTTTGCAGAAGATCTATCAATCAATCAGTAATAATTTAACGTCGGGTTCCTCGCCTTAAGGCAATGTCAGTGACTTCAACATGTTAATGGGAGGGAGAAACTAGGACACCTCCGAATCCTAGGGTAGTCTTTCTGCGAAAACCGGCTTAGCCTCTCCTAAGCGAAGCGATTGTACCCAACAGTCAGAAAATAAAAAATGGGCTTAAGAGCAAAGCGATGGTTCTATGATCAATAAAATTAAATTTGTTAGAAAATTAACTAAATTCTAATTTAAAAATAAGGAAACTGGAGTAAAACGGACCCTTCAAAGTATCTATTCAGTATATATATATATATATATATATATATATATATATATATATATATATATATATATATATATATTGCTGGAAGTTAATATTTTCCTTATTATAATTTCTTAATTTTTATTTCCTTTCTCTCATTTTAATTTTCTAAAAAGGGGAAATGACGCGATCTCACTATTTCAGCAAATGATTCTTTTAAAAATAAAAATAAAATTCAGTATCTAATGGTTGTTAGAACTTGCAGAAGTCCTTTTGAAGTCATCTTTAAATAAGCTATTACAAGCTATTACTAAGACTGCAGGTAAATTATCGCGAACTCTGATATAAAGAATATCCAACGAGGAATAGATGAAAAAATCTCGTGATGAAATAATCTTTTCATATCACTAATATCTTGAATAGCTTAGCCATTGCCGATATGATGCAATAATTTTTAGATTTAGTCATTATGATAATGAGAGGTTCTGAATGCCTCCCTGTTGTTCAATAGGCTGCTATTCTTGTAATTATCTTAACTGACATTGTAGTGGTTGTAAAGCGCACGTGCTGATGTTAGGTTAGTCGTCATTATTTTCAGAAATCAAAAATATTATTTGAAAAACTTCCATCGGCTAAAAGTGTAACCTAGGAGAAAGAATGAGCATCAGGGCATCAACCTAGGAACAAAATTGAGCACCAGGACATCATCTTAGGAGCAAGAATGAGCAGCAGAGCATAATCGGCATGCTCTGACGTACCAAAACAGGTGGGCAGCGTAAATCCATTAATATAAAACTTCTTCGTGTTAAACTGTGCTTTACTCTACTAGTCTTCTATTAAGAAAGCCACGTCACAAAAATAGACGTCTGAAAATGGTTTTTTAATAATTGCATAAAGAACTTAAAACGTAAAGTATTGTTTTGATATTTTGCTGCCAAATGTTGATGTTAGACACTGTTTTCTTTTAACACTTTTGCGTTAAATGTAGTACATCGTTTGACAATGAAAAGGAAGTAAAGGTCATTGTGATTCGATATGTGCTATTATCAATTTACGTGGCTCAATAAGACCTAATGTTAATTTTTGCGTTCAATGGGTTCTAATGTTGATGTGCCTTTCCAGCGTAACCTTATTTACTAAATCTGGGTCTTTTTTAATACTTGGAGGTTTTGACAAGGGAATTATCACTTTTATTGACAATGGCACCGAATTGAGAGAAATACAGGGGCGAAAAGGTTATGAGAAAAATTATGCCATTTTCATAAACTAACAAATGAAATTTTTTACAATAATATTGTAATATGTTTATCCCCATGTTGGGTCCGGGTCGTTTGAAGAATTTGTCCAACCGGTGACTGCACGTGTCGTAGAAGGCGACTAACGCACTAAGATCCATACCAACGTCAGAAAGGGCATTCGGTTGGTGAGCGCCTTGGCTCTAGTAATTTCCACAGAACTTAAACGAATGGTTAAACTTCAAAACTGGAGAAAGTCTATTCGTATCCCGACCCTGGTTAAACTGGGAATTAAGGGAAGATGATGATAATGATGATTGTAATATATTCTGTTAGCTTCTATTATAAATATTTCTAAGAAATTTTGGCGTGAAAAAAACTGACCAAGTTTTTCTTAGTATCAGAGCATTTTTATAACTGCAAAAAGCGATTAAAATGGAATTGATTGAAATTGGAGTTGAAATGGAATTAAGTGGAATAGATTTACATAACGTATGAGGTGATAAAAATTCTGCATAGAAATCCCTACGCTATAAAGAAACATTAGCGAGAAGTATTGATCAAAATAATTGTAATGTCTTTGTGCCCGCAAAAGGGCACAACATAAAAAAATAACTGAGAGGATTTAAAACTTTCCTCTAGAAATTTCATTCACAGCTTTCTCAGAGAATGAACTAATTATTATGATAACCAAAGATGTATACGGATTTTCCTATTACCCAATAGTTGGTTATTTTATTTTAAAAACCTACCTACCCTGGGTTCCTATACAGAGACAGCGACTGAAGGCGCACAGATCTTTTAACATTTAAATTGAGTCATCTAAACACTGATGTCTGACTTTCAATAGGAAAGAAGTTGCATCGACTTTAGTCTTGTATTATATATTTCAAATTGTACTGCGTTACAACAGGAAATAAAACGACGAACCGGTAGAAAGAGAAATTTGGAAATAATTAATCTATTGGGACAGAACATTTTGAAGAAATTATTATATTGGCATACGAGGAATAAATGAGAAGCATATATAGATGCGATGCATTCATTTCGACATCTTTCTCATTTATTTATTCCAACCTAATACTTTTCTGTATTAATGATGTATTTTATAATATTATTGCATTATTTTAATTTTACTTTTGGTAATATGGGAAGTAAATATGGGATGTAATATTGATGTAATATTGGATGTATGGGATGTAATATTGGCGATCAAATTAAACTGGCTGGAGCGAGTGGCGACGTCGGTAAGATATTCGACCCGGATCAGTATGTACGGGGTTCAAATTCTGGGCTCTCCCGTTACTGACATCAATTTCGAGTGAGGAAACTAACGCTAAAATTACCGTTTTTGACGTTCTATTGAGACGCTAACATTTAACAGACATCTTTATACCTTTTTGCTCTCATTGGAGTTTTGTTTAGTGGCAGACACAATGCACATATTCCTACTCGAATTCTGTCTTACTGTCAGTAAAACACTTAGCTAATGTTATGATAAATTACAATTGCTATGACAAAGTTCACACCATTATCGACCCTTTTCTAAGCTTCAGTGTAGCATTGAGCCACACAACCAAATTGTATTTAAATAATTGTAATTTATTTAATTTATAATTTTAAATAATATACTATATAAATATCAGTTAAATAGTACATTATTTTGTATCAAGTGTATAGTATATAGTATATTATTTATTAACTGAATTTGTATTGCATAGCTTAAAAAGCTGGTTTCCAATAACTTTTTCAAATTTTGCTTAACGCCGAGCGACTTGGGCTTAAAGATACACAGAATTCGGCTCAGGTATAGGGGCAAATCGAGCAATTCAATAAGTTCTTAGCATAATATTTTTATTTATGATGCATTTAGACAAGTGACTGAACCACACAATGTTTCAGAGTCGTCGTCATCAAGCTAAACTTAGGCCTTAATCATGCCGACAAAATCTGCGCAAATAATTAAGATAATATAAAATGATCTGCCTTAGGCTCTTATATCGTACTCCAGCTGATTGCATTAAGTTTTGCTAATTTCTTTTTAACTATTTTTCATCAAGTAATATTTTCGGTTTAATTTTTAGTTTACGCTAAGATTTTATGCTACAGAATCTCTAATGAACTCTCAGTGAAATGTTGTCACAAACGAAATCAGGTGTGAATAATAAACTAGGTTAATCTTTCAATCTCGTACATCGCAATATGAGTTTGTAAGTTTATTTCATACGCAATTACAGAAGTGTTTCAGCGTCTATATAAATCCTGCTTAACTTCTACCTTTGGCATTAAACTGTTGTCACATATGCACTCATGAATTGGAATAAAATCGGAGCTTAGACTTGCGAAGTGTTAGAGTAATTGAATGTTCGCTTGACGAAGCATCAGCTCTAAATTGCTCGTGTTAAAATTAAATTGCTCAACCACATGTAGGCTTCGGCTCGCTTAGAACAGGATATTCTAAAATCCCCAGAAATTAATAAAACAAATGCACGTACTAGTACGAATAATGCACACATAGAGAATACATACAAATATGCATAAGAACTGTAGCTCTCTCTATATTAATTATATTAGTAATAATGTAATAACAGGCTTAAAATAATACGTAGGCCTATTAATCATCCTCTCTCTTTCTCCTTCCCGCTCTCTCTCTATCTCTCCCTCGCTCTCTCTTATCTCTCACTCTCTTACACTCTCTGAATACAAACAATATATTAAAGTACGATCTTCTTCAGAGTATATATATATATATATATATATATATATATACATGTATATAAATATAGATAGGCCTATATATATATATATATATATATATATATATATATATATATATATATATATATATATATATATATATATATATAGCAACAATATATAGATATGCATATAATCAACAAAAATGAATACTCATTTTACGGTGCACCACGTACATGTAAATAAAATCAAACGAAATATAATTAATAATAGCAATTACCGACTGACAATGAATCGAAGTAAATGAGTAATCAATCAAATAAAGTCTCATCTCTTACCTGTGTTATGAGAGCCGGCGTCTGACTCACAACAAACACCAGAACAACAACAATCAGCATGAATGTTATATCTTCCTCCGATCTACTTCCGCTTGTGACGCCATTACTGTTTCCGGTCAGCCTGTTCCTCATTCTTTCTCTCTTCTTCCTCGTTCTTCTCAGCGCCAGCACCAGCATGGTATTGAGAAGAATCAGAGATATGAGCGGAATCAAAAACATGAAGAGAAAGTAGAGAACGTTCAGATATAGGATCTGATAAACGCTGTTCTTCACCAGGGGTGACTTCTTCAAACCAGTCACGTTCTCGTGGTAGCTGACGTTGACGCTGTAGTTGCTTTCCTTCTCGCAGAAGCTCTCGACCACGATGTCATATTCGAAGAACCTCGGGGCGTTGAAGAGGATGGAGAAGATCCAGACGCCGATCACGTGACGCCTGGCGTGTTTAATGGAGCACATCTGAGAGGCGTCGTACGGCATGCAGACACTGATGAATCGATTCAGAGTCACGAGAACTATGAGATAGATCGTGCCAGTCTCTGCAGCCATGGCGCAGGGATAGAGATACTTTCCCAGGTAATGGATCAATCCTTCCATGAAAGGAAGCGTTCCGGTGAAAGTATGAATGGAGTCCAGGACTCGGAGAGCCACAACCGTAATGAGGAAGGTCGAGTCCGCTATCTCTAGACTGACCAGTAGGAAAGGGGTGGCGGATTTGGATCGATCTTTCCACAGGCAGATGGCAGAAAGACTGTTTCCAACGAATCCAAACAGACACAAAAGTCCCATTAGAACGGCTTCAACCACAAAGTCGTAGACACTGCAGGAATGATTGTAGGGTTGCGGTTCGAACCATTCGTGGCAGGTTCGATTCTCAGGCAGGCCTTCCATTTTAGAAGGGTTTAGATGTGCTTTAAAAATATCTACTATCTGTAGTGAACCTGAATTTATATCAGATTTCAAGTCAATATCATTTATTTAATTTTTTATTAGTTGCTTTTATTTCTTCAATTACGTCTCTGGATTGTTTTAAATTTCGAAAATAGTTTTCTCAATAAATGAAAAGATTTAACTCCCTTGCAGTCGAAATGGTGAAGATAAATGTTTTTATCTTTGATTTACTTCTGAATTTTCGACATTAAATTAATCAGAGCACTTAATTATATAAAGTTCGCATAACTTTAGAATCTGTTCAATAGATTTGCCTGAAATAAAATGCAATGAGAAGTAAATGCCTTAATCTGTTTCTTAACGATTTTTTAATTATTCATTCATATTTAATATATAAATATGCATAAGTATTAATAACAACAATTAGAGTGTTATTGTCGTCTACGATAACATCGAGCACTACTGAGACAATCAATCAAGCAATCAATAAGAAGTTAACGTCCGATTCCTCGCCATAAGGCAATGTCCGGGACGTCTCTTGCCTAATACAAGCCGATGAGCAACAGGAAGGCAAAAATCGGTGTAAATATATAGTATAAATACTATTAAATAGTACATGTATGTATATGCACTATAAATATATATATATATATATATATATATATATATATATATATACATGTATGTATATATATATATGTGTGTGTGTGTGTGTGTGTGTGTGTGTGTGTGTGTGTGTGTGTGTGTGTGTGTGTGTGTACATGTATATTGCCTATTGTACAGATTTGAGTAGAGATAGACAATAAAAGGTTTAATGGAGTTGAAAGCTAAATGTCAAAATTTGGTGGTCTTTCTGACAACACGACTGCAAACTACTATACCACTAACAACGTGGTATAGGAATCGAGTCCCGGTAAGGCCATCTATGAGATTGGCCTTGAGATAGATAGAGAAACGGGCGTTAAAGTTAGATTTCTTGAAAATCTATTTCTGTCATGCAATTGGTCCCAAAGATGTACTGTTACGTTAACTTCTTTTATTTTACGTATTCAAACTTAACCTAATTTTATACTATTTTGACAGTTTCAATATATTTACTAATATTTCCACTCTGCACAAGCAATTTTTGCAATCTATGCAGGAGTTTGATAATATAGGTCACGAAAACAATTAAAAATTCACAAATTTTCTTGCAAATGTCAAAGGAGAGTTATTTTTCTGTAATTTCGTTAAATGTATGTCAGCATCGTCGAGAAATGAAATTCAGAGCGAAAAGTAATGCTTGTTTTGACATTATTCTCGACTTTGATTGCTCTCGATTAAATGAAGCATCAGATCTCAGGCCTATAACCGTTTAAGACGGTCAGGGATCTTATGCTTCAGCTAAACCGTGAAATTGTTATTGTTTTATCTATTGACTTAAAATGTATTTTACTTCTCAAGAACTATTTTCCTCAATCTAAACTAAATTAGAATAAATTACACAATTTAGAATGAGATCGTAGTCCACGACAACATCTATAGCCACGAAATCCTGCTAGTATCTCTGAAGATAATTATGCAATTTAAGAAATTCTTAGCAAAATAAGAACTACGCAAATATGGTAATAGGCAAATATGTTATCGGTCTTTTGGCCTCCATGAAATTGGTCCACTTTTTACCTGGTGTTCAATTCTTTTTACATTTCGAATTATTATTATTTGTTAGAAAAATTCTAGAAACTTTTCTATTTTTAATGTATCAAAAATCACATTTAGTTGATCTTAGAGTGAAAATCTCTTTTATTTTGAAATTTTATTTCAGTCAAACTCCCAGATATCTGAACCTAGTCACGACTACTTGACTGTAAAACACGAATTAGGTATCAAAGACTCTCAGTACAGAGACTAGTTCACCTAGAAACTATCTAACCTAGTGACTAGTTCACCTAGCAACTAGCCCATCAAATAACTAATTCATTTAATAACTAACCAGCCCAGTAACTAACTCACCTAATAACTTGCTTATCTATTAAATAACTCATCTAGTAACTAACTAGCTTAGTATCAACTGCCTAATAATCAACTCTCATCGCTATAGTGTCCTTGACATCTCATTCAGAAGAAGACATCGGCGTTAAATTCTCACTGTACAGTCTTGTATCACTTAAAAAAGAATCTATTACGCGTTGGCCTTGTAAAATATGACTTTTTGGACTGCTTGATTTCTTTTCAGTCCGACGGTTACTGATTCGATAGCTGAACGATCCTTTCATTCATATTCTTTGATAAAACAGGACGTGAAAAAATTCCAAGGAAAACAGATTCAATAATTCATAATTATATAAGTTTAAGCTTCGTTTTGTTGTCTTTCCGAACGACTGTTTAGAGATGGTCCCAAAGGGATTTGAACTTGTTAAATCCTGCGTATCAGACATTCAAATTTGTTACTAACTCTACCAACCCACTTATATAAATATATGCACAGGTCTAGCATTAAACCTTATGCTGTTGGCTAAATATTTGTAACCGCAAAACCCTACCAAAACAAGATACAGAAATATTAACCGAGTTATCGTATATACAATTTTTTTACATATTCACAGTTATTGAAAAAATATTCAATAACTGTGAATATGTATTCAATAAATAAATATTCAATAACCGAAATTTCCCCGTGTTGTGCTCGGGTGTGGTTGGACCACTGCAGAATTGGGCAACCGCAAACAATCTGCCGCGTGTACGTAAGAGGCGACTAAAGGCAGGAGCTGAGGATGGCAAGAGGGGACCCACCTCACCATGAAATATTTTCCTCCAGGATTAAATGATAATTAATCCACCTAGCTGAGGAAGGCAACGGGAAACCACCTCAGAAGCCATATTTTTCCCAAGCTATTGGTTACATAAGGTATGGATAAGGCATAGACTTTGTGAAGGGATTAACTTGTTGATCTAAGGAGTGTTGTTATGGAGCGAGGAAGCAGACTTTGAGTAAGAATATGTACCTTGAACCTGCCACTTGGCAGTGCACTGAAGAGATTGAATAAATGTGCTATCACCGTAAATCTCAAAAATGTAGATCGAGCAATAACCCATCGTCAGGCAGGGTTGTAAGAAATAACCCACCGTCATGCAGGGTTGTAAAAAATAACCCACCGTAAAACAGTGAGTCAACAGTAACCCTTTGTCAAGCAGGGTCATTGTTCGAAGATTGACCTGAGATTTGAACCAAGACGACTCCATTCGAGGAAACAGTTTCTTATGCTCAGCGATATTTATCGATTCTATTAAATTCAATGAAGCAAAGTTAATAAAAACATAACTGTTACATCCTTCTCTCTCTCTCTCGCTCTCTCTCTCTCTCTCTCTCTACCTCTCTCTCTCTCTCTCTGTCTCATTCTGTCTCTGTCTCTGTCTCTGTCTCTGTCTCTCTCTCTCTCTCTCTCTCTCTCTCACTCTCTCTTGTGCTGTTTGAAGTGACAGGATATTTCTACCCATACCCTGTTTTCAATATCCATAAAGAACAATCTAATTAACAAGCTACATGTATATAGTCTTTAAAAGACATCGACATTTCATTGCACTTACAGTAAATATTTCTAGAGATTCATCTTTCAGTATCAAATACAAACATTTCAACAGTATTACAATATCATAACGACAGATGACTAACTCAATTACTGACGAAGAACTGTAGGTCTGTGACTAAATGGATTTTATTGCAAAGTGAATGGGTTATGACATAGAATCGACAAAGACTGGATGGAACGTTTAGAACACACACCTGTTACAAAAACACATGTATTTATAACTTTGTTATAAGTAAAAAAAGGTAAAGCTACTGTTAACGTCAGTTTCCTCATTCGAAAGCGAAGTCAATGACGGGCGAGCCCAGGGTTTGAAACCCGCACATACTGTACTGATCCGCGGTCGAATATCTTACCGACATCGCCACTGATTCCAGCCAGTTATATAAAACAAATCTAAAATAAAGCCAAAACTTGGTTTAACTCTGATGTCCAAACTACTATGGTAATAGTAGAAGATATTCTACCTGAATTCGAACCCAAGGTCTAACTACTCTTTGGTGCTTTGATTGGTTGACATTTTAACAGTCAGAAATAATTACAGAAAATTTGTCAACAAATGAAAATGACTGATAGGATTACTTATATTAACCTATTTTTAGTTGTTGTCATCTTTTAAAGTTTATGAGACCACTTATTATGACCACTTATTGCTACCTATTATGAGAACTTATACTACCTGTTTGGACCATTTATAGCTAATTTTTGACCACTTATGCTATCTATTTTGATCACTTATGCTACCTATTATGAGCAATTATTGTGACCATTATCTTATTAATGCGACTTAACATCTTTGTCTTACCGGTTAGCATGGCTACTTATAGCAATCATATACAATATGCACCTATTGTGACCACTTACTGTGACCACTTATTGTGACCACTTCCTATAACCACTTATTGTGACCACTTCCTATAACCACTTATTGTGACCACTTACTATAACCACTGATTATGGTCACTTCCTATAACCACTTATTGTGACCACTTACTGTGACCACTTATTGTAACCACTTCCTATAACCACTTATTGTGACCACTTCTTATAACCACTTATTGTGACCACTTATTGTAACCACTTAATGTGACCACTTATTGTAGCCACTTATTGTGACCACTTATTGTAGCCACTTATTGTGACCACTTATTGTGACCACTTAATGTGACCACTTATTGTAGCCACTTCCTATAACCACTTATTGTAGCCACTTCCTATAACCACTTATTGTGATCACTTATTGTGATCACTTATTGTGACCACTTATTGTGATCACTTATTGTGACCACTTATTGTGATCACTTATTGTGATCACTTATTGTGACCACTTATTGTGACCATTTATTATTAAAAATTTTATGATTATAAATCATGATCACTTATTAAAGCAACTTTTAAGGCTACTCTAATTACGATCATTTATTACTATTATCTTCTTCAGCCACTTCTGCTATGAGCATTAACTATTATTACTAACTACGTTATCTATTATTAACTATTGCACCCGTATATTAGAACCACTTTCTAATGAACTATTTTGATTACCATGACACACTGTTTTTCGCACAAAATTTCATAAGTCTGCAGCCTCAACACCAGATCATAAGGCATCCAGTTAGGCCTAATATAAGATCCATGGGTTACGCTCCACCACCCTGGCTTTTCCCCCAATGGCTTGGAAACACGCTACAAGTGGACAACATTATTGAATTTTCTTGTAAAATATTTTATCCGAAGACTTACGTTTCCAGAGATACGTTTCCTAATACGAGAGTACATCACCCGAGAAGCTCTTGTGCGTAGTTTATACGTAGTGGTAAAACTGCACAGTTTAAAATGAGGGGGAGGGATAAGAAAATGTTGTTGTTGTTGCTTCGATTCTCCGGGATCTATTTAACATTCGTCACATTTGATTTATCATTTTCAAAAATTTTCTAAAAGAGGAAATTTTAAATTATTTAGAAATTGAATAAAATTCGATAAAAACCCAGAAAATAAAAATTAATGATGGTTCCTAATAATTTCATTTTATGAAATTTTGTTGCTGGTAAATTATATTGAGATTCAGCTTAATTTGATAAAGATTGTCAGGGTTCAATCTAATTTGATAAAGATTGTCAGGGTTCAATCTAATTTGATAAAGATTGTCAGGGTTCAATCTAATTTGATAAAGATTGTCAGGGTTCAATCTAATTTGATAAAGATTGTCAGGGTTCAATCTAATTTGATAAAGATTATCAGGGTTCAATTTAATACGACAAAGTTGCTATTACACTCGAAAGATAAACATGAAGGTCGAGCTACAAGTGGGAGAAATGGCAGACTTTTATATGATGTATAAATATATTACCATACATGTAAGAAATTGTCGTATCCTCGATTATTTTCTTCCCAGTATGTTTTGTTTTTAATCTTAATGTGCGCTACAGTTGATCATTTTATAATTTCTAAAAAATAGACCGCATGCAATAATAATATTTCACATTAACGTTAAAGGTTCAAACCAGAGGAAAGGATAGTGTGATTGTCTAAAATTAAAACGGAGTTACAAAGTTGGCAGGGGCAAAAGCTCCTGAAAGCAGAATATTGTAGGCCTATCTCTAATGTCCATTAGCACTTAGTAAAGTAATAGGAGAGCAGGTAGTCTTGGATTGCCTGGTAGAAGCTGCTTGAAAGATAATCCGACTGAAATAAATGTTTGGTTTTAAAAGTTGGATTAGTGATGGCGAATATTTCAGTGGTAAGCAAGATTTAGTGAGATTATGCTGAATTTAAAAAAATGGACTACTTCGATCGAAAGCTGTCGATAAGGCCGGATTAACTCAGGTAGTGACGATTAAAGTTTCAAAGACCAGAATTAATCAAAGTTAATGGCGACAATGAAATTGAAAATTTAAATTTCTCAAATTATATTTCGAATAATAGGAATTAACGGATTGCTCGCTTAAATGCATATCTTACAGAGTGTAATTAAAAATGTTAGAATTTCACTTTATTTGGTGAACCTGATATTTAACAGTGTAAGTGAGCGAAATATGTATCTACAACATCGGTCATAAATCAGAATATGGTAAAAAGCTCTCATAGTTTCGTAACATCTGGTGTAAGTGGGCTATGGTTCTGACTAAAATAATAAATTGGAGAAATCATATTCACTAGAGCAGTGAAGGAATCCCCAGTGTGAAAAAACACCCAATGTAGTAAAACCCCAGTGTCGAAAATCCCCAATATGAGAAAACCCGCAGTGTAGTAAAATCCCAGTGTGGGAAACCTACAGTGTAGAAAAATCCCAGTGTGAGAAAACCCACAGTGTAGCAAAATCCTAGTGTGAGTAAACCCACAGTGTAGTAAAGTCCTAGTGTGAGCAAACCCACAGTGTAGTAAAATCTCAGTGTGAGAAAACCCACAGTGTAGTAAAATTCCAGTGTGAGAAAACCCCAGTGTAAAAAACCCCAGTGTGTGAAAATCCTCAGTGTAGTAAAACATCTCGGGAGTTCGCTTCTCAAATGTTTTCATTTTCAGTCATACAGGCCCTCGCCGAGTAGAAAAATTTATAAGTTACGACGATCAATTCTTGGAATTGATATCAAATCTAAAGAGATAGAAAACTGCAACTATCATCTACCTTAATAACCTTAATTTATTCGCCCGAAGGCATCGCCGCCTACGGACTCGTATTGATTCTCAGCCTGCGTTGTATATATTCCTGAATTACTTCTAAAATTGAATTTCTACTACTTGAGTAGAAATCTACTTGAGAGCCACTACGGAAGCTTAACTTAACAATGCTCAAAATTATAGTGCCACCGGGACTACTTACATTTTAACGACAGTTTTTGTAGCTAAAAGGTAACACTTACAATAGAAAAGCTGTGATACTCGAACCTTGCACTTCCAAAACCTGATAATATATTTAATTGAACTCTACAACAGTAGTTTTCTTGTATTTTATTAACGTATGCTTAATTTTATGTAGGCTCATACCTTTACACAGTTGCCGATTACTGGTTAGGAACTTTATTTGACAGACCTGATAACTCAAAAGTCGTTTTGAGTTAAATAAAATCTAAATTGGATAAAATTAGAAAGCTACTAGTTTCATTTGTGATTCAAGCATTGCGCTCTACTAACGTTTAGCGATAAAAATACGTCTCTAAGGCTCAGCCAATGCGGTAGACATAATTATAAAAGAACAGACAAATTACCACAGTTTATGGACAAAGAGTTGGATCTTAGGTTGGGTAGACAAAAAAATGTCAGACAGTGAACGTCTTGGTACAGCGGACATCTGTTAGACAAAAGATAATTGTTCCGGTTTACAGGAGACAAGTTGATTCTGATTTTTAATTCATGAGTACAAATTTCGCCCAGGCAACGCCATTGCTGCAAAAATAGGGACAAAGATTTGTCAGGTCTCAACCGGGCAGTTTTTCTTAATTTCTTTCTGCCCAACTGTACAGCTATAATAATATACTGAAATCAAATACCGATTGTTCTTTATAGCGAGAGAGTGCAATGCAATACACTACAACATAGTGCAATACGATTTGAATTTGAAGTCTGGTACTTCAACCAGCAGCAATTTTACAGACTATATACGAGCACATGTTAGCAACAGAAAAATCAGCTAATTTGAATATCTCTATCAAAATCCTGAAAGGTGTGAGTTAAATGTTGGAAGCAACAGTCTTGTTGTAAGCATCAAAAATCTCTAAATCTTTTAATTCAATCCGACGCCAAAGCTCTCATCTCTCTGGAGAGTCAAACTCAACGTTATCATCCTTAACTAATTTTTAGAGGTATTAACACAAGAACCCGATATCTCATTTCTAGATCTCTCTCTCTTAGTGCACTGCCTACTGGCAGGTCCATGGTATATGACGCCTCCACGCTTCTCTGTCTTCCGCTTTCCTCTTCATGTCCACATATGAGTGGGTCTTTAAATCATCAAATATATCTAATCTCTGCCTGCCCCTGCCTCGAGCCGTCTCTGTCTCTATCTCTGTCTCTATCGCTATCTCTATCTCTGTCTCTATCTCTTTGTGTTTGTTATATGCAGATTCATTTATATAGGTACATAACTTTATTTCAGTTAATTGCAGTCTAAATGTTTTGAAACTATAAAAGAAAAATTCAATAAAAACCATATTTTATTCTTCTAATTAGAATTTCTTACACAAGTTAACATTGAGTCAGAAATATTGGTCACCGGCAATTATCAGTTCTTTTGTAAATCAGAGAGAGATATAAAGCCAAAAAACGTAAGGGGCATTTCTTATATCCTGTCTTAGGATTTTTATGTTTTATTTTTTCTCCTTAACAGCAAATTTTTTCTCTTGGCTAATTTTTTCGGGTATTTTCTGCATTTTAGAGCACTTTCGCCCTTGCTAATATCTTACTGTGCATCATTGATAGCATCTTACTGCGCATAATTGATGGCATCTTATTGTAAATCATTGTTGGCATCTTATTTAAGTCACTATAGAAAAGTTTTAGTTGAAATAACATAATTGTTTATGCATCTATAAAAATAAACGCAAATAATCTATATATGCCGCTTCAAAGTATAACCGTACCGGTAACACATCTTTCACTTCATTAGCATACAATTATCATCATCTTCATCATCGTCATCATCACCGTCATCATCATCCTCCATTAAATCCCAGTTTAACTAGGGTCGGGATACGAATGGACCTTCTCCAACCCTCTCTGTCCAACATCAGTAGCATGCAATAAAATACTAAAAATAATACAAAATATTATACTATTAATGTTACTGTAGCTTTCTCCCCGTGTTGGGTCCGGGCTCCCCGTGTTGGGTCCGGGTCGTTTGAATAATTTGTCCAACCGGTGACTGCACGTGTCGTAGAAGGCGACTAACGCACTAAGATCCTTACCAACGTCAGAAAGGGCATTCGGTTGGTGAGCGCCTAGGCTCCAGTAATTGCCATAAAACTTAAACGAATGGATAAACTTCAAAAGTTAGTCTATTCGTATCCCGACCCTGGTTAAACTGGGATTTAAGGGAAGATGATGATGACTATTAATGTTATGCTTAACAAAAGTCTACTTAGCAATTAATTTCAAATATACCACAAGTACTGAGGAATGAGGTACATTTCTTCAAGATGACACCAGAACCAATGTGAGCAGTACAGAACTGCTGTTGATTTTGTATGTTTAAAGTTGTAATAAGCTTGAACTAGACTTCGCTACGGTATCTCGATTGTGTCAAGTCTTCTGAAGCTTCAGAATATTACGTTAAATACATTACAGCATAATTGCCTGATCAGATAATGTTAAAATAAGTGTAATTGCTAAGTTTACAAACGTTATTGTTACAATTAACTAATAAATAATACCAGACATCTTTACAGTGAGTCCCTAGGTTACTTTCTCACACTACCAACTCAGACTCTACCTGTTTGATGGGGAACAGATGACACAAAGATTGGAAGACGGTATTTCTGTTTTATACCCTATCGGTTTACGCATTGGCTGACAAGCGCCCCTACTTATTCTTCCCTGTAACTCTTTTCTTGTCTCCTTTCTTCTCTATTGCTCTCTTTCGATACTACAACATAGTTTCACTTCATAATCTTTTGTCTTCTTTTTCTCTCTCGCTCTTCTTTTCACTACATTTATTCTTTCAATGTTTTTGTAACTAAGCCTAGAACTTACACGATAAATCTGTTATCTCAATAGTAAAAGTGCGAAATTCGTCCATTCCTTATCTTTGGCCATATTTTTCTCCCGTTCTATCTTATTTCTCTTTCTATCTTATCCCGCTCTATTTTTGTCCCGTTCTATATAGTCTACCTCCCTATTTTATTGATTAATGTAAGTGTTTGTTTTGTGATCCTCTCTCATCTCTGGTCCTATCTCATCTCTGGTCCTGTCTCATATCTGGTCCTATATTAGCTATAGATTCTTCATTTAGCATCACCCATCTCTTTTCTCGGTCATATCTTATCTCTGATCCAACGTTTCACTACCCAATATATTTTTCATAGTTTCACTCAATATCACCAGTCACACCATTTCGTCTATTTTTCACTCAGTAATCCTATTAAAGAGATTTTAATGCTTGAAATGTACTTCTATCGTGTCTGTATTTTATCTAAACGTTACACGGGTGAGGGAGCAATCAGCAATCCAGAGCTTGCAGTTTTTCAAAGATATAATCTGATTATATGCATTTACATAGATAAAGCTAAGAAATAAAGCTACAACGACTAGAATTCTGCCAAGTCTTTTCATTTACCAATTTCGTTAAGTGTGCCCTTGTCCTAAAATCAGATTTTCTTCAAATAAATTAATTAATCCTTCTAATAATCAAATAATTACTCAATCAATCAGTCAATTAAATTGAAGTAGCCAAACTCAAATGCGATTTTAAACAACTTCTCTGCTCATTTAGATTTATATCTTAAGATCTTGGGTAGAGATCTTGATGAAATCTTTTGATATAAGTGAAATTCTAAAGTTCTCAATCAAGTTATTTATTAAGATTCTAGAATAAATAAAATTCTAGAATAAATAAAATTTTAGACTAAATAAAATTCTAGAATAAATAAAATTTTAGAATAAATAAAATTCTAAACTCAGCGAATCCGAGTTTTATGAGTCCATCCCATTCGCTAACAGTAGGCTAGCGTAACGTATCCTACAAAACTGACTTACTTTTGAAAATAATAATAAAATATTAATTGGAAAATCTACACTGAAGCTTCTACAACGGAAATAATCACTCTTCATCAATCCTTTCTAGAAGTGGTGGTAATATTTTCTTAAACCGTATTTTTTTTCAAACAACTTGAGAAGCTGTGATATACCTATAAATAGCTTTCAGAGCAACGTGAACCGTGGGGTTTTATCCCCCTTTAAGATGCTCTTTAAACCTTTTATGTTTTCTTCGTGCAATTTGCAAATGAATTAGAAAAAAGTGGCAACCTATAGCGGTTGGGTAAATTATGTATCTATCTTTCTCTTGTTCTGCTAAAAGGCAGCTCCAATGTGCATATTCCTACTTTAGATCTTTTCTCAAGAACACTGGCAGCACTCAATTGAGCAACACGATTAACACAATTGTCAACCTTAACTAAATCTTAGTGTAAGTTACACTACATGTATATACATTATATGTTACATCATACTGTGTAACCTCTGTTTTGAGAAAATATGACTTCTGAAAGAATTTCCGTAGTCTTCCTCAGTTCTTACTCAGTCACCTCTTACTACAAAACGTACATAAACTATTTTAAAAAACAAAGTCCACAGTTGCTAGCATTTTTTCGTGAACCTATGTTAACTATTAGAGTGTAGTCATAGAGTGGCTCATTTGTCATTTGGTTCCCTGGAAGTTACGATGCCAAACTGACACCGTTTGTGCTACATCTCAAGTTACATCCGGAGACATCCTCATCCTCACTTTTCCACAGATCCGTGTCTTAATCATTAGCCACGGTATCAATTTAACTGCGCAAATAAATCGACAGCATTTCCTGTTGCTGATCCTATTTATCATACTGGAAGATTGCTACACCTGTGTCGACCCCTGGGGTCTAAGTATAGTCTCCAGTGACCTCTTGCTATATTTAAAACATGAGATTAGATGTGGAGGTGGGTGTGCACCACTTCTAGATAAAAAAAATCCTACAGCTCTCTTTGATTAATAACTCATAGGCTTAATATTATAAGGCCTAAGATTTATAAGATTCTAAGGCCTAAGTTTCATGACTCAAAGGCTTAAGATTCTAAGTCCTATCGAATAAATTTGACGGATCGAAATTTGTAACAGTTTTCTGTTAAAAAAAAGAAAAACTAAGCCTAAGCTATAACGGTGCTTCTAGCCTGGGTAAGATCATAGTGTTCAACCAGAGCCACTCTACGATAATCTCGAGTTAGCATCATATGTATGGATTAAGTTCAAACATATTTTCCTCTTTGGACCAGAGAGCATTTATCTTTAGACCATATATCATAGATCATATAGATCGCTTAATCATTGATTGGTTGACTGATCATATACTTGCATCTTGGCTGAAAGCATATCAGACAATTGCTACTAATCTATGTAAGCGATTCCTTCAATTCAATGAAAATTATTCTGAGACGTATATTAAGAGTTTCCGACGGCATGGATTTTCCAATCCAGAAAATCGAAATCTTGCCTATTTGTTTCTACGAAGCAATGCTAGCACATGCATAATCTTTAAATTGGCCTAGGCCTACTTTGAGCCTCAGATAAAACCTAGAGTATAAAGTTCCTTGCTTCTTCCATTCCCATCACGTCACATCGGAACTTACTAGTATCGACTTGATTGATTGAGTAATCATAGTCAATTATAAATCGTGAAAGACTGAGATCAGTTCAACTGATGCGCAGAAGAAAAGGTTAAGTTGCGTTCAGTGATTATATTCCATTCACCAGATGACGGCACCGAAAAACAAGCATTTAGTAACAAGAGGTAGTACAAAAGCGATTATTGTGTATACAAATAGTTTAAAAATAGTAAATAAGCATTGTAGCGAAATGATAAACTATGTTGAAATCTATCACATTTTAATACCACATGTTTAAACTGTTGGGCAATTGAGACCATTTTCCTTATAATCAGTCCAGTGAATTTTCGAGAGTTTACAATCAGATCAGCGCGGCTGGGATTCGAACCCACATAGTTACTGTGCAAAAGAATTGCATTATTCAGTGTCATAATATGTCATTCATGAGTGTCATAATGCGCCAGTCACGAGTGTCATAATATGTCTGTCATGAGTGTCATAATATGCCAGTCATGAGTGTCATAATATAGCAGTCACGAGTGTCATAATATACCATACATGAGTGTCATAATATATCAGTCACGAGTATAAAATTATAATTTATATAATTACAAATTATAGAGCTGAATAGATCTATAATAGCTCTACATGTATATATGCAGAAAATATGTAATTATAATAAAATAATGTTGGGGAAAACAGGATTGCTTTCTCAGGGAATGACGCCCCTGCCCAGTAAATGTTAGTCGAAGCTGAGGAAGGCACAAGGGGCCCACCTCGTCATAAGCAGAACCCCTCCCCCCAAGAATAATGGTATATCAAAAGGAATTTTAGATGATTTAAAGATACGCACGTATGTGGACAGGAAGAGGAAAACGGAAGATGGAGATGAGTGGAGGCATACCATGGACCTGCCAGTAGGCAGTGCAGTAAGAGTCTATATTAATGCTACTCTTAAATAAAGTTATTCTTCTGCAAGGCTCTTCTTTCCAAACCAGCTTCGTTAAATTCAACAACGGTGTGATTGCTAGTAAAAGCAGCTCAAAGCTATTCTTGCTACTATGACAACGACGTAATTATCTGAATATAACTCTCGCGAAGGCGTTTCTACGACCATGAGCTGGTCACAGCTTCGTCCTTATGCATCTGTTAATGAAAATGCCTGAAGATTCTTACGATTACGACTCTGTTAAGTACGTTACTGTATTCTTCATTATACGCTCTGGCTGTGAGCTACTCATACTTGCAGTAATGATTTGCTTTTTTACTATTTTTAAGATGCCCGCACATTTCTGTTAATTATCCATTCACTAAAACTGCCCAGTGGCTTAATAATGTGTAAAATAATTAATGACTAAGTAGCCTGATATAAATGGTAAAAACCGAGTAAAAGGACGAAACCGTGTTCAATTAACCGCGGCATACTTTTAATTGTGAAGTAATAATAATAATAATCATCTTTCGTTTTCTCAAGCAAGAATGATGTCTAAGGCATACACAGTAATTTTATAATTTTAACGGTTTTCGTCTAAACCTAAGTAAAATGGCCGGATTTTGCCACCAAATTTAGTTTCGCCAGCCAGTTCGGGGAATAATTTCTAGCAAATTCTTATAAATTCATAAGACACTCCTGAAAAAGTACCGCACCTACAGCACCTACATCTCCTCAATAGAGAAAACGGCTTGTTCAAAGCTTCAACCAGTTGTTAGCATAAGTTATTCTTCATGTAACTTTTTAATGAATTTATTATTTATTTTGATTAACTCGTAGGCTACAAATTAAAGAAATCAAAGATATAAATAATAATATTATAAAATACGCTTTTATGGTGGCAAATCCAGTAACAGTTTTCTTATTATTTTTGATCGCTTTTAACGCCTTTTAAATCTTCTTCCGCTGAGAAACAGGACGTTAAAGTCACATTGAACGTGACTATAGGTAATGAGGTCACGCAGAGCGAATCAACAAGTATGCACGCTTGGATACTTTTAGCAACATGGATTACCTACATCTTTGAACTGGTTTTCCAGATTTTGGATTTTTGCACCGTCATTTGGATCCTTCTTTGCTCATCCGTTTAAATTTGGCCCAATAGCGTTCAATGTTATCACCGTCGATCCTATATTTCTGGTTATTTAGTGTTATTGCTATTCAATTCATACCGTATTTTGAATCCTTGACCATTACTTTCAAAAGTCACTATGCTACCACTTAGCCATCCCTTCTTTCCAGGCCCTGTTATTGGAGATTTAGAGTCCGTGTTTAAATTAGAAGTTGATATTGGTTTCACCTCAGGTGTTCTAATCAGTTGTGAGCTAGTAAAACGTGCACGCACTAGCTGCAATCCACTCGCTGTAGCAGCCACAGTGCGTGCTAACGATGTGTTGGGAAAGAAATTATGCACCGGTCAATCAATAAACAAGGCGACCCTGGATTCAGAGGATGGCCACTAACTACAGTATAGATCCAATATTATTATTTAGACATTTAGTATTGGTCAATGTCCGGAGTGTAATTGATTGATTGCTAGTTACATTTCGGAGTAATAAAATAAAATAAATTAGACGATTAATTAAACTAATAGATGTCTAATTAATCATATGATCTCTATGGACAATGGTTACGTCATCCGTGACTTTTGTCTGAAAGGCTCTATTCCTAGTAAATTGCATGAAATTCTATCTCTTTCGTGCTACGACATCGACGTTAAAATTCTATTAGAAATTTTAATAGGACATTGGTATCTGTATAGTAGATACTAGAGATATGCAGGTCAAAGCCGCAGAAGGCTAATTGCAGAACTAATTCTACTACGTAATTTATAATAATTCTGCGCAAATAAATACCCTTATAATAAGAAACGTGTGGCAGAAAATCTATTGCTGAAATGTTAAGACAATGAGCTCTACAATTGCTGGATTTATTCGTAAACATTTTAACAAAATTCCTAACTTTGATATATCATTCAATTAACAAAAGAATGCAAAATTCTCTAAATAAAATTCCTTTTCGTTTTAATTAATATTAGCTATGTCTAACATTGACTTTCCAGGTCTCATATTGCTTTAAAACGATTTTTCGCAACAGCTGCTAATTATTTGCTTTATTCTCAATCGTTAATTGACTCATTATTAAAACATTACAAATGCATCTATTTATAGTTATGTTATCATCTTTTGCTTTACTTCTCATGGTTGAATCAACCATTCAGGTGTATTTGTAGTGAGATATTGACTGTTTGATTCATATAATTGAAGAAACACCAGATATTTTATGGCCGATGACGTGTTTTATCGATTTATTCCCACAGCACTGGCTCGTGGCATATGAAATTTCTTGCTGACATAATTTTGAATAATGATTTTGTTATTGTTGTTTTTGCAATTTTTTCTTTTAATTGAGGGTGTCAGTGCACCCTGTTTTATTAATTCTATTAAAACCAAAACGATATGTTTCTGAATTCAGCTTCACTGTCCATGTACAATTTTGAGAGCCTATGAAAACAGCCGGACTTTCAAGAAAAATACTTCAAATAGAACTGAAAACATGGGAATAAATACAGACAGATATTCTTAGCTATCCAAACTCTATGGGCTTTGATCGTTCCAAAACCTTATTTACCACAGATGAGAAAAACGTTTATATATTTGAAGAATTATTTTTTGTGCAAATTATAGAAAATAAAAGAAAATTACTTTTTACGTTTAGCCTTAATTAACTATTATTACTTAAGTCATGAAAAGGAAAAGAGTTGATCATGAATTGTAATTAATTTTACACACCACTATTTCTGTAGACCTGTGCTAATAAAGGATTGACGGATTAAATTCACTGTAGATTAGATGGGCTTCCTTCAATGCTGTACTTTTGTTTACAACACATTCTTTCTGTGGTAAAATAACTTTAACATATAATAATTATTATGTGCCTATTGGTGGTCGATTTGGCGGCACGCTTTTCTAATAGTCAAGAACATTCGGGCTCGAAACCCACTGGGTCGTTCCTGACAGAACACTTGTGATACGGAAACTGCCGTTAAACTTAACTTCATGATTTCTATTAAAACATAACGGCACACTGGATCAGGAAGCTCAGATGCTTGTTTAAGACCCATTTCCTCCTTCCTCTCCATGGTTATTAGTAATCGTTGCCTTTTGATGGCGCATCAATTGCAGCCGGCGCGGACTTAAGAATAACCTTCCATCACCCTGGGATTTTTCCTTCCTAAGCTTTTACCAACACTCGGTCTTCCAAGGTGGTCACCCACAAAGTACTAACCGAGGTCGCGATGCAGCTTAACTTCGATAATTAAACGGAATTAATACATTTTTTGTTTAAAAATTACATTTTGTATATTTATTTTCAAGTTCGTTGGCACAGCAACGCTATATTGAAAACGAGTGTGTAAGTCTTATTCCACTTTGCATCATAGGAAAGCTGAAACCTGGACCTGGCAAAACCGGATACGAATAATGGCCGAGGTCATTATCCGTGGATATACCGTGGATATATATTACTGAATGCATCCGGGAGTCCAAGCTATGTATTATAATAGCACTGGGCGATATACTGCGCCGTTCAAGGGATACACAATTGTTGTATTGTTGCTTGTTGCAATGTTACTGATTGCCGTTTATTTGTATCTTGATTGATCTACTCATCTACAGTGTATATTTGTATGTTGATTCATGTTATAAATTAATCAGCATAGTTTTCTCTCTTTCTCTCTCTCTCTCTCTCTCTCTCTCTCTATCTCTCTCTCTCTCTCTCTCTCTCTCTCTCTCTCTTGATGTTATTGTTGTTGTTGTCGTGACAGGAGACAAGATGCAGTACGTTAAAATACTATTCATTAATAAGATAAATTATACAGGAAATACAAAAATGCTGGTTAAATTATTCCTGGTTAGAATTTGCATAAACAAGGTATAAGCACGATATATTTTGTAAAATTATAAAATGAATTTAACCGTACCGGTGCGTAATTGCATGTAGCTATAATGCATATGTATTAGCTGACGACTGCTAGTTTATTCACAATATTATTACTATTCTTTCAGTGGCATTATTTATTAAACCTCTCTTTTAATTCAAATTGTAGCTGATTAATATCTTCTTACGTGCTTTGATTGTTTTCTCAAAATTAGTTTACTTAATTGCTAAGAGAATAGGTCTTAGATATCATCACCGCCGGGCGATCCATAGAATTTAAATCTAATTTAAATTTAGAATTTAATTCATTTAAAACTCTGTGAAACTACCTTGACTCGTGGATCATTGCATCTCTCTTCTTTCACAACTGAATTAAATGGCCTCAACTGATTGATAGTTATTTAACACTACAATAAATTAAGCTATAATTGCTTTTGGGGGTAAATCTCACTAGCCACGATCTGATATACTGGGTCCCCCACAGAGGCGATAAATTCAAATATTTGTCACCCCCGAGCATTTGTGAAATTAATGTCAGAGTCTATGTTGTGTATCTCTCCATTATGTCTCTGCAACCAGCGGTTAGACAGGTTAAGTCACTGTAAAATTTAGTTTTACATCCCCTGACTTTCTAACACACTCCGGCCATTTAAAAATAAATATAATATCTGTACTTTGGTATGACATACATATTAGACGTATAATTATATTGAAAATAATTTCTGTATATTTGTGAATCAAGACTTAAAATTCAAAGAGTCGTTTTTCGGCACCTCTACTGGTCCAGCGTTATTTAGATGGAAAGATGTTCCCTACTGCGCAACCCTGGGAATCACCCCACCTCATTTCCTCCCTCCTCCCAGCGCGCCCTCTACCTCCACCTTAACCTGGATGACTCAGGCTGGTGTCTTCGGCGCTGATTCACTTATGATGGCACAAAGCGCCAGTGAAAGTTGATGAGCAAGAGTGCGGGATTTAACGGCAGTTTCGTATATTAATACTTAGTGAAGGTTTCGTGCACGTACTCTGCTTTGATGCTCTGACCATATGCCTGTTTTCCCATTGCAGACAATTTTAAATAGCTGCAAGACAGTGGCCAATGAAATGAACAAATGAAATAAATATAAGAAAAATTAAGGTTTAACGCCCGTTAAAAGAATATTATATAAAAATACTTGAAAGATTTATGTTTATTTGGTAACAGAATTGGGTAATTCTGTTTGACTGCTCCATGGCTGAATCGTAAAATAAAATAAAGATCTATTCGGGTTCAGATTACTAACCAGTATTTACTGTGTTTGTAAATCAGTGCTTGTCTGTTTTGTATCACCGATATCAAATAAACTAAATAAATATATATTAAGTAATAATTATATACTATATACAATAAATATATATATAATAAAAATATAGTTAATGCTCGATGTTGTCACTGATGACTGTAGCACTCCTATTTTAGAGTTATTATTATTGGTATTATTATAATAAGTATAATACCTCTTTTTACCTCTAACCAATACTATATTTCAGTATATAATTACCGGAAGAACTTTGCTGTATCTTCAGCTTGACTGATGATATCTGTAGTGCTTGGCCAGTACGCAAGCTTACCCAACAGCGCGAACGTATTGATCTATGGGTTGTAACTGTATCCTTGTAAAAACATCGTCGATGAAACCGTCAGTGATTTTACGTAGTAAAAGTTGTAGATTTATGCCACTATCATATTTCCTTCCAGTGCTTTAAGCAGTTGTCTGTTAAGTACGAGATTATTGCTGGTTAATGTTATCGTTAGTCTGCTTTTGATTTGACGCCTGTATGCTTTGTTGATGGCCTACTTTTTATCTTTATTTTTTAAAGAATAAAGCTTTAGTTCTTCTCTATACCGAAACCTCTGTTCTTGTAATTGATTTTCTTCAGACAGTTTTTATGGTTTTCATATTTGCACCGTTGGTCGGACCATTTTGCTCATCGGCCTGGCTTTGGTTTCATACACAGTGCCTTATGTTGTCTTTGATTACAGTAGCAGTCACTAAATTTTGAATCGTGATTTCTTAGGTAACATTTTAATTTGCTTAAACCCTGATCTGTTATGATTTATTTAGAGGAAGCTGTTTCTCGCTCTAGTCGTAATATTTATTAATATTCTATCGGTAATAATTGAAAGTAGGCTAATAGTATTTGGAAACCATGAAAATCGCAGGCAATTGTTCTTCGACCCACTTAACCTGACGAATACTGTACCTGTTGTGGTTCCGATAATTAGAATTAACTCTTGTGTTGTTTTTTTTCTCTCGTACCGTTGCACGTGTAGAATAGAGCAATGCCATTGGACAGCATGAGTTGCAAATTGAGGTCAGGAGGCGCAAGAGATTAGAAGATAGGGGGAAAAGATGATACAAAAGATATACGGACACATGGATGCCATATCTGGATATTTCTGTGGTAAAATTAGGATATTTATCTTGATTGGCAATTCCTTTACTATAACACTATTTATGATAGAATATTATTATAATTTATGACTACTACATTAGAATTCAGTTTGCTTGTCAAATCAGATTGTATGGACTTAGAAGAATTTGTGTCTTGGGCATCTGGTGAAGAAATGAAGAGCTTTTCACGTTCACAACCAAAGATCTTTAAAATAAGTAGATATGGCATGACTGTTGTTTCAGCAATACCAGTTTTGTAACAAGAGCGAATTGATTTTCAGCATGCTTCATTTAATCGTGAGGGTAAACAAAGACCCTTTGTCGTATGTGTATTTAATAGTAATTTCTGCAATTTCGGATTTATTTCATGATATTCGGCCTCTAAACGTACGGTTTTAATATGATGCATTGTTGCGCGTTTTGGGTATACAGGTTCCAGAAATCCGGAAACCAAAAAACGAGGAATATCCTTTAAGTAAGAGAATTGAAGTAAATTTGTTTGCATTTTGTACTATAAAAATATATATCCAATTAATAGGAATTCGTTTCAAATAATTTTTGTCATGACTATTTTGTAAACAATATCAGCTGATCGTTATTTAAAGGCATAAAATAATGAAGTTTTTAAACATTTGCAAAGATTTTGAACGATAATGAAACACTTTATCATGATTAGATAGATGTGACGATAAATGTGCTACTAAAGTGTTTCATTATCGTTCAAAATCTTTGCAAATGTTTAAAAACTTCATTATTTTATGCCTTTAAATAGCGATCAGCTGATATTGTTTACCTCTGGCTAGCAAAATTAGTTGTTGATATCCCTGCAATTCTTGAACTCAATGTTTACAATGGTTGATATTGCCTTTGACACTTCTACGGTTTTTCTTTTTTCTATGTTCACAACGATTAGACAATGATTAAAAATACAACGATTCCTAGAAAGGTCCTGGATAGAGAGGAATAGATCAGTTCGGTAATTGAAAACATTTTTTTTGAATGTTAACACTGGTTTGTTTATGTTGACATCTGATACATATATTTACATGTAAATGTAATGGGTCTACATTATAAATTCGTTATAATGCATACATATGGTTATAATGGGTGTTAGAGTTAAACTGTAAGTGTTAAGTTATTCTTTAATTAATATCCGTATAGTAGGTTGTAAAGTAAATAACATTTCTAAAGAAAGCTTGTATTAGAAATTTTATGAGGAACTAGTACATTTCAATGGTATTCCATGCAGTGTTTACGTCTTCTTGTCCACTGTTTACATTTGGTGTCCCCGACGTTCTATTTATAGCTATTACCGAAAAGATCTATTAACGAAGAATACAAAAACAGAAACTAAGCAAGTCAGCTATATGAACATGTGCGGTATGTCATGTCTGAAACCGAAATGTAGTAGTTCCGTGCTACGTAAGACACCAAGACTTTAAATTGCGGATTCTTTGGTCTATATAGAAATCCATTGTGTATTTTCTTAACATTTGACTTTCGAGCTACCCTAGATAAATTTGCTCATTTGATTACCAACATGACATGCCGCACTTGATGTAGAGTTTTGAAGTATAGTACTTATTGTTGTAGCTTTCTTTTTTCCTACTTTCTCAGTTATTGTTAGTATTCGTTACCATTTCATAGACACATTAAATCGCTTGCAGCTGGCGTCGATCTAAAATAATCTTCCAACTCACGGAATTTTTCCAATACTGTCCGCAGTTGGTCTTCCAAAGTGGCCATCCACCTAAGTACTAACCAAGCCGAACGTTGCTTAGCTTCGTTTATAACATGAACGTGATCTAACCCCCACCCACTCTCAAAATTACTTTAGACTCCGATGATAGAATAGAACTAAGTGTAACTATGCAACAAGAAACACAACATCTGATTTAATTAATAATTTTAATAATAATGATTTAATAATAGAATCCTCAAACTCATAGCTAATTCCTCGTCAGATGAAGACTAAAAAAGTATGTTAACGTCAGTTTTCTCACTCCAAAGCGATCCAAGTGATGGGCGAGACCAGGATTTTAGCCCCGCATATACTGATCCGCGGTGGAATATTTCACTGGCTTCAGCCAGTGGCAATACAGGCATTTGCTGGTGTATAATTATATTTGGCCTATTTAATAAAATATAATAAAGCTAAGGTTAACGTCAGTTTCCTCACGCGAAAGTGATGTCAGTAACGGGCAAGCCCAGGATTTGAACCTCACACATACTGATCCGCCGTCGGGCATCTTACCGACATGGCCACTGACTCCAACGAACTGTAGATTGTAATAAGATTATATTAGACAACTGTGGATATGCGTATTTTTCCTGTGTTCATGCAATACGATAATTATAATTATTGCGAAGACGATTTGGGTAGGTTTTTCTGACTAGGAATGGCCGCATTGCGGATGTACGGGTTGTTTATCGGCAAGTCCACAGAGGGCGGCTGATCGATTGAGGGAAGCCCCATAGAGGACGATAGATCGATTGAGGGAAGCCCCACTCTTGTTCTCGCAGCTGACAATTCTAGTGCGCGAAATTATGTCAGCCGGTGACTAACCAGTAACCGTGATGTCAGATAAACATTGGAATACCTTGATCCATTAGATACCAGCAGCATTGCTGCAGCAAGGTGCTGCGGATTATTAATCTAAAAATAGTTAGAAATATTAAAGGTAAGATGATAGCTTTAATTCTGTTTATTACACTAGTTTCTTCATTGACTTGCTTTGAGGAGTTTGTACAAAGGCAACCTGAGTCGCCTGACTATTGTGTACCGTAAAGAAAATTTAGAATTACAAGTAGGTCATACTATATTGTATGACATACTTAGCACAGTTAAAAGTAGAAGCAATTATCGTGCATACATTACGGATTATAATTCTTTTAAAAAATTGTCCGTATATTAATTTTAGTTAGAGCCAAAGGTGCCATAGGTTGAAAATAGTTTTAGTGGACCCCTCCATCTTTAAGAAATGTAGGGTTCAAATTTTGTAAATTTGAATCGGTGATTCTAATACTGGAGCTTACGTGTGAACTAAGGAATATACTATTCAATCGTTTAATAAATCAGTTATTCCTTTTTATAATGAAGTCGTTTCGCCGTGTTGAGCGCGAGTATGGTTGGGACCACTGCAGAATATATTACTATTTAGGGCAACCGAAACAGGCGAAATACGTAAGAGGCGACTAAGGCAGGAGTTGAGGAAGGTAGAATGGACCCACTGTGGCAAAACAGCTTCTCTCAATTAAATGTAGCTTTAATTGAATTCGTTCCACGCGTCATGCTGCATCGCAGATCTGGAATTCTCTTCCCCCTACTGTTCGAAAGTCTTCCTTTAAATCACACTGGCTTTTAATTTTCTATGAGCAGTTGAATTAAACCTTTTCCATCTCTCTTTTCCATCCAGGATTACAGGATTACGATATTGCAGGATCACAGGGTCACAGCATCAGAGGATTACAGGATTACTCGATCACAGGAACAGCTTTACAATTTCATGACATTAGCCGATGCTCAGCAAATGGCCTGAGCTATTTATGCATCCGAGCATTTGTTCAAAATGTAATAATGTGCTATTGAAATGTAGTAAAATAAAATTAGATACGACAGGATTGCAGCGATTATATTGAATGATATTGTTGTGTATATTGTTGTGTAACTAATTTTGTAATTAATATAAGTTACTTTGAAACAAATGAACATCCAATGGACTCAAACAATAAGTAAATGACCTATGTAGTGGCGGACTCGTAAACATACGTTTCATATTCCACTTTTGTTTTGAGTCTGACGCTCTTCATCCACCAGGCACCAGAGTTCTGCTGCGAAATGATTAAATCTTGAAAAAACCAGGGTCCCGTTAGTCCGTTTAAGAATGGTTTCCTATTCAGAAGTTTTCAGATGTGTCTTGGAAATGTATTTTTAAGCCCGATACGGTTCTAACGGGACTCAAAAGTAGGTTCAAAAGTAACAGTATGAAAACGCCTGCCTGTTCCCAAGCAATTTGTCAGTGAAGTTGATCTGGTGTCAAGAGACAAATTTTGACATCACTTCTCAACTTGTTGATAGCAGTTCTTGGCTCCTTTTAATCTATTCGTCGCAAGTATTCTTTTTCATCGTTTGCGCTTTCAAATGCACTAGGCAGCTAAAGACCTATGGTTTTATGTCTCTTTTCCATCTGGTGCCCTCTACCAAACCAAACTTCCTCTCTTTCTCTTCGTAACTTTGGATCGGTTTTCCTGATATAGGGTTTGATCCTTTTGTTGGGTCTCTTAATCTTTTGCTCCTTGAATTTATTTCCATGTTTTCGATGTTGTCTCGGATAGCGATAATTCTCACATGGTTGTTATTGTTGTCACAAATAACTGTCGTATGATGTTTTTCTGTTGATCTATTTTCAATTTCAAGTTGCCCGAATCACTACAGGACTTCTAAATGAACGAGAAACTAGTCCAGTCTACTAAAGACCAAAATAGTTGTGATCCGACCTAAGGTCTCTAGCATTCTACACAATTTTTTTGTTAATAATAATAATAATAATAATCACAACAACAATTAGAGTGCTACAGTCATCAATGACAACATCGAGCACTATTGCGACAAAATCAAGCCAGCGAGTAAAAAGAAGGTCCAGAAACGGTGCAAATTCCAAAATCCAGAAAGGCCGTCGAAAGTAAAGGGAATTAAAGAAAAGGACTCAGCAGATTGAAATCAATTACTACTGCTCTTCGTTTCTGCTGCACAAGATCCCGGCTTCCATGTGGAGTGAGATTGATCGTGTTTATAATGTCTGAGAGTGATTAATCGTCTCTATCGAGTTATCTTGTAATAAATGTATTGCAACAACTGGACGTCGACAATTGACCGCTAGAGGCGCTGATGTGAGCCCATCAACGGCTCAAGTGATCCCCTGAGAGTGGGAATAGGTAATGCGCGGAACGGCGGAACCACGTGTGAATGTTAGACTTGCGTGATTTAGATAATTCTCGGATAATGCTACAGTCATCAATGACAACATCGAGCACTATTGAGACAAAATCAAGCTAGCCAGCAAAAAACGTCCAAAAACGGTGCAGATTATCGTACGAAACGGCGGAACCGCGGGTGAAAGTTTGACTTGTATGATTTTGATAATTCTCGGGTAATGCACGGAAAGGCGGAACTACGAAAGAGAAAATTAATAAGAATTACAGATTACTGCGGCCACAAAATTGAAGAAATTCAGTCTGGAAGATTCTGTAGCTCATGAAATCCGAAATGAGTTTAAAATGTGAAAAAGGAATGAAAAATGTGGGCTTATAACCTCAGCGTTTGTATTTTACTGTATACAGAGCTGTACTGTGCCACAGAGCTGTAGTTCAATATTTGTGTAGAAATTCCGTGATTAACCAATCGTTCCGCGGATCCGCTAAATGCGTCAATCCTCTGCGGAAATCCTCTGACAGCTCTCCTGATGAAATCTGATCACTGTTTGCTCAGTGACTAACAGTCAAGTGCCCCCCCACCCCTAACCCCTGACCCCTGCCTCTCTCCCCTATATTCGCTGTTGATTTGATTTTCCGCAGCAGCCGATGTAGTGGGTTTTATTTATAGAGTCTCGCGCAATGCTAAGCTGTCCCACTGTGAAAGGCTTTTAACGGAACAGTTTGAGACGTTGCTTATGAGATTATGGAAGAATGTAAACTTGTTCGTGTGTGGTGTCATGTTTTGGTTCTACGGTTATGTGGGTGCTTGGCTGGCTGTAGCCATTGGCGATGTCGGTAAGATATTCGATCGCGGATCAGTATGTGCGGGGTTCAAATCATGGGCTCGCTCGTCACTGACATGGCTTTCGAATGGGCAAACTGACATTAACGTTAGATTTACCAGCTTTTTTGAGTACGCACGCGTGCATGTCGCTCTTATATGTGTATGTGTGTTCGTGTGCGTGTGTGTGTTTGTGCGCGCAACTGTGTGTTCATATTACTTATGTTTCTATACTACTGGATGCCCTTGTGCCTGTGTGTGTTTCAGTATTCTATGTGATCCTACATTGTGTATGTCGAAATTTTGTCCGTGTGCTATTTACGTAATGTTTACAATCAAAAAGAATTTAACGTCCGGTTCCTCTTCATGAGGCAATGTCAGGGACGTAAGTATACTCAACCTACTTGAACTCAGTCTAGAGGTTCACATACACATACTTAGAGACTGACCTGATATTTAAACCCTGACCTGTCGATCAGGAGGAACGCAGTCCACCCACTCTTCTAATGTACATGTACACATATTTGCACTCAAGTTTGCGGATATCTGCGTCCATAGGTGACACAGTTTTTCCAGTCTACTTCCATTAACTCTCTCTATCTGGAAGCCCTCGGCGATATACATGTACAATTATAAGCTTTGTTTTCTCAATATCCAATGACAACAATTCTTCATTTATACAATTAAAGTAATTTAAGTAATTATTATCTGAAAGACATAACTTCTTAAAAATGCATGTATTCCATTTTTAATTTTTAATTCAATCACCTGAATTACTGTACAAAATATAATAATAATAATAAGTTATTTCGTACATTCAATAAGAGTATATACACGTACAATTAAGCTATGTGAGTATTTCTCAGGGAAATTTCCGATTGAACTAAAAAATGTCTAAATATATTATAAAATTTTTTAAGAAGTTATATCTTTCAGATAGTACTTATTGCAAATACTTTATTTGTATGAATGGATAAATGTTGTCACTGGCTAATAAATGCCGTGTAAATAATAGTAATAGGCCTAATTGTATCCTACTAGAGAGTTTTCAAGTTGAGAGTGTTGACTGGAGGCATTATACGTACGCTGGAAATCATTTAATTAATTTTTAGTTAATAGTTATAGTTACATATTTCAGTTTATGTTTATGTCGAATTTTTTCTTTTCTATTTTTGTGTTTAATTGGTTGATTATATGATTGATTATGCATGATTGATTATATATGATTGATTATACATGATTGATTGTATTTGTAGTTAATTTTTATATTGCCATCTGAATGGTGAAATAATTTCAAATAAAGTTCTATATAAACAATTATAAGTTAGAGTATATAGAAGCTGGACTGAAAAGAAACGAGACTTCGCAGGGATCCCTTCAGATGTTGAGAGATGTTGGAGGCAGGCCACTCGATGATGAGACAAGCCTCCACCCCTTCCTCAGACGACGCCGAGGATCCTCAGCTCAACATGAGCACCACCGATAGTTGCGATTACGAGATTCCTCCACAAATGTCTGCCTTGGCCTCTCAGTCTCGCCTGGGAGCGAGGCACCGAGGCAGGGGGCACAAGAATGCCAAAGAAGTCACAGCAGACGCTCGTAGAATCCTTGATAGATTCCTTAAAATGGCCGAAGAGATTTCCAGACATCGAGAACGACGAAGGTATCAGAAAACCAGATATCTGGAAGACTCTGCCCAGGTGGGTGCTCAGCATGATGATTATATCGGAGGTGGTGTAAGTGAAACCGAGCACCAGTACGCCATCGTCGAGGAGATATTTCACGATCTTCTACCCACTCCATACCAACCAATGGGTTCAGATGACGAGGCAGAAATCAAGGCAGCTCAACAATTTGTGGACAATTTCAAGAAGCTAATGTCAACTGAGTCAGACTACGTAGACTGTCAGGTTCTGGCGATGTCTGTTGCTCAAAAGAAGACGAATTTAGAGGACGCCGCTGGTTCGGTGTCTTCAAAACCACTCAGGGTTCTTACTGGTGGCAGCGCTGAACCCCCTCCGGCCGTCAAAAGGGCCGTTAAACAGCTAACGAGACCTGTCGATTCAAAGGCCAGATCAAAATCAAGAGGTGGTAAGGTAAAGAAGAGCAAGGTCAAGAAAGAAATTCCTGAAGGAGATGAAGACATCGTGTGCTCCTCGTCCAGCACAGAAGATTACGAGGTCCCAGACGTAGAATTGCTCAACCGGAAGAAGAAAAGCGGATTCAGGCTCGCCATCGAACGAGTCCAGCAGAGTTTTAGACGACAGAATAAGGTCAAGGATCCGCAGCTCATGACAGCATCTCTTCAGGATCATGCGTCGGACTCTAAATTCTCGAAATCTTCCGTGCCCCTGCCCGCCATACCTCTCGGTCACATGTCTGACATCTCTGAAACCTGGTTCATCGACGCCGAAGATCGGATTTTGAGGGGAGGGTCGGTTTGGAGTAGGACTCAGAGGGAACTTCCGCCCACGGAGATAGAGACGGGGTCTCAAGGGTTAACAGGGGATGAGCTGAGACAGGAGGAAAGGTTGACGTCGAAGAGGAAGTCCCCGCTGCCCTGGTCTAAGCGATCGATCAAGGAAGAGGGGAAGGACAACGGAGGTCTGTTCGATGGTATCATCAGACAGTTCAGAAAGGGCAGCGCAAAACTGAGGGGTAAAAATAGCAGTAGAGGTTAGAGGTTGATTGTTTTTATTAGTTTGTTTTATGTTTTGTATACAACTTCTCTTTATTGTTATTTATTATTATTTATTTATTATTTTATTATTGTTATTTACTATTGTTTATTATTTATGCTTGATGTATTATGCCTGGTTTGTAGCGGTATTGTAAGGTGCTGCAATGTCAGGCTAGTTTGATTCGGTGCTTGATGAACTATTTGGATATTATAAATATTTTTGAATGTAGATAATTTTATTATAAATATATTTTAATTTTTTAGTAATGAAATCATGAAGGACGTTTAGCGTTAGAGAACTATTATTAGAAATACGTGCGAAAACGTAACTTCAGGTAGTCATTTCTTAATAGTCCAGCGAAATAGCATAGCATAGCATAACTTAACGTAACGTAACATACGGTAACATTACATGACATGCATTATGGTGAAATGATCAACTATGTTGATATCTATCACTTTTTAATACCACATGTTTAAACCGTTAGGCAATTTATTCCATTTTCCGTGAAACCAGTCCAGTGAATGTTCGAGATTTTACTCTCAGATCAGCGCGGCTGAGATTCGAACCCACGAGGGTTCAATTCACCTCAGGATCTGTCATTTAAAACTTCATGACGTTACCCCTACGCTATTAAGACATACACATAACGTAACCAAACATAACATAACATAACATAACATAACATAACATAACGTAACATAACTAACCATAACATAACACAACATAACATAACATAACATAACGTAACATAACTAACCATATGTAACATAACATAACACAACATAACTTAGCATAACATAACAGAACATTATTTTAGGAAAGCTGATTTAAATCCGTCATCTGCTTACCTTTTGTTTTGGTTGTAGTGTATCTCTAGTGCTTCACATTATTAAATTTATAATTAAACCCTTATTTAATCTCTCCTCTGAGCATTTATGGTATTTTTAATTTCAAATCTCAGTATTGTAGTGTTTCCAGTTGACTTTTGACGCTCATTTCAACATAAGCTAACTTAGTTTCTCTACTTGTTGCTATTTACTTATTAGCCTGTGACGACGTTTTGGCCGTAGTTAAAATTTATAAATAATTACATATTTAAAAAATATCTAAGCAGATCGTTTACAGTTAACTGCTATTGTGCGTCAGTTTCGCGAGTTTCCTTTCTTACAGTTGCTGTTTGTGTAGTCTTCGTTATTTCCTCCTTTTCCTCTCCCTGGTTATTAGTAATTGTTGCCTTTTGTTGGCGCTTCAATATCAGCCGGCGCGGATTTAAGAATAACCTTCAACACCCAGGGGATTATTTACTTTCAAAGCTGTCGACATTCGGTCTTCCAAAGTGGTCGCTCACAAAGTACTAACCTCGAGCAACGTGGCTTTACTTTGTTCAAATGACGCTCAGCTTAACCGAGTGCGCTAAATCCCCTCCCAAACTATACTCGTTTACAGTTGTACATACATGTAGTACATACTATACATGTACATACTGGCTAGAGCCAGTGGCGATGTCGGTAAGATACTCGACCGCGGATCAGTATGTGCGATGTTCAAATCCTGGGATCACCCATCACTGACATCGCTTTCGAGTGAGGAAACTGACGTTAACAGTAGCTTTAGCTTTAGTTTTACCTATATGTTTCGTTATTCATAAATATTACAATCAATAGTTTGATTTCTTTAAACACCTCTTTAGGAAACGGACGTTAAACCTTTATAATAATTGTTATTTAAACTGTCGCCAGCAGTTGGCAGTCACAGATGTCAATCAGCAGACAATCTTTCACTGCGCCCTCTGTCGAAGAACAGTCGAAAGCTTCTAGAACAATACCGCGATGACTCATCGAACGTGACGTCATCTAAAACTTCTGCAGGAGGCAAGAATAGGGAACAGGACGTGGCCTACGACACGGACTGCAGCCTGGCGAGGAAACAGTGCCCCGTGGACCTGGCCACTCCCAGGCTTATCAGGGGCACCCTCAGGGGGCATCAGCCCCTCAAGCAGAAGCTGAGCCTAGAGGGGCTCGTGCCCTGCAGGCCTAGAGGTCAGATAGAGGTCAAGGTTACCGATGAGGTCAAGGTCGTTTCAAGGTCACGCCACTATGAGAGGATGGATGTACAGGATGGAGGGAAGCCGACGAGAACGGATGAAACTGGTGAATGTTTAGGTAACTGGTTCATCTGGAATTGTATGATATATACTAGTAAACTTATAATATGATAAGTAATAATATTATAATAAATAATAATGTTACAAATGACATTTATGATAGTATATTGTAGTGAATGCATGGATTGATCTGTCACAACTGACTGGTTGTTTAATAAATGGTGAAAGCATGAGTTACAAATATTGTCAATAAATGTCATTTGTCAAATCAGTCAGCACTTAATCATTAAATGCTTATAATTAAATGTTTAAACATTAAATGCTTAAATACTTAACTTGTGTACGATGTTCATAATATAATTGTTTCTTAAATGCCTTTCGACTAAAACACCTCTTTATGACTAATATATTTATAATAATATAACTATGTTTTCAGTTACATGACACAGTTGAATTGTTATGAAGTATAATTTATACTTGAACATATATATATATTTAAAATGTACATTTTAAAAAATAGTTCAATTTTTTTTCATCGACTGATTAACTCTTGGCATTAATTGTTAATTTCATTAATTAATTTCATTAATTAATTTCATTAATTAATTTCATTAATTAGTTGGTGCAACAATTCATGTAATCGAGTGACTAATTAATTGATTAATGGAAGGAATCTTATCAATAATTATTGAATGTCTTATTGATTAACATATTTCTATTGGAAATTGCATGACTGACTGATTGGTTGATTGACTGATTGATTTACTGATTAATTGATTGATGGATTGTTTGATTCATTGATTGATTGATTGCATGACTGATTGATTTATTGACTGACTGATTGATTGACTGATTGACTGCCTGCTTGATTGATTGATTGATTGATTAACTCATAGATTCCTCGGGTCCACCTGATCTCATCGATGATCTGCTCAACTCAAAACCTTTCTCGGAGAAGACTGAGGAAGAGAAGGAGGAACTATTTGAGAGAATAGCTGAGCAGCTGGCGGCTATAGCTGACCGCTACTGCTTCGAATCTCCCCTAGCTAGTCCCAGGCTGCTATCAGCTGCTGATGGTCGCAGCAGAGCGGTGGCAGCAGCTTCGAGCAGCTGTATAGCTGCTGCCAAGTCACACGCCTGTGACGCTATAAGTGGTAATTATATCAGCTACAGTTGTTTATGATGATGAGTTTTATTTATATTATTCTGCCAACTAGTATACAATTTATTGTAGGCTAAGATCTATGCCCCGTGTTGTGCTCGGGTGTGGTTGGACCACTGCAGAATAGGGCAGCCGCAAACAATCTGCCGCGTGTACGTAAGAGGCGACTAAGGCAGGAGCTGAGGATGGCAAGAAGGGACCCACTTCACCATGAATTTGAATTATAATGATTGAATTATATTTTAAATTTAATATAATGAATTTGATCTTTTTTGATTTGTTTTGATAGTTGCGCTATAATTTCTATTTAGCGTTGGTGGTGTATCAAATTAAACTTTTAATAGTATTTAAAATAAAATTCATTTAATATTTCTTATGATCTTTAGAGGATGATTGTTGTTGTAGGCAATACACAAGCTGTTCGTGCTACAGAGGTGCCATCTGTCGTCTCGTACCAGCGACAAGCTTCACAGGTAGGGCTCAAGCAATCAGTCAGGATTCATCAATTAGTCAATTAATTAATTAATTAATCGAATTTCATAATTACTGCTTAATTAATATTATATTTCCGTAATCAATCTACCGTGACCATTTTTGATCACCGGACCGGCTTTCGTTTAGGACCTTACTTCTCCTCAGCACATTTTTTATCTGGGTGAATTGATCTGTAGTGATGTGTGCTGTGGGGACGTCCATGACATCATCCCTGGATGAGGAAACGGACGTAAAACCTTTATTATTATTATTATTATTAATTACTAATTTAATATTTAGCAAGCAAGCAATAAGTTAATCAAGCTTTATAGATTTTGCTCAAATAGTCACTGATTATATAGCTATCTATCAATCAGTCAATTAATCCCACTGCGTCGGTAGGATGAAATTAATCAGTAAGATTTGTACATCAATCAATCAGTTAATCAAGCTTCACGGGTAGGGTTCAGCAAGTGCTCGCTATCAAATTGTGTAGAAAAATAAGTTAACATATTTAGCATTAATATTAAGGTTTAATTTTTCTATCATTGTATATTTATATTAATATAAAATATTCAATATTTAATTTATTTGCTGGTCAGAGCTCAGACATCACGTCCCCCACCCTACCCGCTGCCGCAGAATTGATTCAAACGACGAGCTACGGTAAGTTTGAAGAGATCGTGAGCGCTAGTGTGGGAGTCGGGGAGGCACCGGGGGAGCAGACCGTCCTGCAGCAGATAGCCCGGACCTTCAGGCTCACCCAGTCCGCCGTGCAGATGGCCGGGGTCCAGGCCGAGGTGGTGCGGCAGATCAAGGACATGACCCTCAGGTACTTTGAGGATCGATTCGCAGACTGGATTGCGGGACAGGGGGGATGGGTGAGTTCCTCTTCCAGTCTATTGGATTTATTTATTTAATTTATTATTGTTAAGTTAGCGGAATTATTTTTGTTATTTATTTCTACTTTATCATATGTAAATGAGATAAGAAGATTCCAGGTTCGACTCCTGGCTGGCTCGTATCTTTTGGTAAACAACTGGCTAAAGCTGACAAAGCTGTCAACAAGAGTTCGCTAAATTTTCACTATGTACTAGGTGGGTTATTTTGTGTTCACTTCGAAGGTACTAGTTCTGCTGTGAAATGTTTGCATTCAATTCCCGGACATTTTATTGAGGTTATGAAATTAGAGTTCGTTTTGTAATGGCTTTAGCTACTACAAAATGTAAATTTTATTAATAAAATTGTGTGGGCTTATCTGCAATTTGTGTTAAATTAAGAAAAGACGATAATATAACTTAATTACTTGACCTTTTCCAGAACCTGACCGCGGTCATTATCAAATACAAATTGTATAAACAACTTCTTAAAAACAGTATAAATCTAGTTTTATTGCTAAAAGAAATTAATTACTGATTCGCATTTTTACTATATTTATTTGTATCATTTTGTATTTTTTCACTGACATTCATTGCCATATATTATACAAACAAACTTTTTCATTTTCTATAAATTTTACAGAGCATTTTCTTGTATTTTCTGCAGGAGTCAATGGTGGAAGATGGAAACACAGATAGAGACTCTGAGCTGGATTGATTGATCAATACACTGATCGATTGAGTTATTGATTGGTTCTCTTTTCGTTGATCGATCCGTTGATTAATGCCATGCAATTGCCTTAGAAATAATTGTAGCAAATCTTTGCTGCGCAGATTTTTTCTATTTGCTAACGAGGACCAATACGTAATTATCCAATGAGGATTCTTGTATGATTGAAGGATTTCAGTAAATTAACCAATGAGGATTAGTGTATAAAGCAAGGATTACAGTTAATTAACCAATGAGAATTCGTGTGTCATATACAGGTTACAGTTAAATAGCCAATCAGGATTCGTGTATCATGTAAAGATTACAGTTAATTAGCCAATGAGGATTAATGTATCATGTAAAGATTACAGTTAATTAGCCAATGAGGATTAATGTATCATGTAAAAATTACAGTTAATTAGCCAATGAGGATTAATGTATCGTGTAGAGATTACAGTAAATTAGCCAATGAGGATTAATGTATCATGTAAAGATTACAGTTAATTAGCCAATGAGGATTAATGTATCATGTAAAGATTACAGTTATATAACCAATGAGGGGTCGTGTATTATGTAAGAATTCCAGTTAACGTAAGGCTATACTATCTGTACGAGTTGACGGCATAATTTTGTTAACATCTTCTGAATGGTGCATTATGTTTTAGGCAAGAGAAAAGCCATTTGTTTCAGGTATTATCTAGCTATAACTATATGTAAACGGCAGAAAAATGTAGAAGATGTCGACAGTGCAATATAAAACGAAGTCTTTGAGAAAATGTTTTGTTTCTTTTTAGATAAAACTTTTACTTTTCAAGTGCAATTTAAGAAACTTCGTTAAGCCTTCCTTGCCTTGGCGTTTGTTCTATGCAAATGCAATTATAAAACTGCCATTTTTTTACTCTATCGCAATTCTTCTTTGAAAAAAAATAACTTGGGAAATATTCTGATGATACTTTGGCCTAGTGTTGCAATGTAATCTGTTACGTTCTCATCTTGTTTTCCTTCTTTTGCAATTGTTCAAACGAATCTATCGATTGCTTCTGTTAGAAAACCACCAAATCCGGTTTCTGCAGACCTTCTTCGACATTCAGTGACTTCTATTAGGCCAACGACTGGACTCTTTTTAATAAATTTAATCGTCATTTATGGGAAGTCTCAAGAAAACTGAAACTAAAGTGAATTGATTTAAAATAGAATGTTTATTGCAGTATTTTAAGTCCACCCTTTGGTTGAGAACGTTAAGAAGTTATATAATGATTATTGGTATCTTATATAATTAAGCAATTGATAAGATTTATTACTGCATTGATGATTTACGTGCTATATTGTTGAGATAGCACGTAAATTTATGTAGACTCGAGCATGTTTTCGATAAGCGTAAAACATTGTTAGTACCTCATATTACTACTAACGAATGAGGAGGTTAAATAGTAAAATAACGCATCTTACGCCTTGTATTCTATGCAAGATTTGATGGTATTTGCTATCTTTATTCTAGACTAATTCATATTAATTATATTATAGTAAAATCTCATTCTCAAAATAAACGATTGAGTATGCTCAGCCCTATAATTTCGTTCTTAAAATTTTTATAGAAGGTGAAACCATGGAATAATTAGTTATTAATATTATTGTGTTGCAATTCTTGTTTAAAAACATTGTACTGTACGAGTTTTTATACGTAGAGAAATATCTTAGCTGAAGTTTTGTTATGCTTTGTAATTTTTGATAGCCGATTTTTGTATTTCTATTTATGAGGAAATGCTTCCAAGTGCTAGGATGGGTTAATTTTCAATTTTATGTGCATTTTTATTATCAGTGCGAGACCGTTGTGGCCTTAGCCATCCCTGCTTTCTTTATTGCTCTCTATATTTTTGCTCTCTTGCTCTCTTGTTATTTACTTTTACCCGTGCGGTCTCGCTTTTTTTCTGTCAGTTTTTCTCTCTTTCTCTCCATTTTCTTGAGTTCCTGTTCTTGAGTTTTCTATTGTAATGCACTACTTTTCTGTCGATTTGGTGTAAGAGTGTTTCGATTCTGTAGATAATTTCTACTGTCATGCTAAAAGCAAAACATTTGTAATTTGTGTTATTTATTATTGATCACATGCTAGTTCTTCCCCATCGTGATGCAAGCAGCTACTGGTAGCGTTATAGAAATCAGCTGCTGGTAGCATGATATCAAGCAGTTACTGGTAGCATTATAGTAATCAGCTGCTGGTAGCAAGATAACAGGCAGCTGCTGGCAGCGTTATAGCAAGCAGCTGCTCCTACCATTTTGCAGTTTCGCTTGTTGAGACGTATTCTTTCACGTATAGAATTCTCTTAGATTTCAATCATCGACTCTCTAGGGTTCTACGCATGTGAACATACCTGCGTTATACAAAATGAGCTGAGGGCTGCTAAACCGAAGTAGAGTCTTTTATATGAGCTCTTGCAGAATTTGCCTAGTTAATTGTTACATGTAGCCTAAGTCGTGAAGTAAGTTTTGCTAACCATCTCGTTACGTCGTTACAACACCTTCTATGTGGCATATTTAAGTGTTATGTGTAGTCAGCTAAGCGCAGTGTTTCTATGTGTCACGTATAATATTTGTCATGTATACTAAACGTGTATGTGCAATTCAATGTGATTTCTGGTACCTTGTTTGACGCTACAATGCCTGCTTAAGATAATACCATCGGTCACGAATATTTAAGTGTGCTCATTCTATGTCATTTTGTTGTGTTTTAAAGCGCATTTTAAAATAATAAATAATTCTACAATATAAATTCTACTTTAGGTTCGACGCAAAACAGGTTCTTGGTGAATATATCAATAGTTTATATAGACTCTATGTATTAATTACAATATCACTGTACTTATCAAAACCGAATAATAATACAATGCTAAAATAATGGCGTTGGAAATGTGGATATGGAGAAGAATGAAAAGAATTAGCTGGACTCGAAAGGTTACAAATGAGGAAGTTCTGGAGAGAGTTGGTACAGATAGACAGTTGATAAATGCATTAAGAAATATGAAGAGAAAAGTTGGACACATTCTAAGCGGGGATAGTCTACTAAAAGAGATCATAGAAGGTAGAATGAAAGGGAAAAGTGGCAGGAGCAGGCCAAGGTTAGGAATGTTAGGTGATTTAAAGACCCACTCATATGTGAAAATGACGAGGAAAGCGGAAGACAGAGAAGAGTGGTGGCGTTACATGCCATGGACTTGCCAGAAGGCAGTGCGCTAAGAGAGAGTACATTGTAGTAACGGGCGTTTAACGCCTGTTTTTCATCATCATATGACGCTGTCAAGAACGTTTGTGCAATAATTATCTATTTATATAGAGTTTTGTTTCTCGTCAAGGGGCATCCCTGACATATCGACTGACAGAGAATCGGACGATAAACATTCTTACTTATTTGTAAGTGGGTGCTATAAATATTACGAAAATGATTAAAGATTTAAGGTAAGTTTTCAAGGTTTTCTTTTGCAAAGAAGTTAAAATTATGAAATTATGACGAATTTAGTTATGCGAAATATGCCAAGATGCTTAGTTGATGTAGACAGTTTTCTGCTCTAAAATGTTCTATCATTTCGTAGATTTTGTTGTAAAGCTGTTTTATGCCGGCTGCTAAATGTTACTAGTTGTTATGTAACTGCTATACGTGTTCTGCTATATACGATTATCCTTTTTTGTTAACTAATTTGCAGTAGAAAATGTTTACTTTTCACTTGTCGCTTATTTTCTGTTGAGTTTATTCTGTAAATAATTGGTTTTCTTTGTCTTTCTGTATAATTTTTATTTGATTTTGACAGATTAAAGCTAACGTTAAAACTCTGCTTCTGAATTCTATGCTTTCTCGTAACTTGTTGTTTCTGTGTTAAGTTTAATCGGTTAGTATTGCTAATTGAAATACAGTCGTTTTAGATGTATGCCATTATTTAATTTATTTGTTAATTATTTACACATATAAAGTCAATTTATGGTTTTTCGTAGTCAGGTTTTATTTTCGATATATTATGATGAATATACCGATTCCTTAAAATATTTATTTGTTTATTTTTGTTTTTTGCATGTACTCACTAAAAATCCTTCTGTTGAAATACATTTAAATACGGGAATTAATAAAATCCCGACTGTGTCGGAAAGTTGGGTATTACTCATTTCATGAATATCCTAGTAGCTCAGTGTGTAAGAGCGATAGGTAACGTCATGAAATTATAAATGGTTGATCGCGTAGTTCTGTGGTCAATTCCCGGTAGAGCTGATCAGAAAGTGTTACTTAATTATTTATTTAGCGTATGCGTTAATCCAGGTAACTACTTCAGTTATAAGACAGCTTAATGTAGACAGACCACCCAGGTTAGAGGTCACTCCTCAACGATATGTTTCTTGTTTTGAGATTGACCGCAGTCACAAAGTGGAGAATCTCGAATATTCCAGCGAAACTACTTTCTCTGCAATCAGAAAGCAAAATCTAGGGCATTCACACTTTCACAGGACTGGTAACATGGGCAATTGACTAAAACCGCCTAATGGTTAAACTTGTGGCATTAAAAGTGCTAGATATCATAACGGATGATCATTTTACTACAGCATGTGTTAAAGTTGTTAACTTTAACCAGTTATATAAATTTTTTTGACTTCGTTAAGTAAGTAGCGTGGTTGTAAGCCTGTTAATTTGTATTCTGACGCAAATGTAAGAATCGTTGTATTTATGGGTAATTTTTATGTATAATTTGCGTTGCTGTCAAGGGTTTATCAACCAGATCCTTGCTTGATTGTTTTTCATAATTCCTCCTATTGCTCTTTCGTAATTCCTGCTGTCTTGGCTGATAATCCCTACTGTTCTAACTCATAATAGCTGTTGTTATAACTCATAATAGCTGTTGCTATGATGACTCATAAGAGCTGTTGTTATGACTCATAATAGCTGTTGTTATGACTCATAATAGCTGTTGCTATGACTCATAATAGCTGTTGTTATGACTCATAATAGTTGTTGTTATAACTCTTAATAGCTGTTGCTATGACTCATAATAGCTGTTGCTATGACTCATAATAGTTGTTGTTATGACTCATAATAGTTGTTGTTATGACTCATAATAGCTGTTGCTATGATTTATAATCAGTGTTGCTATCGACGCTTTTTATTGCTATTTGGTGAGCAAACTTACGTAGACTGTGTTGTTTTTAAAAATAAATAATAAAGGTTTAACGGCCATTTCCTCATACAAGAATGCTGTCAGGGACGTCGTTTTTTGCGAATTTTATATCGTCGTCTTGTGCTATAAGCGACGTTTAACCTACTAATCTTCTCTCTCTTCAGTGCCCTGCCAAGTGGCAGGTTCGGTCACAACACGGGGAACACTACTTTATATATCAACTGTAATTTATTACTAATTGTGTCAGTGTCTCTGAGATTTTTGTTGTGCAGCAGATGCGTGTTTTACGTGTAAAAGTCAATTGTGTGTATTTGTGTTGCGGCAGCGCCGACACACTGTTCAGGGTCCAATCTCTCAGGTAATAAAATCGTGTTTTAGTTTCGTACGTGACCAACGACAGTATTTGTCTATTTTAAAATAAACGCCTTAGTAGCGATGAACTTGTCAAATATGGTCGCATTTTTAGTTGTGGTTGTAGTAGAACAATGCGATTCTGTCGATTATGATTGTTTAAAAGTTTTAGCGTTGATGACGATGATGACGATTAGTTTGTAATGATTAATGGTTAATGATTGTTTGGTAACGCAGATGTCAATATAAAAGTCTGGTATTTCAGATGAATCTGTGGTACTATTGTTAATACTAATACTAATAAAGGTTTAACTTCCTTTTCTTCAGACAAGGATAATGTCAGGGACGTCATCAAAATAAAATTAAAAGTTTTTAAAGTAACTCAATTTATCAATCAGTCTGCAATTCAATCTAACAATAAATCAATCAATTAATTCGTCAATCAACCGGTCAGTCAGGCAATTAGTTATGAGATCAATCAATAAACTAAACAACCTACTAAGCAGCTAATCATAAAATAAACTAACCTCCCTGTCAACCAATCAATCAATTAATCAATATCAATCAGTCAGTGAGTCAATCAATTAAAGTTCATTTAATGAATAGTTCTGCTCCGGAACAATGACCAATGTAATGAAAAATTAAGAAACAATTAACTGTCTCAATTTTGGGACATTATATCAGTCTTTATTTCACCAAAAGGCAGCAAATCAATACAAAAGTGACAAACTAACATGATCCACATTACAACAGACAAGAAAAAACAACAAATAAATACATAAATTCGTGTGGGGAGCGCTGTCAGTGAATCATATTGCGTAAACTGATAGTTATTGTCTTCTTTGACATAAATCTGTCTTTTCTCAACTGATATTTATCTTTTATTCCATGAATGTTAAATATATTCTACAAAACAGCAATATATAGTATTATATAATACGCACTAGATATCATATTGAATAGCATCGCACCGTATGCATGAAAGGTTGTTATTAAAATATGGATACTGTAAGTGAAGTATTTCAGACTTGCATTAACGTGCATGTCGGCTGCAATATAGTATAATAATGTAATTTCCTCCAGGGCATTCCTGTAAGTTGTTCACGTAGCAATAGCGACGTGATTTCAAATTATTGCGATATTTTACTATCGCATAAGTGTCACACAGCACAGCCAATCACTGCACACGATAGAACAGCTATATTGATATTCGTTACGGTTTTTAGTCTAGACTAGAAAGCACACGGACATGCATTTCACATCCTGGCGTCCAACCAGTTAAATTACTTTAAACACCACTTCTTCAATATATTTTTACTTAATATATTAAAATTCCCTGGAAGAATTAATAGTTATCATAATTAGGAGTTGCCGGAGACAAAGAACTAAAACATAATAAACGCTAATCAAGTATGCAATTGACACTCGCATAAGAACGTTTTTTTACTGAGAGTTTGATTTATTAGAAACAGCAGATCCATGACTATGCATGGGGACTACATTAGTTTAGCCCTTTTAAGATAAATATTTTAATGTAATAGCCTAACAGGCTACTACTCTCTGATGAGAAGAGAAGTAAGAATGCAGACAAATAATGAACATTTATCTTTTGAACTGTCGCCGTACATTCTATTAACAATACTATCGCACATAATTCTATTTTCGTCACAAGGACTAGCTCAACCTATAAATGATAGGCTCGATTATTTGACTTACTATCAACCGGCTAACGCAATCATATGGAATCATCGTCCGAGTTTGAACTTCCAGGTTCTGGATACAAACAAACTCTATCCTGGAAGAGCCAGTTACAAACAAGTAAGTCGTTGACTATATATTCAATATCTTTCCTAGGCATAGGATCTAAGATACCTCATCATATCCCCGATATATTTTCTGGATTTCATTCCGTTGTTCATCAGCTACTGAAAAAACCACACGCATTATAGTGAAATGATCAACTATGTTGATATCTATCACTTTTTAATAAAACATGTTTAAATCGTTAGGCAGTTTAGTCCATTTTCCGTGTAACCAGTCCAGTGAATGTCCGAGATATTACTCTCAGATCAGCGCGGCTGGGATTCGAACCCACGAGAGTTCAATTCACCAAAGGATCTGTCATTTAAAACCTCATAAATCATGAATCACAGGTATTCATTCAAGACATAAATTAGACTTAAACTATACAGTTACTATTCTTCGTAATTAAAATTAAAATTTTTGTAATTTTATTAAGTTTTATTAATCTTCGTAATTGACTAGTAATAATAATAATAATAATAATAATAATAATAATAATATATGCAGATAGATGATGGGATAAAACTAACTATAATAATTATTAATAATTAATAATTATTAAGTGAAGATAGTTTCCTTAAAATTCTGATCGTTCCCCTAGCTCTCAATTCTATTGAGACCACTGCTGTAAAACAACACAATCTACGGTTAGAATATCTAAATTTAAATTTTGCAAAGGCTCGTTCAATAATTCATTCATGTTGTTTCAGCTCATCGTCAAGTTAGCGACGAGTGGTTAAAGTGAGGGGGAACTCAGTTCCATTTATTCTCATTTATTTATTATATTAATGTTTATTCTAAATTATCTCTAATTTATTCAAAAGTGCGTTCCCATGCTAGGGGTCCATATTATATATTACAGGAGACTTGCAAATGCATTACAGGGGGGGGGGGGGGGGGTGAAAATTTTGACTGTTACATTTGCTCTCGATTCACACTTAACCAATGATTGTTACTACATAGTGTTCGATTCTATCATGGATGACGGTGCACTTTGTTGTTCATAGTGCTCTTTGTTGCCATGAATGTCGGTGGTGGCTTGATAATGCTCGTTGTTATGATGGATGACGGTGGTGGCTTGTTAGTGCTCGTTGTTATCATGAGTATTGGTGATGACTTGATAGTGCTCAAGGTTATCATGGATGATGGTAGCGCTGTGATTGTATTGTATTGAGTTGAACGAAGCAGGCAGCAGGACTCGAGTGGGACTGGCTTCCGGAGAACCAAATCCTGGTGGATCCTTGTCGAATCCCAATCCACACCTCAATCCCGACGGTGCCTTCGGCATCGAGTACAAGGAAACTCGCTCGGTGTCCGGGTGTTTTGGACAGATCCTATCGTTTTCCTGTCCGTCCGGACACCTGATACGTGTCCTCGACGAGATTTACGGATTACCGCCAGAGACGGATTCAATAGGAAGTCCCGAATACGATCCGAGTATTGAGTCCTTAAGATGTCAATACGAGAGTGGAGACTGCATTGTGAGACCTCTAGCTGGGCAAGTTAGTTATCTTCTCTCTCTCTCTGTTTGTTTGTCTCTCTCTCTGTCTCTCACTATCTCTATCTATCTTGCTGATATTTTTGCTGCTGTTGCTGTTGTTGCCGTTATTGACATTTTGTTGTTGTTGCCGTTGTTGCTTTTATTGTTATTGCTGTCGTTGTTGATACCGTTTGTTATTGTCACCGTTACTTAAAATACCACGCAAGCTACTTGATTTCTATGCGACACGTCAAGGTTCGAGTCTCAGAGCAGTACTGTAACGGACGCGAGACCTGCAGGGACCTGCTGGTGGGTAGAATGCACTGTGGGGGCGCCTCTGGTCTCCACTCCCTCAGCACCTATCAGCAAGTCATCTACCTGTGCGTGCCAGGTGACTACACCTGCGATTATTCATGTAAAATTTAAAAATAACAACAACAACAATACGATTAGAATGCTACTGTTGTCCATGACAACATTGAGCACCGTGAAACCAAATCAGAGCCGATGAGCAGAGTGATGGTCCATAAGCGGTGCGAGCCAAAATCCGTATAGTCAGTCCAAGGAAGGGTACTAGCGGAGTGGAGGTTTACGTGTTGGTCTCAGGTCGTGGACATTAGGTGGATAGGAAATGTCGAAGAGAAAAGCTTTTAAAAAGTAGTCAGGATTAACCCCATACTGTGTTCGGGCTGTTGACCAACCGTGGACTGAACTTGTCGTAAAAGGTGACAGACCGCTAAGGTCCAAACCAACGTCAGAAATATAACACAGCTGATGTTCTGAAGTCTAGATTTAGATCTTTACTTTCTTGAAGCTGTAAATACTAAATTACTCTTTAAGTTTTGTACACTTGACACAATCTTGTTGGAATGTTTCCACAGTTAACAGCGTATTGGAGATGATATAATATTTTTATCTCACTTCTCCTCAGCACATTTTTTTGCAGATTGGTCTGAGTAAATTGATCTGTATTGATGCGTGCTGTGGGGACGTCTCTGACATCATCCTTGAACGAGGAAACGGACGTCAAACCTTTATTAATATTATTATTTGATTGATTTTTAATTTTTAATTTTTTACCCCGGTGTACGAACTTGAGGTTTGATAAAAATGATGATTATTATTATTGTTATTATTATTATTGTTATTATTATTATTGTTATTATTATTATTGTTATTATTATTATTGTTATTATTATTATTGTTATTATTATTATTGTTATTATTATTTTGTTATTATTTTTTTTTTTTTTTTTTTTTTTTTTTTTTACCCCGGTGTAAAGAACCTGGGGTTTGATAAAAACGATTCAAGCAATACGTGCTGAATCGCCGCCCGGCTACTCGAGGTCATCAATCGGCTTAAAAGAATTGAATTATTGTTATTGTTAATTGAATTGTTATTATTATTATTGTTATTATTGTTATTATTATTATTATTATTATTGTTATTATTATTATTGTTATTATTATTATTGTTATTATTATTATTATTATTATTGTTGTTATTATTATTGTTATTATTATTATTGTTATTATTATTATTGGAATGGTTCCACAGTCAACAGCATATTGGAGATGTCCAGTAAGATCAGGTATACTGCAGCAGAAGGTTACCTGGCCACTCCCAACTTTCCTTCTCTCTATCCCAACCACGTCAATGTCTCTTGTACTCTCACAGCTCTTCGTTCTGACAACTTCCACGAGAGACTACACCGAGTGACACCTTCGCTTGTAAATAAATCGTCGAATGCTGGACAATTTAATCACACTCGGTTGAGATCGGGAAGCGGGATAAACTCCACCTTTAAGGATAGAGTGAAGAGATATGCACCTCAGCCTCATTACATCCGAGCTGATCTAGGATTAGAAGATGAGTCAAGGAAGGTAAATGACAGAGTGAAGAGCTTTGCACCTCAGCCTCATTACATCAGAGCAGATCTAGAATTAGAGGATGAGTCAAGGAAAGTTAAACAGTTTGGGAATACGGCGGTCATTGACACCATGGAAGTGGATAGATCGCCATCACACGATCTCGACTTTCTCCTTCCGGACAATAAAAATGTCGCAGAAAATGGAAGAATTCCACGACGGAAGTCCTATGATCCCAGAATCTCTAAATATCGCAGACTATTTAATCCCGCAGGACTTAGGAGGTTCAGTAAGGTAAAGACGATGGATTTGGAAGAGGAGGAAGTGGAATTGGAAAATCAAGTTGAGTTGAGAACAGTCTATGTTCAGCTGAAAGAAAGCAATACTTGTTTAGATCGACTGACTATACTCACGAATGACGGTGGCAACGCCACCACTCTGTGTAGAAACGAACGTCAAATTGTGAAAGCTGAAAAGATTCAGGTACATTTTGTGTCAGATGAAGTGGATAGCTTCACTGGAGCCTGGATTCATTTTAAAGGTATTCTTCTTCTTCTTTTTCTTCTTCTTCTTCTTCTTCTTCTTCAGTGCACTACCAAGTGGCAGGTTCAAGGTACATATTCATACTCAAATTCAGGTTTTTCGTTCCATATCAACACTCCTTACTCGTTAGATCAAAAAGTTAATCCCTACACAGAGTATACCTTATGTAGCCTATAGCTTGGGAAATGTATAGCTTCTGAGGTAGGTGGTTTCACGTTGCCTTCCTCAGTAAGATGAATTAATTACCATCTAATCCTGGGGGAAATTATTTCTTGGTGACGTGGGTCCCCTCTTTCCATCCTCTGCTCCTGCTTAAGTCGCCTCTTACGTACACGCATCAGATTGCTTGCGGTTGCCATATTCTGCAGTGGTCCTACCACACCAGAGCACAACACGGGTAATCATATTATAAACTATGATGATCCAAAAGATGTCTACTTTTTTCTGTACACTTTATAATAATTCCGAAATTTCAGCCAGTAGCAGTAGGCCTACCGGTTAGACTTCGGATTGCGTACGAATCAGTCTATGCGAGTTCAAATCCTGGACTCACCCATCACTGACTTCCTTCCGACAGATAAAACATGACGTTAAGCAGTTTTTTATTTATACTTGCAGGAACAAGCGCTCCAGTGGAGGTGAAGTGCAACATGGAGGATTTACCACATTCCAACATGCAGTCTTTTCCAACTGGAATCAAGAAAGCCTTCGAAACTCCAGGAGGTCCTGGATCTAACAGTCGTCGAGATTCCGGTGGGGATTCAAAATCTGGATCTACTATTCGTGAGACGTCTGCGAAAGTTATCCGCTCAAATGATGGCAATTCTCCAGAATACGAAATTCAGCGCCAAAAGGCACAAAGTATTGCTTCTGAAAATTTATTGCCTGGCAAAATTCATCAGATTAAGAAATCGAAAGACGTAATAAATGTTAGACGTCCTGATAAAGTGGAAAGGGATAGCAAGTTGATGATTGCCGGGGAAAATAAAACCAATTTGCCTAAAAGCGGGGACAAATCATTTGGAAATAAAAATAAAAACAATCAGGATAGTACCAAACTGAAGAGCGCAGTTCTCAAAGTGACCACCAAGCCAGATGCAGAATTTGAATTGCTCCTAAAGGACAGTCTGCACAAGGACAAGAATGCGCAAAACACTGATCATAATACAATCAGCGATACACTTTCGACAAATGAAAATCTCGGACCGGTTTTAAGTGAAGACTTACGTAACAACGACGTCGCGAGAAAACTGAAGAAGATGCTAAGCGATTACGCAGCCGATCGTGTCTCAAAGAGCAGTCAAACTGGCTACAATGGAATCATAGTTCTCACGACCCCTCCATCGCTAGGAAATATAGGTTCCAAATATTTCAATTATCCGAGTGGTAAAGAGAAATTAGATGAACGTCCGGTTGAATCACGTGTGGAAGTGAAACGGGAGGATTTGAGTCTGGATCTCTTGGAAAATCCTCGTTTTATTGTCCAAGCTCTCCAGCGGGATGAAGTCACTCCAGTACCTTCGATGAGCGAGCTGGAAGATTACTCGCAAGCATCCATAACATCCTATCCTAGAAGTCAAAGTAAAGCTAAACATTTTGAAGATATTCTTAGAGAAACAGCAGCAGACATAGAGACTTCAAAGGTTTTGACCGGTCCGAATTTGAACCAAAAGCCTAAACCACTAAACTCGAGTTCCATAGGAACACATGAGACATATTCAAGATCGAATAGTTTAGTCACGGTTCTCAAAATGGCAAGAGAGCATAAGGAAAGAGAGAATAGGGCAAGAGACAGCATAAAATTACTTCAAACTAGCGATAAAACGAATAAAGACATCCCAACATATGAGCTGCCAGTCGCCTATCCTACACCAAACCCAGATCAAGGGCCCTTGGAAAAGAAGAAGAATAATTTCACCGAAGTTCTGGAAAGATCTGACGAATCTATAATGACTGGTTTGCTTTCAAAATATCGCAAAGCTTTTTTAGTTTCAAAGAGTAGAAGCAATAAAAGCACTGCAAGCATTGCAGGCATTGCAGGCACTACAGGCACTACAGGCACTGCTGGTAATACAGGCACTGCAAACACTGCAGGCACTACTCTACCATCGACACAATCTTATTCTTCATTCACAACAACAACAACAACGACAACACCGACGACATCGATACAGTCAGCCAATACAATCACGAACACTTTCCCGCAACTAGCGATTTATAATGAAGAATCGAACCTCCAGTCGACTGTACTTGAAGGCAAGTTTCCCAATACTCATTGGGCCAGCGAGGCTGTTTCTAATTTTAAGCAGAAATCGATGTATGATCAGCATCTACACAGCTCGGTAAAGCCGGCTTACAATCCTACCAATATACCGGTTTTAGAGGCCACTGCAAGGCGCAGTTCTTACTCTGGATCCGACTGGAAAGCTCTAGACATGTCAACACCGCCGACCTATGATAGGTCTAGTGCTGGAGACAGTCAAATTCATGAGAAGAGAGGTGATGGGAATTCACACAGTGTTGGAAATTTACACAGTGATGGAAATTTACACAGTGATGGAAATGCACACAATGATGGGAATTCACCGAGTGATGGGAATTTACACAGTGATGGGAATTTACACAGTGATGGAAATTCACACAGTGATGGGAATTTACACAGTGACGGGAATTTACACAGTGATGGAAATTTACACAGTGATGGAAATTCGCACAGTGCTACTGTGGATGAAAAATCTGACATGAAATTAGAATCAAGATTTCCAGATAGAAATGGAATTATTAATGATAAAGAGCACCGCGAATACGGTAATTCCGTAGAATCAACTTACAATTTATTCTCAAATTCGCTTTACACTCCAAAACAGAGAACTTTCGCTATAGAATCATTTCCAGATGGCATTTTTGGCAGATCTGATATTAGAGTAGGCGGCATTCTTTCTGGAACTGATGCAAAGGTTCCAAAAGCTGGAATGTCATTGGAAGGATCTCAAGATCTTAATCAGAATCAACTCAAAGTCAACAAATCTACTACCGTTAATTCTGGGGTTCAGGCATGGAATGATTCCGTTGAAGAAAAGGCAAAATTAGTTCAGATAAAGGCAGATGTGTCTGGATCAAATGCGAGTCCAGAGATAGAGGATAGGTATGAGGAACTTCCGGAGTCCGATGAACCTGGATATAGCAGTAGAGAAGATCAGGATTCTAGGGCTGATCTGAATGTTGTCGATGCTCTGAATGACATTAGAAGCAGCGAGAACAACGTAGAGAGATTGAAGAATACGAGCATCGCCACTGAATATGCTGTAGAACATTCCGTTACATCTGGTAGTAAGAAAATAGACCTTAATGATGGATCTCCTGAGACATCTGCAACATCAGCGCTAGGAATGAAACCGTCAGAACTGGAGATACCTTCGGTTCTTGGAATGATAAATGCATCATCGACACCAGTCGTAGGATTTTCCCCACCACCTACATCAAAAGGGTTGACTGTGTCATTTTCGACTGCAATCGAAACCTTAAGCGTTTTTCCAGACGCCGATTCTTCGCTTGATCCCTTCCTTCAGGACTCTAACAGGAAGTCCCATCCCTCAAGAGATGAATCCGGTCTCAGTATGAAACAGCCGGACCTTAGAATACATCTCTTTCGTTTATCCAATTCCCCTGATCTCACTGCGCTTCGACGAAATGCTAATAAACTACAAAAACCCAGTAGAATAGAATTCACGCGAGACAGTTACCAAGATGGCGAATATATGGAGTATGATAAAGAGCTAAATGAGGAAGACCTAGAAATAATGCAGCAAATAGACGACGACGATAATATAGGCAGTGATCAGAGAGTTGATAATATTTCTCCAATGCCAACAATTGAATTTAAAATTCTCTCGGAAGCTGATACTAGGCACTCCAATGAAAACAATACGAGTGTCGCTAGTATACAGAATTCGTCTGATAATCAATCAATCAATAAAAAATTAACGTCTGGTTTCGAGGGCCATGTCGGAGTCCTACAATCAAACTTGTCTAAAATCGCCGGTGGAGATAGAGTTTCTTCAAACGAAGTTAAAAACTTGACTGACCGTCAGGCCTCCATCGCATCTCATCTGCCGACTTCGATTCAAGTGGACAAATTATTACCACAATTCGTCAAGACGATGTATAGTGACCATAAGATAAAGCCCACAAATGAAAGAGATCTTGGTATTAATCCTGGGGGAGAGAGCTTACTAACACCCGATGAACCCGGGGGAGAGAGTTTACTAACACCCGATGACGCTAAATACTCCATAGCTCCTTTAAAGACATCACCTTCGGCTGAGTCAAAAGATACAAAACGTATACCATTCAGAAATGCAGCTGTTGATGTGTTTTCATCACTTATTCCACATACTGATACAAGATCAAGGGCCACTGATTGGTCGAGCCTTCCAATTGATCTTGATACAAGCGATTTGACAAACCGACATGGAGCGCTAGCCGAAGATCATTTGGAAAAGCACTCGCGGACCAGCAGCGAGGTAAATAGCAATACAATAGATTCGGATGGTCCTTCGAAAGATACCAGGAGTAATGTGAGCAGCAAAACGAGACATCTTGCAGACACACCAGAGAGCGTTGTGAATGAAACAAGTCACTCTAAGCGAGCAGAAAATCAAGAAAATCCTCTCATTGGCTCTTCGATAAAGTCCAATAGAAATGCACCAAACCTAACTGCAACCAATAACGCAGTACCAACTCAATCAATCAATCTGAATTTAAATTCCGATTCTGATCCGGAAGGCAGTGTAAGGCACGGGGAATTTACTGAGTCGATCATGATCTCTGCAACGGAGGCAACTTCCGGTAAATTATTAATAACGTCCCCAACAAAGCTACCCGAGGTAGGCCTAGATGGAAAAGTGTTTGATGAGACGATGGACTACACTGGACACAGCACTTCCAGAACGGCGATAGCGAGTACGAAGCCTGCTACGGTCAAGAATCCTATTTTAAAATCTCGCTCCTCTAGTGGGAAAGTAGTGTCATTCTATTGCATAGGATTTTTAATTTGTATCCAACTGTACAATATCTTCGACACTCGTAGTCATATTTACAAGTGAGATAACCAAGTGTTTTAAACCTCAACAGTTGCTTAAACTACTGATTAGTCATAATTTGATATTCTGCATGGTTGAATCGCTGTGTAAAGTGACGCATAGCTGAGCGCATGTTTACGGGCTTTTACACCATTTATTAGTTACACCACTGATAAGTAAACTTTCACTGCAGATCAAACTTTTTCTAAAGGCCTATTTACTGCAATCATTTGTCAAGCAGATTTAAAGAGGATGAGGTTAGCTTCCAGGATATAAAATAGAGAACATTGGGACCACAATGCTGAAATTAGCAAACTGTTTGTTTGCCTGATATACCGAATATCAAACTTTGATTAAGCAGTAGGTCGTATTTCTATATCATCATTAGTTATAAAACAATCCCTACCGTTGATGTTACACTATAGCTACAATTCATGTGCGTACTTGTGTCTAGTATCTTCTTTTTTCTTCTCTTTCTCTATCTGTTCTCATCACTCTCAATAAAACAATCACTATCACTCAATCAACTAATGAGAATTTGACGTCCGGTTCCTCGCCATAAGGCAAAGTCAGGGACGTCTCTGTCTCTTTCTCTCTCTCTCTCTCTCTCTCTCACTCTCTCTCTCAATTCTCTATAAAATAATTATTTTCAAAGGTAAATATTTCTGTATACTGCTGACTTCTTTCACTATTTCTAAAAAGAATTTTGTTGACCAACAGGTCTCTAACCCAGGCAAGCTTTTAAGTTTTAAATAAACCTTGTATAATTCCGGCTTTTAGAAAAATAAATGTCTTTTCTTAACATTTTTGCAATCTGCCATTTTAAAATCCGATTTAATGTTTATATTGAATTAGTGGGTTTAACGTCAAGGTTAGAAGCCCGTAAGGTTGCTCTTCTAAGACGTCGATCGAATCCGACAATCGCCGTGGCTGACCAACTGATCGACTAACCAAAGCATCAGTCAGGGTAGACTGAGTAATGATCCAGTTTTCAATACATGCCCAACATATTAAAATATCTAAGCCGCAGCAGACATTGAAAGCAGCCTCCAACATTAGATAGCAACATTTTTTATCATTTTAGGGGTTTTCAAGTTGCAATTTTTTAAAGATACCTACACACACAGCCCCTTTATGTTTAAGTTGGGGCCCTGTCGAACAAAATAGTGGTGTTATCATATATATACATATATATATATATATATATATATATATATATATATATATATATATATATATATATTATAAATATCTATATTATGCCCAACAATATTTGAAAATTTAGAATTTCAAATTATTTATAGTACAATCGGTTACTAATAAGCTTTTGATTGAACATTATGTAAATAAGCCTCAACTATGCTGTCATAGTATTTTTTAAAATAATAAGTTTGTTATTAAGTATTGATATTTGGTATAGTTTCTACAGTTACTTTGAAATAAAATATTTGAAACAGCTAGATAGGTTTCACATTATACCTTATCTCTTGAAGCTGCCTCTTCGATGGGTGCTGCTCCTATGCTAGAAACTAGACTACTGTAACTCCCAGTTTTTGAATTTCATGCTATGTTAGATGAATGTTAGGTAATTATAATGTTTAGGCAATAATAACATAATAATAGCAATTGGAGAGTTATTGTCGTCCATGAAAATAATGAGCACTATCGAGTCAAATTCAAACCTGTGATCAAAAAGAAGGTCCAAAACGGTGCAAGTTTAAAAATCTAGAAAGCCAGTCCAAAGATAGATATCGTGTATGATAGATAATAGTAATAACAACAACAATTACAGTGCTACAGTCATCAATGACAACATCGAGCACTATTGAGACAAAATCAAGCCGGCGAGCAAAAAAAAGAAGGTCCAAAAACGGTGCAAATTCCAAAATCCAGAAATTCAGTCCAAAGTAAAGGGAGTTAAAGAAAAGGTGGTTTAGGCGTAGGTCGCTGCTCATGGACAATGGATGGAAAAGAGAGATGGAAAAGATAGGTCTTCAACTGCCTATGGAACTGCTCATAGGAAAGCAAAGGCTGATGTGATTCAAATGAAGATTTCCGAAGATTGGATGGAAGAGAATTCCAGATCTGAGGTGCAGCATGCTGGAAAGAACGATTAGATAGCTTAGAGCGTGAAGGTAAGCTAGGTACAAGAGTAATTAACTTAGAAGACCGAGTAATAGCAGGCTGCATCACTTTAATCAAGTGGGACATACAAGTTTGTCCAGGGATGGTGATGGACTTATAGGTTAACGGAGCTTTTTTGTAAATGATACGCTTTTCATCTTTAGCCAGTGCAAAGACTTCAAAATAGGCCTAACATGTGAGTACTTGGAACTACAAAAAATTGCTCGCGCAAGAGAATTCTGAACAAACTGCAATCGATCAATCTCACAGCCAGGGAGATTTAAAAACAGGGAATTGCAGTAGTCCACAAGTAGATGGCACAATGGCAGCACCAATTGTAGCAGCTGTCTCACGTGACAAATATGGACGGATTCGACGAAGATTTCGGATATGAAAGAACATGCTTGTGAAGTTTTAGTTATGTGTTCGTGGAAGGTTAGGTGTTTATCAAGGATAACACCGAGATTTCTCGCAGAAGAAACAGGTGATATTTTAATATCCGAAGATAACGAAAGAGTTTTCCAATTCAGCTTCAGAAGCTGTTGAGGTGTCCCGACCAACAAGAATTCAGTCTTAGATGGATTAAGTGCCAAGAAATTAGCAGACATCCAAGAGGATATAGACTGAAAACTTTGTTGCAGGAGGGTTTCAGCGTTAGAATAGGAGTTAGGGGTGAAACAAATGTACATTTGAGTGTCAACAGCATATAGTTCATGCTCAAGAGAATGAGAAGAGATTAGAGTGCTTAGGGGTGTTGTATAAAATAATTATAATCGCAGATGACAATTTCACTATAATAAGCGATTAACTTGAACTTGAATTGTTAATGATTTTATTAACCATTATTAAAGATGAAAAATGACCGTACATAAATATGAAAATGTAACAACTTTAATTAACAACGGCTAACGATTGTCTTTAACAATTGGTTAATTTACAACTAGTAGAGTAAACGGAAGCCCGCCTCACTGTTTACTGAATTTCCGCGACTTTTAAAGATAAATACAACATAATGCTCGTAATTACAAACGTTAATTCCGTGGAATAATTAATTAGCGACGTTAATTGAACCTGATTGACACTTATTGCACATAACTGTTTATATTAATTAATTACAAGCTTCACGATGTTCTTGATAGTTCAGAACTGGCCGTAGTTTTACTGTAATCACATTACGGTAAGTTAAACTTTTGAGGTAATTTCACTATATCGAATGATTAAAAAAACTGAAACTGGTTCTTTGTAGATGTAGTGTACTACTATTCCATACTAATTACATTAATAATTAAACTGAGAGATATCAGGCTTAGGCCTACACCATTTATTAATACGAATATTGTTTAATATAATAGAAACTAAGCTAATGTTGAACAGTGATTATTTGATCTCACGAATATCGAGCAACAACTACATGTATACATTCAGTACTGTTGTCTTCCTCAATGGCAGCGAGCAATATAAAACCGAGGCAGAGTTAGTCACAAATTCTGATTTAATTTTTAATAATTTTCGCAGTTATGGGTATTGTTAGGCTAACCGTGACCTTAGCTGTCTTTCCTACTCTTGCTGTTAATTTGGCGAAATCTTAGGAAAAACAACGACAGGAATGTCTATATGGATGTTTGGGAAACCATATTTTTAAAACTTTGTACAAATCATTGTTATTTAAAAGATTTATTGTAAAGTTAAGACATTTACTTGCTAGTATTGAAAGCAATTCTAGTAGATAAAATAATGTATTGTATCTTCTTAGTATTTTTATTGTAAGTATTGTTTTCAGTAGCCAATAAGTTTGATTGTTATAAAGCTGTGTTGCTTTTAGTGATTTTTAACTCTAATTGTTTGTAACAGTGTTGCCATTAATGGCTTGTTACTTTGCTGATCAGCTGACCAATCAGCTTGAGGCAGAACTGCGCAAGGGTGGCATGTATCTAACAGATGAGGGAATTCTAAGAAGGTTAATCGATAATTATTATATCTTAGTTAATTATTTTATTTCAAAATAAAACATTACATTTATTTTCTTACATTTGCAAAGAAAGATAAAGAAAACATATAATAGGGTAGACAAACAATATACATTTTAAAATTATCAAACTTTGCGCTCTGGCTACATTAAAATAATAAAAAAGTGTTTTTGAGGCTCTCTGAGTGAACATAAAGCTTTTGAGCAGTACATCTTAAAATAATGATTATTATTAATGATTGCTGTCTATTTATATGTGCAGTTACATTTAACATCATCTGGTCGCGCACAAAATATCTCAATAGGCGTGTTTAGATTATATTTTGTAGGAATTATTTTTATAGACTTTATTATAAATGTGAACTTTGAAAGTTCTATGCACTAAAATTATCTTAAAATGCTTCCAAACGGAGCTCAACGATTGCTCTGTTTATATCCAATTGAAGGCAGACTTTTTATTGTAATACTTTTAGCGGCTTTATTATTTTAATACTTTTAGCAGCTTTATTTTAAATTTTTAAATATTTTGTATCACTTTCTGACACACTAGTACTAACTGAACTGAAGTATTTATAGATTTCTAATGATGTTCGTGTGGTTTGATATAGGGAGACTGTACTGAAGAAGATGAACAAGTTACTGAGGCAATGGATACGAGAAGTGTGTCGAAGCAAGGTTTGTATAGGTTGCTGAAAAATAGACCAACGGTTGACTGCATGTGTCGTAAAAGGCAACAAAGGACTAAGAACCAAACTAACATAGGACATTCAGTTGGTGAGCCTCTAGGCAAAGATGATGATAGTGATGATGATGATGATGATGATGATGATGAAGATGATGATTGTTGATGATAGATATTTATTTTATCTATAAGTAATGTTTTCCAATGTGGATTGCCATATTTCATTGTACATTAAGGTTCTATTTCTGTACTCTAACTTGGACCTGTCAGTATGCAGTGCACTAAGATTGAGACAGAGAGGGAAATAGAGAGAGAGAGAAGGCTAACCATGTTTAATGACCTTCAAGTCTGAGCTTTTAATAGCACTTTTATACTGTCACCGTTTATGTCGCATCAATTGGTGGATTTCTTTAATGAATATTTAAATTGATTGATTGTCTAAGCAGAAGATGTGGGAACGTTCTAAGATGTACATTGGAAGTAGGGCCTTGCCATTTGGTTCCTATCGCATGGGAGTCCATGCTGAAGGTACTGTCCTGTTAATTTCTTTGTAATTTGATGCCTCTATTGGACTTCATATGAATTTGAAAACTGTTGTGAATTGTGCAAAAATTACTGTCACTACGTTAAATTCTTATTGATTGATTGATTAATTGATAATTTACTGAGCATGTTGTGTGCTCTGTATTCTAGACGCTGATGTAGACGTGCTGTGTCTAGCTCCGCGATGTGTCACGCGCGAAGATTTCTTTGGATCTTTCAGCGAATTCCTGAGAAACTTATCTTACGTTTCGGATCTGACGGTAACCACTGATTATATGCTATAGTTATTCTTTAACCGCTTTATGTTCTTGCCATATAACTCACAACACTCCCAGGGCGATGGAAGATATTCAAGTCGGAGTAAGAGTTGTTATAAATATTCGAAAAATGTGTGATTTAAAAGTGATGATAAGGTACCAGGATAGAGGTGAAATCAACACTACAATAAATGGTATGAGAATGGAGCAGGTTAGGAGTTTCAGATATTTAGGTCATACTATAACAGATGATAGGAAACGTGAAAGCGAAATATGTAGTAAGATTGCACAAGGAAGAGAGGCCTTTGGCAATAGGAAAGACCATGGAGTGGATCTGCCAGTAGGCAGTGCACTATGATAGAGAGAGAGGAGAGAGAGAGAGAGAGAGAGAGATAACTTCTCAGCTCTTGCTGTTAAACGTTTACAGTTTCGAGATTTCTAAAGCTGCTTATCACTTACTGCCAGTGTGTACTACTTTCTTCTGAATTAAAAAATCATGATATATGGCTATTTCATAGGATCTGTAGATCAGATTCTATGATTGCATTCTGATGAGTACCTGTTGTCAGTTTTACTTTTGAGATGACGGAACTGGCTAAACTTGTGAGTAGTTTATTGATTTTGTCAGCTAGTGTGGAATGATTTAAAGCAAATTCTGTTGAAAATTCACATTCACTCAGTTTGTCTTAGTGTTGAAGTATTAATCGTAATCAGCCTAGATATACTGGCATGGATATCAATTTATATTTTCAGTGCATTGAACAGGCATTTGTTCCGATAATGAAGATGAATTTTGATGGTATTAAGGTAAATATTAAGTGTACATTTATAATTATAAATGTAAATGTCATTACTTTACTATTTATTACAATTACCAGATTTGTCTAAATGTTTGGTTATATAACTTTGTTTTTTCGTTATATTAGTTTTAAATTTTAGAAGATGTCTTTCTATGGAATTCTTTTAGTATTATTTCATTAGAAACAATATTAATATTCAATTAATATTCTTTGCTATGAATGTACTTCTAAACTGGAGCACAAATTTTAATATTTAAAATTGTTATTTTATGATCTACTATTTCAGAAATTAATTTTGCCTCTATGTTTCACTATCTTAGATTGATTTACTCTCAAACATAGTTTGTATTCATCATCGTCATCATCTTCCCTTGAATCTCAGTTTAACTATGGTCGGAATACGTATGGGCTGTCTCAAATCCTCTCTATCCTTCATCATATCATCCATCAGTCAATCCCCCATTTGAGAAGACTTTTCCATTCGTTTAAATTATTGGACTATTATATTGGACTATAGTATTGTACTATATTGTACTATAATATTGACTGTAATATTGTATTATATTGGACTATTATTGTACTTACGATACAGCTGGACATGCTCTTTGCATGTCTGCACATGGACTTCATACCACAGTCCCAGGATCTTAACTCTATAGAGCTGCTCGCTCATATGCCTCTACAGTGTGTACGCAGCATCAACGGTAAGTTGGGTCAGCCAATTGAACGATTGATTTTAGATTTCCCACTGCAGATCAGGATCTCTCTCTCTTAGTGCACTGCCTACTGGCAGGTCCATGGTATATAACGCCTCCACTCTTCTCTGTCGTCCGCCTTCCTCTTCATTTCCACATATGAGTGGGTCTTTAAATCTTTTAGCGTACCTAATCTCGGCCTGCCTCTGCCTCTTTTTCCTTCCAGATGAGGATATGCAGGAACAAATCTTGTTCCCTTCCTATCAGTGATGTGCTCATAGAGAAAAGAAGCTAAAGTTATATTAGACTTTAGCATTTTAAAATAATGTAGATCGCATGCCGATGTTATTTGAATCCATGCCTGTGTTGTATCCAGAACACTGAAGAATAGAACAAAACCGCTCATATTGTAAAAGGCGACTGAGGAAGAACTAAGAAAGGCTACGGGAAACCACCTCAGAAGCCATATTTTTCCAAGCAATAGACAACATAAGGTATGAATATGGCATTGCCTTTTGTGAAGGGATTACCTTGTTGATCTATGGAGTGCTCTTTATGAAGGGTGAAAACAGACTTTGAGTATGAATATGTACTTTGGACCTGCCACTTGCAGAACACTAGAGAGCGAAAGACTGGAGTCCAAACTTTGCCAACTGAAGGCAGTTTAGCATTGAATAGTGAGCACTAGGATTTGATAGCATACCTGCTGACTAAACTTGTCTAGCATCTCAGTTAGTTTACTAGCCTCTGTCTGTCTGGAGAGTTTTGTTTAGAACTTCCTCTACTGTAACTAACATGTTGTTATTGAGCATATCCAGCTATTAGTATTTTAATTTTGTTTTCCACTCTTTGATAAAAATATGACCCTTAAGGTGATTCAATTATTGCCTCTCTAGCAGCACTTACTGAAATCTACGATGATTGTATCTATGATTATTTCAGTGTGTTGGTTACGGTTGAATTATTCTCACAACTGTAAGAGTTGCTCCAATCCTATATTAGTTGGTACAGTTAACTTAATCTTTATCTATTGCTTGCTTTTGCAGGTGACACATGTAAATGTTTTAATGTTCTAATGTGCTATCAACCCTTTTCTATGAAATTTGACATGTCCATGAGAGTCCAGGTGGTAGCTGTGAGTTACTTGTGATTATCCCCCAAACACAAATAAATCTGTCAATTAAATACTGTAATGCCTAGTTTGCTGGGGGTGCAATATTGTGCACCAGTCTGGCTTTGAATCCAGGCCACTTTCAACTCTTCTTGATTCTGAATGCTTCATGTCTAGGCTGCAGAGGAAATGATTCAAGGTAATGTAGCGATAGTTTATAATCTCTGCTGTCAGCTGATGACCAGAATTTACCGATGCTTCTTGTTATGCTTCTTGTTCTTTCAGGTTACCGCGTGACAGACGAGATCCTGCGATTAGTGCCTAACCAGGAGACCTTCAGAATGGCTCTGCGGGCAGTGAAGCTGTGGGCTAAGAGTTTGTATTATGTTAACTTCTCTAACTTCATGTAATGCTTTTGAACACCTGACTCGCATCGTTTCGGACCTCTTTTTCTCTTCACTATATGTTTTTCCAGTTATTTTTTGTGTGGTGAATTTTTAGTAAAGCCTGGCGCAGAGTCGCCCCTGACATCGTCTGTGAGTGAGAAAGCTGGCGTTAAATACTTATGATTAATGATTGTCTTTTAAGGACTCCTGCTACTCAACTCATTCATTTAACGATTTTGTTGTTCTGTGACACTCGTGTCCTTGATAAGTTTTGTAATGAGCAAAGCCTGTATGTATGTGTGAAGTTGTGACCATATTCTGAAAGTTACTGAATACTGAATTTATTGTTTGATTTGATTGATTTGATCGAATGAATGATTGACTGATTGATTGAATCCTCGTCCTCGTCCTCCAGCTCTCTACGGCTTTTATTAGGTTTATCTCACTTATAGTGTTTCATTGATTGATTAATTAGTATTTGATGATTAATTGATTGATTGATTGGTTGTTGGAGGAACAGAGGAGGGTTTCTAGTGGGTTTTCATACAGTGTTTATTTATCTTCATAATCATCATCATCATCAGCTTCGGTTATTGTTTATTTATTTTAAATGTATTATTTGATTGATTGATATTTGATGATTGATAGATTGATGTTGGAAGAGGTAATACTCTAATACAGTGGGGTTTCTAGTCAGTGTTAATTTAACTTAGATGTATTATTTGATTGATTGATATTTGATGGTTTATTGATTGATGTGGGAAGAGGTATATACTCTAATACAGTGGGATTGATTGATGCAGGAAGAGGTATATGCTCTAATACAGTGGGATTGATTGATGCAGGAAGAGGTATATGCTCTAATACAGTGGGATTGATTGATGCAGGAAGAGGTATATGCTCTAATACAGTGGGATTGATTGATGCAGGAAGAGGTATATGCTCTAATACAGTGGGATTGATTGATGCAGGAAGAGGTATATGCTCTAATACAGTGGGGTTGATTGATGTAGGAAGAGGTATATGCTCTAATACAGTGGGGTTTATTGATGTAGGAAGAGGTATATGCTGTAATACAGTGGGATTGATTGATGTAGGAAGAGGTATATGCTCTAATACAGTGGGATTGATTGATGCAGGAAGAGGTATATGCTCTAATACAGTGGGATTGATTGATGCAGGAAGAGGTATATACTCTAATACTGTGGGATTGATTGATGTAGGAAGAGGTATATACTCTAATACAGTGGGATTGATTGATGCAGGAAGAGGTATATACTCTAATACTGTGGGATTGATTGATGTAGGAAGAGGTATATGCTCTAATACAGTGGGGTTTATTGATTGATGCAGGAAGAGGTATATACAGTAATACAGTGGGATTGATTGATTAATGTAGGAAGAGCTATATACTCTAACACAGTGGGGTTTCTAGTCAGTCTTTATTTAACTTAGATTTATTATTTGATTGATTGATATTTGATGAATGATCGATTGATGTAGGAAGAGGTATATACTCTAATACAGTGGGGTTTCTAGGTGGGGTGTCTTGGGCTATGATGGTTGCTAAGGTTTGTCAGATCTACCCTCACAGCAACCCTTCCTCTATTGTGCATCAGTTCTTCAATCTCTTCGCAACGTGGTAAATGTTTTGTTGATTTCTCTCAGATTTTACTACCCTTTTGACACAAAATCTTTTGAATTAATGTAAATTTACTGTAATTAGACAAAATTAAATGTGCATTTAATAAAAATATATATTTAGAAAATGTAGTAACATTTAGAAAGTTGAGTGTAATTAAAAGTTTGCATAGAATAGACTTATTATATGCTTTAAACTAATAATAACAACAATGAGAGTGCTAAACGCTGGTAAAACTAAGGCTAACATCAGTTCCCTCACTCGAAAGCCATGTCAGTGACGGGCGAGTCGAGGATTTGATCCCCGCACACACTGATCCGCGGTCGAATATCTTACTGACATCGCCACTGGCTTCATCCATATATAATTAATTAGTGTATTATTAATTTACAACTAATTAGCTATTAATATACTATGAAGTTCGCTGAAGTTACTATAGTTATGCGCAGCTGTGTTTACGAGATTCTTATGTATTTTGTGTATTATAGCTGGACATTGTTATGGTTGTATGTTATTGTTGTTGTTATCTTATTATGATATCGTAGTGTAGATACCTGTTATAAAAGACTAATTGAAGGAAAACGGTAATATTTTAATTTGTTTCTTCTGTGTTTACTTTAGGAACTGGCCAGAACCGGTTCACTTGAAGCCGTTGATTGAGAGAAATCCGTATAACTTTCCTGTCTGGGCTCAAAGCGTAAGTTTTTCTTTAATCTCTTGATTTCAGTTGCACTGGTTTGATGGCCCAATTGATAGCATACTTGCTCTGATAAGCCAGAGGCCACTGGTGCTAATCTTAGCATACAGAGTGTGGCAGCGTATAATAGAGTCAGTTGAATTGTACAGCAGAATCAGAAATTTCATTTTTTATTTCAGCATCTAATTCTTAAAAGAAACTAGAATATCTTTGCTCACCATCGTTCTCTCCAGCTTTCAACGGTTTAGATTATGTTGATGTGATATTAGATAAATAAAGGTATTCTATGAGAGTCATAGATTGCGTTGACTGGTGATTTGAAGGCTAATGACTAGTACTAGTAACATATGGAAATGCCATAGAAATATCTGCTTTCTTCAATTTTGCGTAATTATAAGAAAAATGTGGGTGTGAACAATCAGTGAGAGGGGGTAGAGCTAACTAGTTTCTCATGTCATTGCAATCATTTGTTTGTGTCACGCATTCTTACGTTACTGAATGCACTGATGTTCTGCTGAACTTAGATATTATTGAATACATTCAACTGTAGTATATTTCTTTGCAATGCAGATGGACACTTGCTATGGCAACGACAACCTAATGCCCATCATTACGCCTGTATACCCGCAGCAGACTTCAACGTTCAACGTTACCAAGTCCTGCCGACAAATCATCGTCAAAGAACTACAGCTAGGTTACATCTCTCTCTCTGTCTCTGTCTGTCTGTCTGTCTGTCTCTCTCTGTCAGTCTCTCTCTCTGTCTCTCTCTGTCTGTCTCTTTCTCTCTCTCTGTCTCTGTCTCTGTTTGTCACTCTGTATTTCGCTCTCTCTCTCTCTCTCTGTCTGTTTGTCTCTCTCTCTCTCTCTGTCTCTCTCTCTGTCTGTCTCTCTCTGTCTCTCTCTCTGTCTGTTTGTCTCTCTCTCTCTGTCTCTCTCTCTCAGTCTTTCGCTCTCTCTCTCACTCTCTTTCTCTCTCTCTGTCTGTCTCTGTTTTTCTCTCTCTTTCTCTCTCTATCTCTCTCTCTGTCTCTGGCTCTGTTTTTCTCTCTCTTTCTCTCTCTATCTCTCTCTGTCTCTGGCTCTGTTTTTCTCACTCTATCTCTCTGTCTCACAGTGGAATGCTTCCCTGGAAGTAGTTTGAACAGAGAGAGAAAGAGAGACTGAGTGAGATGTATAGATAGATAGATAGATAATGAGAGGTAGAGATATGCACAAAGAGATATATACCAGGATAGAGATAGAGAGAGTGAGAATAATGAAAATTCATAATGTTTAGCACAGTGGCATAAGAGGACGTTTAAAATATTATGTTAAGTTGATATTATTTCAGGCAGGGGAATGATGTCTAAGATCATATCTGGGTCAGAATCCTGGGAGACTCTGTTCACACCATTCGAATACTTCAGCAAATACAAGTAGGACAAGTTTCTCTTTTCAATAGCTATATAGGACTAGAATGCTAATTGGTTCTATTAGCATGTTTATTTTATCGGATGAATTTCAGAGTTTTGCTGGATACAGTGATTTACAGATCTCAATGATGTAACGAAATCTCTTTTGTAAATCTCTTTATTTTTAAATGAATTTCATTCATTTGATATTTCTCGATCTTAATTAAGTATGAGAAAGATACCTTAACACCTTATCGAGTGCTGTTTAATAATTAATGCAATGAGATAGTAATGATACAGATTAATTATGCACCATGGATATTTGGCAGAACACTTGGTTGTGAAGGTGTTAATGCATATTCTCTAATTGCTTTTAAGATGTTGTATATTTAGCTTCTTGTGCATTGTTTCTATTCTATATTTCAGTTCATTTAGGCTTTGTGAATTAATAATAATAATATCAAGCTCCGACATTTTCTCTAGCGGGTCATGGCCGGTGTCTGGGCTTCGAGACCGCTTTACAGGTTCCTGGCAGGTTATGATTGATCTTTTCCACGATTAATAATATCTTTGCTATTGATAATTGTTTTAGACTTTATGTGCTTTGTGTTTAGACATTATCTGGTCGTTAGAGCGTCTGCACCAACCCACCCGGATCGTTTAAAATGGTAATTATAACCATTTGGCTGAACTTTGCATTTTCAACTTTGACTTTGCATTTTCCAGCCGGAGCCAATTAATTTGGCTCCGAGCTACTGGCTGGAGCCAGTGGCGATGTCAGTAGGATATTCGATCGCGGATCAGTATGTGCAGGGTTAAAATCCTGGGCTTGCCCGTCATTGACATGGCTTTCGAGTGAGGAAACTGACGTTAACATTAGCTTTACCAGCTTTTTGTACCAGCCTGACATAGAATTGAATTTCTTTTACCTAGTAGTAATTTTCCCTTTGTATGGCTACGTGATTAGCTTATGTCATATAATTTTAATCTGTAAAATATTATTGAGATTTTATGTAATTCAGTTTTATTAATAAAGGCTCTCTGGACGTATTAACGGAATAAAGTTGTTGAAAATACCTCAGTGACTGAAAAATTGAACGGCAAACGAAGCACTGTTTATTGTGCATAGGGATGATGTATTGTATTTAGGGATGGTGTATTGCATATACAGATGATGTGTTACATTTAGGAACATTGGTGTATTTTCCATAGTGATGGTGTATTATATTTATGGTGTTGTATTGATGCTTTGTCTACAGGGATGCGGTACTGTATTTAAGTATGTTGTATTGATGTATTGTATTTGGTGTTGGTGTATTGATGAATTTAGGGATGGTGTATTGTATTTAGGGATGGTGTATTGTATTTAGGGAAGATGTATTGCACTTAGAGATGGTGAATTGTATTTATGCATGGTATATTGAAGTATTTAGGGATGGTGTATTGTATTTAGGGTTGGTGCATTGATGTATTTTGGGATGGTGTATTGTATTTAGGGATGATGCACTGCACTTAGATATGGTGAATTGTATTTATGGATGGTATATTGAAGTATTTAGGGATGGTATATTGTATATAGGGATGGTGTATTGACGTATTTAGAGATGGTGTATTGACTTATTTAGGGATGATGTATTTAGGGTTGGTGTATTGATGTATTTAGGGATGGACTGGTGGAGTCTAAGCTACGTCTACTGGTTGGTAACCTCGACGTTCACCCTGACGTGTTGTTGGCTCACGTCAATCCTAAGAGCTTCTCCATGACCATAGAACTGGATGACCCTGAAGCACAGAGCTGGTAACTCTCTCAGTTAGATATAGATAGATAGATAGATAGATAGATAGATAGATAGATAGATAGATAGATAGATAGATAGATAGATAGATAGATAGATAGTTTGTTTATTTTTCAGCAAAGACACAAAATGCATATGCGATATATAATGCATCAACAGCAATTACTTCATCTATAGCGAGAAAAATTGGTCTTCAGTGAAGATACAGAGTATTTTATCTAGCTGACTACCGTGATAATTATGCTACTTACAGTTCTTAATAAAGTTAGTAATAGTTCACAGTTCATAATACATACGAAGTTTAACTTATAATCTACATGTATTAACCGAGCTAAATGACTAATAAAAAAACAGAGTCAATATTAACTAAATATTACTAATAAATGATACGAGTCAATATCTTCCTAATTCGCTGACCTGTGGTCGACTTATTAAAAGAGTACTAAGTTAAAACAGTTTGGTTTAGATTCATGCACGATGCTGAAATTGTCACAGATATTTCTGTAAAAGTTTAGTCTTATACTCTTTAGAAATATTTAAATGTTTATAAATATTTATTTAATAGTAATTAAAGTATTTAATAGTAATTAAAGGTGTCTTCGTATCCCGACCCTAGTTAAACTGGGATCTAAGAGAATATGATGATTTATTTAATAGTAATCATGTCGGATACTCTTTTTTTGCTGCTTCGAAAGATTGGAAGCTGACGTTGGGTTGTGTGTAATTGTTATTTAGTCAGTCCAGGCTCTACACTCATTGGTTTGTTGGTTTGGAGTTTCGCAAGCAGGGAGCGCCCATCGTTGATCTCACAGCCTGCATTCAGCATTTCCTCTCTGTCGGTATGAATTAAAATAAGCTGGTAAAGCTAATGTTAACGTCAGTTTCCTCACTCGAAAGCGATATCAGTGCCGGGAGGGCCCATGATTTCAACTCCGCACATACTGATCCGCGGTCGAGTATCTTACCGACATTGCCACTGGCTCCAGCCACTATGAATACTGAAGATACTGCTCTGTTTCCTGCGAGATTTTACGTGGAGTAGTAAAGCCGTGCCTGTACAATGCATGTCAAATCTCTGTAGACATAGATGCTTGTTTCGTTTGAGACGTCCCTGACATCTTCCTCAAGTGAGGAACCGAGCCTTTTAAATCTTCATCTGTACACATTTTTTGCCAATGAGTAGCCTGACGATCTGATATGGTTTGCTATCAGAGGTTTTAATTGTGACTCATAGTTTGTCTTTAGAGATCATCGATGCTAAACCCAATGTCACTGTCAGTTTCATTTCTTGAAAGATCATCAGATATGGGCTAGACCAGGATTTGAACCCCGGCATGTTGAACCACAGATAGACACCTAGCCGATGCTGTGACAGTCTCAGTACAGCTATATTCACTCGTAGCTTGACTCTTTTCTTTGATTGGCTGTCTTTTCTGCCTTTCTGTAATTTTTAGGTTTTTTAAATAGTTTTAACAACTAATTGAGGTCAATGTTGTGTATTTGCTGCCTTTTAATGGATATTATAACCGATTGGCAAAGTTACAAATATTTCATGTTGCTAATCGCGATACATGGTATGATGATATTGACAGCTATGGTATTTTACTCGTTGTTTTAAAGCTAAAAAAGCTAATGTTAACGTCAGTTTCCTTACTCGAAAGCGATGTCAGTGACGGGCGAGTCCAGGATTTGAACCTCGCACATACTGATTCGCAGTCGAGTATCTTACCGACTTCGCATTTGGCTCCAGTCAGTGGCGAAGTCGGTAAGTTACTATAACATTTGATAAAATTTCTTATCGATTAATTGATTGATTGATTGATTGATTATAGTAGTGGAGAAGGGCGCAGACATCATGTGTAATGGGATGGCTCTGGACATTAAACATGCTCGCAGGTTAGATTCTGAATACACTGTTGCGTGTTTTATAATTACAAAAATATATTAAACCAATTTATATTTTGAACTCTTAATTTTATTAGATCTCTGAATGTTAGACAAACACTATTTTCTCTGTTATAAGGCATTGTACGTTGAATATTTAGCAGAGTTTTTACAATTAGGTTTGACAATGTCTCTCTACAGGTGCTTTGTACCTTGAATGTATAGCAGAGTTTTTACAATTAGGTTTGACAATGTCTCTCTACAGGTGCTTTGTACGTTGAATGTATAGCAGAGTTTTTACAATTCGTTGTGACAATGTCTAAACAGGTCACAGCTGGCTCAGTATCTGCCTGAAGAGATGCGTGATAAGATCAGCAGGCACGCTTCTAAGAATCAGCAACAAGCTGCGAGCAAGGTATGCCGCAGGCTTATGAAGAGGCTGTTCATTAAATGTCTTAAATGAAATGTCTTAGATTAGATGGCTTAAATTGTTTTCAATTAAATGTCATAAATTAGATGCCTTAAATTAAATTAATTTAATCATCATCATCATCTTCCCTTGAATCCCTGTTTAATTAGAATCAGGATACGAATAGAGTTCTATAGACCTTCTCCAATCCTCTATTTTTCATCTCTCTTTGTGACTGAATCCCACATCTTGTTGTGATCTACCTCTCTCTAACTTAACCTCCATCTCATCTCTCAAAACTCTCTTCACTACATCCTCCTCTGCCTTTCTCACAATATGACCATACCATATCAATCTCATTTTATCAAACCTATCCCTAATCCCGTCTACACTTAAATTCATTCTCAAATTTATTTTCCATTCAAAGGTCTGAAATTAAATGTCGTTAGTTGAATGTCTTCAATTGAATGTTCTAAATTAAATGTCTTAAATTCATTAAATATCAATTATATTATTAAACATTTCATGGCTTTTTCACTTAACTCTCTCTAAGTCAAATATTCCAGCTTTTGCGTTAATCTCCTAAAGTTGTGCTTTCATCTAGAAAATTTAATGAATTACAGGACGCTTTGTTCAGTTTAAAAAGAAAACGAATATGAAAACAGATAGGGCATATATAATCTGCATCATAATCATAAAAAGGCTCGTGCTATTTCAGAAAGTCGCCAGTGTTGTTGCCAGCAGTCGCAACGACTCGGTGTTTGAGAGTTACTCGCATGCAGACGCCACAGGCAGCAATTTATACGTCACATCTCTACCTCCTCCCCCTCTCTACATCAACTCCTCCTGTGAGGGCCTCCCTCTGCTGCCTCCACTGGCTCGCTGCTACAGCGACTCCTCCGCTATCGGCTACTACGCCGCAGATTGTAGCGGATACCAGACAAACGAAGCGTACCTCAGCGGGCATCTGTCGGCCATGAACCTTCATTCATCTGCTGTTTTCATGGAGTTGAGTGAGCAGGGAAAGCTGTCGGATGTTAATACAACTCATCATGGGTTTGCTGATGTGCATGGTCAAGGCCGGCAGCTCAAAAGCGACTTAGGAAATGTTTTTGCGGAAATAAACGGACAGTTTTCTCAGTTGCTAAACTTGCCGCATATGGCTTGGCCTATGCCCGGGGTTCAACAGGGTAAATCTGTATCAGGACAGCAGCAGCTACCTATTGACGGAAATCACTGCGTTACCATTCCTAATAACACTTCATTAGTTGTGCCTTCTAATGGGCTTTTACTACAAAGCGGTCTAAATGCTGTCGCATCAAAGGATCAGACGAAGAATTGCACCGTTGGAAAGCTGAATACGGACGTTAACGGGCAGCTAAGTGCGATACAAGAGAGTCAGCAGGGAAGTACGTTGACAGGTGGCAGTGTGTCTGTGGGCACCCAGAGCTGCCTGCCGCTGTTTGGTAAACAGAATAAAACTCTGCACGGTCAGGACACGGTATCGATGGGTAGTCAAAGCAATACGACGTCTTTACTGCGACCTGTTAGAACTCCAGATGAACGACAGAGCAGTTCTGCCAGAGAACAGAATTGTGTCGCTTCTCAAAGCAGCCTTACGACATGCGCACAAGCGAACGTAACGGCGAAAAATTTAGGCAGTTGGGTTTCAGGGTCGCAGTCGAATTCGTCACTAGGTGGACAGGGAGGCGCAGTAGTAAGCAATCGCAGCAGTACTTTAGAATTACAACTGAATAAATCTATAGGCATTCAGGCGGGCCCGGCCACTATTACGCGTGATAACGCGTTTATCTCGTCGCTGAACAAAACGACAGTAAATCAACGCAGTACACTTGATGGTTCTTCATCTGTTGGTCAGGCCTATAACAACACTTCCACGAGCCAGCTGGATGATCGCTGCAATTTGTCGTCGAGCAGGAACAGTGCGGGAAATCACCTGAGAGACGACGCAAGGGCTCGTTGTATGGGCAGACCTAGAGCTCAGAGTGCGACGACTGATGATTCACGTTCTGTTTACATGAGTCACGTGGGTATGAGTCACGTGGGTATGAGTCACGTGGCTATGAGTCATGCGGCTATGAGTCATGCTGGTATGACTCATGGGGGTATGAGTCATGCGGCTGTGAGTCATGGGCACTCTGGCGACATGAGCAGGGTCTCACGCTTTGACAACAGTTGGGTAAGATCTGATTATTATGAAGCTTCTGAATTATTAGTTGTATTCTGATTGTCAGTGTTAAAACGCTGGTAAAGCTATTGTTAACGTCAGTTTCCTTGCCCAAAGGTGATGTAAGTGACGGCCGAGCCCAGGATTTGAACCCCGCAGATATTGATCCGCGGTCGAGTACCTTACCAAATTACTCGAGCGCGAAGGTTAAGATTTGGTTCTTTCAATGCTTTAGTTCAGGTGGCTTGTATTTTGGGTACTTTGCTATTGAATCATTACTATTGTATGGTACATATATGTAATGAGATGCTTTTCCTGCAGTGAATTAATGTTTTGTTTCAGTGGATTTTTTTGCGAATTTTCAGATTTAAATTCTTTGACTGAAGTTTTACTCATTCAATTTGTTGTATTACTGTATTTTTGCAAAATGATAATTGATTTATTGTATAATTAGAATTGGTTTATCCCGTGTTGTGTGCGGGACAAAAGAATGGTATTAACCGTTAACTACACGTGTCCCAATAGGCAGCTAAGCTAAAACCGAGGAAGGCAATGGAAACCACATCAGAAGCCATGTTTTTCCTAAGGTATAGTCTACATAAGGTATACATGGAGCATACGTATTCTTTTGTGAAGAGATCGTAGGTCTATGAAGAGCTCAATGTGGAGCTGTAAGCTGTCTCTGAGTATGAATATTTGCCTTTGGCTTGCCACTTGGCAGAAAAATAGAGAGAGCAAGAGATAATTGTTTTATTTCAAAAAGATATTAGGTATATTGTAGGATGTTAATTGATTGATTGTAGGATGTTAATTGATTGATTGTAGGATGTTAATTGATTGATTGTAGGATGTTAATTGATTGATTGTAGGATGTTAATTGATTGATTGTAGGATGTTGATTGATTGTAGGATGTTAATTGATTGATTGTAGGATGTTAATTGATTGATTGTAGGATGTTAATTGATTGATTGTAGGATGTAATTGATTGATTGTAGGATGTTAATTGATTGATTGTAGGATGTTAATTGATTGATTGTAGGATGTTAATTGATTGATTGTAGGATGTTAATTGATTGATTGTAGGATTGATTGATTGTAGGATGTTAATTGATTGATTGTAGGATGTTAATTGATTGATTGTAGGATGTTAATTGATTGATTGTAGGATAATGATTGATTTATTGTAGGATGGTAATTGGTTTGTTGGTGGTGGAGGTGACGCCTCGGGTCATGAAGGTCAGAGAAGACGATCAGCTCATGTTCTGCCCAGAGCCTTGGTCAAAGCTTCCTCTGTCGACACACAGTCTAGAGACAGAAAGGTCAACGGTGTAAGAGACTGCCTACTTGCCGTTTCTAAGCAGTTTAATGCCTTACTTTCTACTTCTGACAGTGACAGTTATCGAAGTCAAAAGCTGTAGGGTATATGTATAATTCACGTATAATTTTAAGTAAAGCTGATTGTAAAAGCAAAAAAGCTAATGTTAACGTCAGTTTCCTCGCTCAATAATGTCAGTTATTAGAAATATACAATCAAACATTGTGCACAGAACACAAAAGGTGCAAAGAATCTTAAATTAAGTAATTTTGAATCTGTAGCTGTTTTTTTATTTTTAGTTGTAGTCCTTTCTGCTGCACTGTTCTCTTGTGTGTGTGAAGTCTTTCTCTCTCTTCAGTGCACTGCCAAGTGGCAGGTTCAAGGTGCATATTCATACTCAAAGTCTGCTTTCTCGCTCAATAAGAGCACTCCTTAGATCAACATGTTAATCCCTTCACAAAGTCTATGCCTTATCCATACCTTATGTAGCCTATAGCTTGGGAAAAATATGGCTTCTGAGGTGGTTTCCCGTTGCCTTCCTCAGTTAGGTGGATTAATTACCATTTGATCCTGGGGGAAAATATTTCGTGGTGAGGTGGGTCCCCTGTTGCCATCCTCTGCTTCATATCTTCTCTGCTCCTGTGTGTGAAGTAGGAGCCTGTAAGTAAAAAAATAAATAGTAAATAAATAATATTAAAGTAAATAACTGTACAAATAAATAAAACAAAATTGATATGCCTAATCTATTAGTCTTTGGACTTCAGGGACTGTGAAGGGATTGTGGAGCAGGTTATCATCTGATTCATTTGGTTACAATAATGTATCGATCTAGCACATCGTGCCATGCGTGGCAGATTCCTTCTATCTCTCTCTCTCAGTGTGCTGCCTATCGGCAGGTCCTTGGTATACATGTATTACTCCTCCACATATTTCTATCGTCTGCTCGTCTTTTCGCATTCAGTTACTAATGCATTATAAAATTATCTGTCATCTGAAGTCTGTGTCTTTCTCAACACTCTTCTTATCATCGTCCCATTTAGCGAATCATTCCGTCTTAGAACGTACATAGATTTCATATGTTTACATAAGATACCATAGGTTACAATAATGTGTAACTACCAATAATGTGTACCAATTGACGTAGAATGTGGTAATTGAGAAGGACATGAAAAGTAGGGAATAGACTTTCTTTTATCATTTTTATTATCAGTCAATCGACTGATGATATGGTGTGGGACTTGGAGGACTGGAGAAAGTCTATTCGTATCCCCACCCTGGTTAAACTAGGAGTTAAGGGAAGATGTTGATGACATAAGATACCATAAGATTGAGTCTTTCTTAAGAGAAGTAAACTATCGAGAGATGAATATCGTGACATTTCTCTACTGATTTGTCTCTGTTTCTGCAGACCATACAGCAGTCGCCCCTCGGTGTCGATGAACTGCCTGAATGCCTCAGTCCCTTCAGACCGGTCTATCCACCTAGCCTGCCTAAGATCAACCTCAGACTGTCGACTAAGCGTCAAATCAACGTCCAATCCTCCTGCACCTCCACAGCAGCAGGTTCAGGTAACTCCAGTTATCAGGGTAACGCCTCAAGTCGACAGTCCCACGGGGTGCCTAGCCTCAATAGTCCTGCCCCACTCAGAACCCCTAATGGTGGTCCAGTTGCCCCACCTAGAACCCCTAATGGTGGTCCAGTTGCTCCACCTAGAACCGCTAGTGGTGGTCCAGTTGCCCCACTCAGAACCCCTAATGGTGGTTCAGTTGCTCCACCTAGAACCCCTAGTGGTTGTTCAGTTGCCCCACCTAGAACCCCTAATGGTGGTCCAGTTGCTCCACCTAGAACCGCTAGTGGTGGTCCAGTTGCCCCACTCAGAACCCCTACTGGTGGTTCAGTTGCTCCACCTAGAACCCCTAGTGGTTGTTCAGTTGCCCCACCTAGAACCCCTAATGGTGGTCCAGTTGCCCCTCCCAGAACCCCTAATGATGGTTCAGTTGCCCCACCTAGAACCCCTAGTGGAGGCCCAGTACCGAGCCATGAGAACTCTAATCGATCGTCTACTAATATTCTATCTAATTGTCTGGGTCCAGTCTCAAATTACTCAAATGACGTGGAAGCAGTGCCCCAGAAAGACGAGGAGTGTGTTTCGTCTCGCACCTCTAATGGGTCTGCCCAGTGCACCCCCCGTCTCTACTCGACCTCTCGACCTTTAAATGTGCTGAACCACCTGAACGTTTCCATGTTGAATCGTAGCTAGCGATGGGCACTGACTAGACTAGTGGTGGAGATATAGCAACACTATAGGTCGTTGGATAATCAACATGTATATGAATGTTAAATATCGATCCATTGATATATAAAAAAGTAGATTTTTGCAAAATGTATTTATCAGTTTGATATAAATTTTAGAAATAATTAAGACTAGATTTTCGTAAATATTAATGCGTACATGTACATTTTACAGCGAATGAAGCGTTGCATTGTTTCCAACAGTTGTTTGCTGGATTGAATGGATGCTATTTATAATTTGTGTGATTGAATAATTATTTGGAGCACTTGATTGATTAATGGTGATACTATATTGCGTTATAAATAAATATTGGGTATTGCCCGTATTTACGTTGGATTTAAAAGAAATAATGTGCATCTGCGTTTCTGGTAATATTTGGAGTTTATGTTAAATGCTTATCTTAATTAATTGATTAATAATTAATTAATTGATTAATAATTAATTGATAATTAATTAATAGGTTATCGTGTTTTTTAGAACATGTCTACGATATTGCTGGGAAAGGATGTGGAAAATATTTTGCACTATTGAATTTAAAATTTTTCATCAACTAACATCAACTCACTTTTTTATAAAGTGATATACATTGATTGATTGAGATTTGTTGCACTGTATTGACTGATTAGTTCATTTAAGATTGATTGATTGATGATTTCATTTACTGATTGAGTTATTATTCCAGGTATTAGTTGTTAGTGTGATTGATTGCATGATAAATTCACTGAGTATTTACTGGTTTGATTCTGTCAAGATGATCGATTAATTGATTGAGTAATTAATTGATTGATTAATTAATTGATTTATTGATTAATTGATTTATTGATTCGTTAATCAATTAGTTGTGTGTTATCTTCGCTAAACGATTGTTTGCCTTTGTACGCACAGTTTCATAAAATTCAAAAAAAGTTTACAAAGTTCTTTGATAAAATTGCCTGTAAAACGTGATGATTGAAATATGTAGCAAATTTGACCAAAACTGCTGTCAGGTAAAGTTGAATCGAGTATTTATCTGTGAAAATTAATTAAATTCAGGGTTATAAAATGTACATGCATGTATATTATTTTTATCGTCATCTGTATGTATTATCTATTGTATAGGCTAATTGATATTCCGGTCCGATTAGTTAAGTGGCTAGTGCTCTGGCATTGAGAGATGAGGGATCGAATTTCAAGTTTTGTTTCCATCCTCAGGCTGATATGTATATTCACTTACCTGTAACTATATAGTTTCTGAGATCAGTATTTTAATCACTATTAAACATGCTATTACATTACTAGTTCTCTTTAGGTCTATTGGTATAGTCAAGGATCATAATTTCATAATTATCATTGAATTATTATCATTATCATTTCCATTATCATTCCATACTAATTATCATTATGGTTGAAAAAGTCTTTTGTGAACTACTAATTTAAACAAGCGGTTTGATTGAGTGCTTGCAGTTAGCTGTAGATACGAGTAAGACCATGAGGTTCTGAGCATGGTGATTATGACGCATTCATTGTGATTATAATAATTTTCGATTGGTTGAGATGAAGACCTAATTAATTGCCGCTAATCATTTCGTTGTGACCTAGCGTCTGCAGTATTTAATATTCAAATCATTCTCTCCTGCGTGGGTTAAGTTAAAGGTTATATAATTATATTCTTTTACCATTTCCAGTCTTGATCTTCAAAGATCATTCTTCAGAGAGATTGCTTAAGTTAGTGAGTATTTTTACATTATCGAGATTTTTATATTTTCACATCATTTCTTACTGTTAGTTAACGTCACTTAGAATTTTTTACCATTTTTTCACTTATTTAACAGAATATTGATCTTGGTCTTTTTTTCTACCTTATTATTCTTTGGTCTTTTTCTATCTTATAGGATTCTTATGTCGTGTAATGTAAATGTTTCGAAAAACTGTTACTATTCATATTTCGTTAGCTAACAATTTCATTTGAGGTTCATATGTAATGAGAAAATATATAAACGATACGCCGGTTATAATGTGTTTTCAATTTCAATGTTTTTCTGCTAAACGTGACATAAAACTGCAGATTTTGTTTCTAAATCTAATCTGGTACTAGAGGTGCCAACGTTTTGTTTTATAATTTTCTGTTCTCAACTGGTGATCTCCTTATTTAGCATATCCGTTTTTGTTTGCTAGTCACCACTCTAATCTGTATTTTTTATAGCCTACGTTCTGCAGAATAGGAAATATATCGTTTCAGTTTACTCAGTCTATATCTTTCAGTTGTTAAACATTCCGTTGTGCATTTACTGTATGTCTAACTCCAGTTGTAATTTCATCTGAACTAACTTGGGGAACTAAATATGTGTAATGTATGAACTAAATATATGCGACCGCAAAGTTTTATCTGTCTCCCCTCCCTCCCCTTTCTCCTCAAATTAACCAAGGATTCGCGCTAATAAATTGGAACATCTATGGAATTTCTACATTTTGCGTCAAAAGAATTTAAATCGGACCCCTATAAGTATTTAGAATCCTTCCTTCTTCAAATAAGGGTGTTCATTGAACTGTGGGTGTTCATTGAATTGTGGGTGTACATTGAATTGTGGGTATACATTGAACTGTGGGTGTTCATTGAACTGTGGGTGTTCATTGAACTGTGGGTGTTCATTGAACTGTGAGTGTTCATTGAACTGTGGGTGCTCATTGAACTGTAGGTGTTCATTGAACTGTGGGTGCTCATTAAACTGTGGGTGTTCATTGAACTGTTGGTATTCTTTGAACGTGGGTGTTCATTGAACAATGGATGTTCATTGAACTGTGTGTGTTTATTGAACTGTGGTTGTTCATTGAACTGTGGGTGTTCTTTGAACTTTTGGGTGTAGTACTCTGTGGTTCATAACACTGTTACATTCTTCTTTGTATTTCTTACATTTGTAAGTTCTGTTATAATGAATTTAGATGAGCGTATTCTAATGATTTAATTTATTTTTTAAATGGTTTCTTACTTTGATAGTATTGCTAGCGCCAGTCCGTAACTTGTGTTGTACTATAACATTTAGATATAGTTTGCAGTTCTTATGATTCTATAATAATAGCTAACATCCTTGTCATCTTCCTGTGATGTAAAAGCGGTCAATAAACATGAATTTTTCATATTAGTATTTTATTATTATTAACAATTAGAGAAGGAGGATGCATTTGTCTTGATAACTGGTGCATGGTTCGAACAAGTAAACAGCTTCGGTTAGTCGGATCCTGTTGTAACGGGTGTTGCGAAATATAAGACAATAGCAATTTTAAAAATTTATAACTTTCATTAAACCGCAGACCTGAAATATTGCTAAGAAAAGAACTAAGAAAACCGCTAGGGTGATAGCAATCAAAAACTTTTAAAATAACCTGATGATAATTCTGATACAGATGTGAAACAAATTAACAAAGAAATTTTTACGAATTAAGCCTGAGCTCTTTGAATGACGACTACAGAATAAGATAATTTAGAGTGTAAGCCTTTACTTCAAACCTGACGGCATACTCTGAGTAGGAATATTTACCTTAGACCTGCCACTTGACAGAATACTAGAGAGAGAAATATAGACCAGTATATTTAGAGTGAGAGAGAGAGATATATAGACCAGTATATTTATAGCGAGAGAGAGATATATTGACCAGTATATTTAGAGAGAGAGAGAGAGAGAGAGAGAGAAATGAGCTCTGGCGCGTGATAATATGAAATGCGTTAAGATACAAGAAGATGAGCTGAATAAGGACTGTAACAGAAGATTTTTGAGAAAAGAAAAAATAGTTATTGGAGGAAAACTGAGACCATGGATGTTTAAAGATGCAGTATCATCCTTGTTTGAGGAAACGGACGTTAGGCTTTTATTATTATTATTATTATTATTATTATTATTAAACAGTAGTTTTTCTTTTAATTATTTTGCTTACTTTTGCTTTTTAATGTAGCATATCCTAGAATTGATGTTCTAAGTTATCTCTTGAATACTATTTATTATTATATATAATATAATGAATTCACTTTTCACGTCACACTGAGTCTTGTTTTAAGTTAAGTTAGCACTTTATGATTGCCACTATATTGTGAAACGGAAGAGAGAGAGAGAGACGGAGAGAGAGAGAGAGAGAGTGAGAGAGAGGACGTGTGTGAGTCTGAGAGAGAGAGAGAGAGAGAGAGAAACAAACTTATTTTGATTACACCTAGGACACTTCTTAATAAAATACACTCATTATTAATTTTATTCTAATTAATATGAGTAAAGATGTAATGAAAACTGATTTATTTAATACTTATTATCTACTTTCGAGAATAAAAGTATCGACTTTAGGAGTATGTTTATATTTGTATGTATATAGATATATTTCTTGAATACAAGTATTTACCTATAAATACACGATTCTATCTTGCTCAGAAATACATATGTATACTTTCACAATGCCAGCAGTGTTCTATTTGGATGAGAGATTCTTGTCAACTAGGGTTTTCAGTCTTAAATCAACTGCCACTAATTTGGTAATAAATGAAGTTATTCTTTCTCTCTCTCCCTCTCTCAATCAATCAAGAAGAATTTAGCGTCCGGTTCCTCGCCATAGGGCAATGTCAGGGACGTCTCTTGCAGACTCTACACAACCAGGCGCTAAAGCACCACACGATGACGGACGACTGAGTACACAAAGACCACAAGAGAAAGCGAATAATCTCTGTATCTCTGTGGCAATGTTGAATTATAATTATTGTTCTTCCAATCTTATCTTGATGGCTGGGCAAATGATTATATTTGTTACATAATTATTTAACATCAATCCACTACGAAACACTGAATGGTTTGTAATATCTGTATCAAATAAAAGGTGCGCTAAACAAGCTTGCAAAAGACAAAATTGTACTTGAAACCAGTACATTAATATTCACTCAATAGTCAAAATAAAGAAACTAATCTATCAGGAGCTCTAGTAAAAAATAACTAATGTTAACGTCAGTTTTCTCACTCGAAAACGATGTCAGCGACGGGCGAGCCCAGGATTTGAACCCCGCACCTACTGATCCGCGGTCGAGTATCTGACCGACAACGCCTCTAAAACCGATGTCGTAAAATGACTGTAGTTGAAAGAAAACGACTTTTGTTCAATATTAAATAAACGTCAACATTGGATAGGAAAGATATTGCTCTTACAATTTCTAGTACAGCAGTTATGTGACGCGCAGGTTAAGCAGGGTGAAGCCTGTTGGAATCTCTGCCCTTTTCTTGTGATTTGTTCCCAGAATTCAGAGTTTAGAAACAGCGAATTTGCTTTTATAATGCTACATTTTAGCCTGATTGACTCAAAACTAACATATAATTTGATCAAATCAAGTAAAAATCAACTTAATGCACATCCGTTCCGTAACTTGAAATATGGGCTTTTAATAGTAATAATAGCAATAAAGGTTTAACGTCCGTTTCTACGTACAAGGATGATGTCAGTGAGGTTAATGCATTCTAATTTTCTTGAGGTTTTATATGAAAATCTCTGTTTACTTGACTATACAGTGGCAAGTCTCGCAATGGAGAGCTGCCACTCTGGGATTTTTGAGCAGCCGATTGGGCGATTATTTCTCCACGGTTTGGTCGAATACACCGACTAACTTCTATAGACCAAGTGGTAACCAAGTTAATCGCACTGCTATGCGTGCTTAGTCTACCCTAAAAAACATATGCATGGCAGTTGATCCTAATTCAGATTTTCTAAACAAAACGTACAGCAACACAAGACAATCATCGGTGAAATAAATGCATTCGCGAGATGTCAGCAGGTGTACTCGTTATCTAGACACTGTCGGCAGATTACGCGAGGAGTGAATATTGGCTACTGCTAGTGAAGCGATATGTCGTCGACGATTAAACCATCGACAAGTGAGGATTCTCCAATAGGTTCTTCTGAAGTTAGCATTACACAGGGCATAGCAGAGCGGATTGACAGTGCTGTTGAGATAGCATAGCCAGTAGCCTGAAAATAGCAAATAGCAATCGTGTATTTGTATTTCTTTAAATATCAAATAATGTAGAATTAGTATTATAAGTTCGCTACGGAAGACAAAATTTTAAAATCTTCATTAAAGTTGTTTCATTCACGAGATGTCAGGAGGTAAGATCTGCCAGCTACATTGAATCTTTATGTAAATACATTCACGAGATGTCAGCAGAATAATAATAATAATAATAGCTGCTTTATTGAACGATTTATATACTTACAGTGTTGCTAAACAGTTTTGTTTCCAGCTGATAGTGGTACCTAGAGTTAATGCTGTTTAAATGTTGCCACTTTTTCAGTATACCTATTTGCACCTACGAGATATGGGGTATAATACAGCAGATAAGGGGTATATTGCAGTAGGTATGGAGTATAATGCAGTAGGTATGGGGTATAGGGAATATTGCAATCCTATATAAAAAAATAGCGGTTGACAAAGTATAAGAGCAAAAACATCAGTACAGCGGCAGTACATACATAACAGTACAGTAGTAGAACATTTCTCTCTCACTCTTAACGCACTGCCAATTGGCAGGTCCACGACATAGCTACATTTATTTATAGTTGAATAGTATGAATCGATTAAAATAGTACGATGTGTTTAGAGGATTTAAAAAAAATAAAATGCCGTACAGCTAATTAAAAATTAAGTAGGCCTGTAACTTATTAAATTAGAGATCGGACTAACCTCAATTCAATTCAATTTAATAAGAACATTAAAAGGGTCATACAACCCTGTACTGTTCACGCACAAGACATACAAACAAGTAAATGCAGCAGGAAAAACACACAAACTAAATGTGAACTATGGTGAACTTACAGAAAAACAAGATAAAAGGTGAAATCGTGTATACAAAAGAGACAGGGTTATAATTTTAAATTGAGATTAAAAAAATAAAATCACAAAAATAATAAAAGAAGAAAAAAAAGAAGAAGACCAGATGAGCTAACAATTATCTATTAAGGTTGACATATGGTAAAATAAGGCTAATAGTACAATACTGAACTTTATTCTGCGTATTCTAACTCAATGAATTATTACATGGTCGCAGTAGATTGACCCCAATACTGCGAATTTTTTGAAAATTGTGACTCTACCGTTTGAATATAATTTGAACGGAATCCCTGTAAAAAATCGCTTGTAGAATTGTTGTTTGTTTTTTTCGTTCATTCACAAAAACACGGCTTTCACGTTGATGTAATTAGCGCACTCTGTCGAGCGTGATTATTGAGAATTTATGGAATCGAATATAGAGAGCGTAAAACTGCCCTCCCACTACTAACAGCTACTAACAGCATGTAGCTACAGCGTGGCATGCCACTATTAACAGCATGTAGATACAGCGTGGCATGCCACTATTAACAACACTTAGCTACAGCGTGGCATGCCACGATTAACAACATTTAGCTACAGCGTGGCATGCCACTGTTAATAGCATGTAGCGAGAGAGTGGCATGCCACTACTAACAATATGTAGCTACAGCGTATTTAAAATTTATATAATATAATCAACTACGTGTATCTAATTTGGACAAAGTTTCAACAACTTTGAGATCTAAGTCAACATCTGAAAATCTTTAAAAAGTCCCAGAAAGTTCTCTTGCTTAGATGTGAATTTCTTCTAGTCAAACAAACGTGCCGTGAAAATAAACCAACCGCCTGCTCTGCAGTCAAACCATATCCGTTACAACACAAACCTCTGCATCGCTTCCTTAAGTCCAAGAGAATGGAAGCATGGCGTGCTGTGTGCATGCTGATGCTTAACGGAAATTGCCAGTTTGTCGTTTTTAAATTTTAGGCAGGACTAAAGTACGAAGAACTTCAGTCCTGCTAAAGTTCTTCGTTCTTTATTTTAGTGAAATTAATTTCGTACTTTAATTTCTGCGAAATTATCTTCCAAGATGATATTTGTTACTTGTAGCGCCACTTTTTAAAACCTTTGTGGAGCTTATAGTCCATTTGCGAGACGGAGATCCTCAGAGATTTGATCTTTGATCGGTTGGAACTGGAATCGAATCCTGGAGATTGTATATTAAACCTCAGAACCCGTGTATTAAACGTGTATTAAAATCTCGTGAAGTATAATATTTGGTACTTTAACACGAACGCTTATTACAACTACTCATCATAATATCCTAGATGATGAAAAGAGTGTGGGACTCAGAAAATTTGAATAACGCCACAATTATAATACTCCTGATAACATATGAAAACTTGGAATCCGAGTATCAGATTATACCGTAATTGACTCAATTTCAAGTGTTCTAAATCATTATTTAATCAATTAAAATAACTACAAAACTAAGAAAATTTAATGGTAAATAAGATTAAAAATTGAAATTATTAAAATTATTGATAATAAATAAATAATCGACTTAATTTCAGAATTTTAAAATAGACTTCACGAATCTATTATAGAATTCATTTTAACTCATTTTTTATTTTTCTATTTTCACTGCCAGGAGCCAGTGACGATGTCGGTAAGATATTCGGCTGCGAATAAGTATGTGCGGGGTTCAAATCCCGGGCTCGCCCGTGATTTGAACCCCGCACATACTTATCAGTAGTCGCCGGATAAGTATGGCTGGCCCGTCACTGACATCGTTTTCGAGTGAAGAAATTGACGCCAAAATTAGCTCTAGCTTTTTAGTCTATTTTAGTTTATTTTTCTATGAAGACAAATATTCAACAGATCTAGCGCTATAGAAACGAAGTCATCAATTGAAGCAGCCGGTACGAGTGACTGGACTCTAACATTCTGCAGATGTTTGTACCAGTCGTCCGCTCGGTCTATCGCCAGACAAAAAAGCGTAGATAGCATTTTCTAACGCAATTATTGGGTCAATTATAATTGATCGATGCGAGCTCTACATTTCTGAATAGCAAGCTATGGAGAACCATATTGACCGACCTCGAGTGCGTGGCAGCTTAGAGAACTGATGGTCAGTTCTCCTGCGTCATGTACGTCTAGAAAAACCTTGCCTTTACTGAATAAGATTTGTCAAAATAAAGTGAATTAAGTATACTATTTATAAAGATAAAGTTGTTAGTATGACAAAGAACACGACATAACGCACGTGTTTACAGTGTCTTTGCTTAGTTTCTGCTTTTGTAGTTTTCATGATTTCTTCCTTCACTCTATGGACATTATAAATTATTAGTAATCATTTGCATTTGACAGCGCATCGTTATTTTTGCATTAGCCGGCGCAAATTTAAGATTAACCTTCCAACAATTGGGATTTCATTCAAAGCTGCCAGCACTCCGTCTTCCAATGTGGTTCTAGGTCTTGAAATATCGAAAGGGACAGAAAATATATGAAAATTAGTGCCAAAGAAAAAAGCTGTAAATATGTACGTTAAAGCATAGTCCGAAGCAGAATATATTTCACGTAAGATTATTATGCATAAACCAATATTAGCCAAAACTCTAGCATATTGAATATTATTTTATTTGTATATTATATTAATGTATAATGGTATTTTTGCTTTTGTACTTCTTGCTATTATGAAAATTTTTATATCGTTTGCTTTGCTGTAAAGTAGGCCGATATTATATTGTTGTAAAGTATAGAGAAAGTATAGCTTTTGCATGCTATACTCTCTCTTAAAACATTAAACATTATTTGATATCGAAATAGCTCAGTGGTTAGCGCGCTCTGCTAGATCAGGATATTTAAAATTACTGATCATGATGTGAACCTGCATATGATCGATTCCCAAATAGAGCTTATCAGAGAGAATAATCTCGGACGTTCAATGGACTGGTGAATGGATAATGAACTATAAAATACTTAACGATCCTCAACATTATCCTAACATTCGTCACAAAAACACTGAATTAGAAAATCTGAAAATTTGTTAAAATTTATAAAATGAAATCAGTTTTTAATATCCGCATCAACAATTAATTGCGCAGCTGTTACAATAAACATAGTATTACAGCAGCCTGATAGCATTCGACGATATTTGTAGAGGAAGCGCCTATCACCAGTGCATCACGGATCTATTAGATTAGCAGGGTGTTTGATGGGGATTTCATCATGGTATTTTGATCCTGGGATTCCCCAGGTCGGATGTACGTAACGCTTTCGAGACTTATTTATCGATATTTTATTTCAGGTCGTAAACTCGACAAAAAGGCCTGGATCTTGTGGCTCTAGAGGAAAATTTAGCTATATCGGTTAGAATTTCACTTGCCAGTGTCTGGCCATTTCCTAATTTTAAAATATTCAATTATATGGCTACCAATAGTTTTACTGTAATTGGTAATGTAATAGAATTTGTTATTTATTTCAGACTCAAGTAGACACTGCTATATCTACTAATTATTATGGTATTACCGAACAGAGCTATGGCTCCTTTATGGTATCCATTTTTGTATTGTTATTTATTTATCTAACTGCATGCACATTCCTATTGTTTGTATAATCTGTGGTGTGATGAACAAATAAACGATGCTAAACTTTAAAAAAATCACGGAATGAAATCAAAGGACCTGAGAAGAAATGGTATTGAAAACTCGTTGACAAAATCTACTCTGATCTTCTAGATTATTTTCTCTTTATTAGAGAAAAATTAAGGGGCAGAGATGCTAGAAAACTAACAACTTATTTGAATCTCGCAAGTTCATTTATACCCTTTTTATAGAAATGTTTAAATTATATCATATGCAGTTCCTGCTAGTGAATTAATAGAACCTTTAGTACATGCATTGGATCAGAATGCATCAACTCTGATAAAGCTGTGTTTGAATATAGGGGTGATTACGCACAAAGCTGAAATTAGGTAAAATCTGGTAAAGCTAATGTTGTAGTGCTTGCTTTTATGAGCGTAAAAAATATGCAAGTAGCAATATGTACCTTGACCCTGCCACTTACAGAACAAGAGAGAGAGAAAGAGAGAGAGAGAGAGAGAGAGAGAGAGAGCGAGAGAGAGCGAGAGCGAGAGAATCAGACAGGGATATGATGTTACTATTAATAATCAAGACATGTATTTATTTATTTCATTTTCAAACAGTTTCGAAGAGTCCAGAAAGTGTTCGTTTTATTTGTTAATTTAGGTATGTTCTAAGCAATTTTGTTAACTCACGTACTCCACTCCTGCTTTGGCTTCACAATACAGCTTCAATAGAGCACAGCACTAAAACAGAGTAAAGTTTCCGACCTTAAAAACTTAATTACTGATTTATAGTAAATAAACCAGGTTAATTGTTAATCTAAATATTAGACTATGCTAACTTTTAAAAGCTAGTAAGTATAATTTAAAAATTGTTCAAGATATGCGAGATTCAATCAACAATAAAGTTGCATGAGGCACATAAAGTACATTGTAGATAATATAGTGACTAATATTGTACTACATAGGCCCAAAAAATATTGTTTCAATACTTCTATAAAAAAAAGGTGTTAAGGAAATTATTTGACATTATTTAACTGATTCTAAAAGTTTTCAACTTGCACAGATTTTTCCCCCAAAATTTTTTTTTGTAAGATTAATGCTCCAGAAAAATAGATGCCACTTCAGAATCATTTTGCCGGGGTTTTGCTGGTTACTTGAGTGATTCCACGCGAAGTAGTTTGAATTGAAACAGGTAAACGTTAGAGAGACGCGTCCATCTGTGTAATGAACAAATAGATCAACGGCCATGTTTAAAAGCAGCGGGGGTTTAGATCTTTTACCCCTCCTTTCAGTTAGAAAGTAAATTTAATTAATCACTGAAAATTTTTAAATGCAGTAACTAAATTCTGTTTTTAAAACAATAATAACAATTAACGTGCTACTGTCGTCAATGACAACATCGAGCACTATTGAAACAAAATCAAGCCGGCGAGCAAATAGATGGTCCAAAACGGTGCAAATTCCAAAATCCAGATAATCAGTCCAAAGTAAGAAGAATGCCTAATTTGTCAATAGCGTAGGGGAAACGTCATGAAGAAGACGTGCATTAATTCTATTTAACTAAGAATTTACAAATATTAAGAATATACATGTATTTATAGTTTATTTTAAATTAGCTAACATCGTGAAACTTCATCGAATAAATACGATCAAGTCAAATTAGGCATTTGAAATCTCCGAGAGAGAGCAGTCTTACAATAAGATAAACATATTGTGAGGATAGGTACCCCGTTCTTCACCAGAATTCTTTTTAAAATATATGTGCCCCTGAGTTTGAAATATCTCTAACCACCTCTCTTTCCAATTCCACTGTGCTTTCACTCCGCCATTTCAACGCCCGGAGCTGACAATTCGTTTGCTTAGGACTTCATAAGCAACCCCGCTCGCTGGCGGGACATGCCTTCCAGATGAAATGGATTTTAATAAAGCCGTCACAGCCAACCGATCAATTCCAATATCGGAATTCTTTCCTCTCTAAGGTTGTGGGCTGTAATGTTCGGCAAATTATTCCCAGCAAATCCGCAAATTTCCTGTACAAGATGAAATCTTTAGATGTATATATTGCATAGGTTATCAACTAATGACGTCAGTATTTGTTGATGGTAATGTCAGTGACGTCACTATATATTGATTGCTATGCTAGTGACGTCACTATTTGTTGATTATTTCGGTGTGACGTCACTGCATGTTGATTGTTTTGTCAGTGACGTTATTGTTTGTTGATTCTTATACCAGAGCTCGATGAGTAAGGGTGGAGCTCGGAGATAGAGTTAGATGAATGAAGGCGGAGCTAGGAGATAGAGCTAGATATGAATAAGGGCGGGGCTAGGAGATAGATCTCATTGAATGGGGGTGGAATAAGAAGGATAGAACGTCAATCAATAAACCGTGGAGAAGACTTATTTGTTCAATCCATCAATAGTCCTTGACGCTTTCTCTTCCAGCCCCGGACACACTTCGGCGGACTCTCCGGGTGATTCCTTATTGAACCGAGTGGAAGAGAGAAAGAAAAAATACAGCGCACGTGTTTGACTGGGTGGGGCGGTCTAATGAAGTGAAGTAGATGAGAAAAGTTTTAGGTAGATTGAAGATGTGGACGATTTGCGCCAATATTCATTAAATTGTATAATTGTGTGTTTTTCATTCACAATCTGGTGCTTTAGCTTATTTGATGCTTCAGCTGAACCATAAAGGAAGCAGGTCATGGTCTTATTCAACTCTATTTTAGATTAGCCCCCGGAAGTACATTGAATTCATAATTATTGAATTTATAATTAATTCTAACTTGTTATGTAGGCAAACTCGGAAAATATATTATCCGAGTTTTTCTACATCACAATGCATTGATCACACGTTTATTCCTTCTTTATCACTTAGCCTATACCATCATGCCTACTATACTTATATTAATGTGTCTATATCTAATCCCGTCAAATCCTGGGCTTGCCCGTCACTGACAACGCTTCCAAGTGAAGAAACTTACGTTTAATTAGCTTTACCATTAGCTTTTACCTTTGTGCCTTTCTGAATCAATGTGTTTATACCACTGTAGCTGTCTGTATCACCGTGCCTATACCACAATGCCTCTATCACAGTGCCTCTATCACTATGCCTCTATCACAGTGCCTCTATCACTATGCCTCTATCACGATGCCTCTATCACAATGCCTCTATCACTGTGCCTCTATCACAGTGCCTTTACCACAGTGCCTCTATCACATTTCCTCTATCACAGTGCCTCTATCACGATGCCTCTATCACAGTGCCTCTATCATAGTGCCTTTATCACAGTGCCTCTATCACATTGCTTCTATCACAGTGCCTCTAACACAGTGCCTCTATCACGGTGCCCCTATAACGATGCCTATGTCACAGTGCCTCTAACACGTGCCTCTGTCACGGTGCCTCTATCACAGTGCCTCTATCACAATGCCTCTAACACGATGCCTCTGTCATTGTGCCTACACTGCAGAAATACAGCCTATCACGGTTCGTCAGTCCCTTAAAACACACAATTTATAATGCTAACATTATCTGATACAAATTCTCAGTGATCTAGATTTCTATTCCCAAGTCGCTCATTGTTTATCTTCAACAAAAGTCGCACACGACAAAACCTGAAAGTCCTCTCGTCATTTCTCTACAATCCAGTTAAAACCCAAGTAGAGATTAGGAAAGTGTTCTACTACAAAAGCTAATGGATTAGTCTGCGGAGTATAGGAAGGGCAGACTTATGGACTCGGTGTCATACATTCTTGTATAAATGCGAAAGTTAACTTGAAGTTAATATGCATGTATATGCATGCATAACTACATGCATATACTGCTGGAGCCAGTGGCGAAGTCGGTTAGATACTCGACCGCGGATTACACTAGTACACGTATGTGTGGGGTTCAAATCCTGGCTCTCCCGTCACTGACATCGCTTTCGAGTGAGGAAACTGACGTTAGCAAATTGCTGTCGACGTGAAAATTTTATTCATAAGACGGGATGTCCTCGTGTTGTGACTGAAATAATGAATACTAGATCAGCCCCGTTAACTGCACGTGTTGCAAGATTCGACTACAAATAAATTGAGGATAAAAAGGGAAACCACCTCAATTGCCACATTTTTTCAAAAGCTATAGGCTACATAAGCTGTGTGTAAGGCATACCATTTTCTGAAGTGCTTAACTTGTTGATCTATTGAGTGCTCTTTATGGGGCGTGAAAGCAGATTCTGAGTATGAAGATGTACCTTTGACCTGCCACTTGGCAGTACACCAGAGATAGAAAGAAAGAGAGAGCGAGAGAGAGAGAGAGATAGCGAGAGAGAGAGCGAGAAAAAAAAAGTAAAAGCAAGATGAAATGTCAGAAAATGTCTAAAAACTTCTATTTTTAATCTCATTTATTTCAACAATTAAAATATCTCGCTCTACTCGATGCAGAGCTGCACCCCATTCCAATATACAAGTATTTAGTATCTAGTCAACTGGCAAATTAATCCGCTAAGATGGATTATCCTTCACGATATTGCATTTCTGGGGGATAAAACACGCATCAGTCATTGCGACTAGGCCATTGTAGAGACGCTGCATTAGTGAGCGTTATTTGAAGATCTTGCTTTATAAGCAGACCCAAACTTTCCAAGAAATATGAGATACTTCAATTGTCATTTGAAATTTGCAAAATAAAACTGCAATCTGCCCGCGTCAGCTCATTATTTACCAATTTATTACGAAAGGATTAAATTTGGATTGCAGACAGTGCGGAAAGCAATAGAGTGAGAATTCCAAATTTCTAGAGTAATTAAGACTTTTTGAAAATAAATAACGTACAAAGAGCAATATTTACAAATAATTAATTATCGTCATTAAAATTTCTACGACTTTTCCTATTGTGCACTTGCATGTGTCTAGTAATTAAAGATGTCTATTTTATTACTCACGATAATGTTTCATCTAAATGTGATTCCGCATCAAAACTTACCAAATTACAATATATAAATAGCTAAAACCAAGTCTAATTCATGACTAAAAGTTGACATAAAACTTGCTAGAATGTCTCGATGGCTCAGTGTGTAAGCGCGTTAGGTAACTGTATGAATTTTAAAATGAATTTTTATGATCCTGAGGTTCTGGGATCAATTCCCGGTAGAGTTGATCAGAGATTGATGTCTCGGACATTCAAATTTCAGATTATTCTGGTACACCTGACGTCTTGAAGAGAAGCTTTTCAGGCTTATGACTATGACCTTAACGTTAAACTCACTAACAAGCCAAAAAACTGCCATCTAAAGACATCTAGTGTCAGGGGTTAAAATTATTAAATGCGTTTTTTATATTTATATAATTAGAAGTACATCTGACGTCTTGAACAGAAGCTTTTTAGGCTTCTGAGTTCTGACCTTGACGTTAAACCCACTAACAAACACTGTTGTTTACACTAATGGCCGCATTTGCTAACTATATAATCCTCAGTTTAAACCTCATCAGTAGTGTAAACCAGGGAATAGTCACAAAATCGTAAGCAAAAACGATACTGAATTTGTAAGAAGAGTTCGTAAAATTAAAATTAAATTGAATTTGTAAAGTGCGGTTCATCATATTTGATAATACAATGCGAGCCAGTCTGTCATAGATTTCCCGAGGGTGGGGTAATCTTTCAAGCGTTACCATTCAGCAGAAATAAGTAGCGACATATTCCCATTTATTACGAGCCGACCTGGCAGCTCTGCCAGCACAAATCTCATCAATATTCTCATAATCTGGGCATAATTCGCCCCCATTATTCGCTCGTACGCAACCGCGAGTTGAAGCAAATTTGGGGGATGCAAATATATTTATATTGGAACAGATTTTTCTGAATTTTGGTATTTGCACCGTTTTGGTCCTTCTCTTCTCCCCGTTTGATTTTGTCTTAATAGAGCACGATGTTGTCATTGATGACTGTAGCGCTCTAATGATTGTTATTCGTATTGTTGTTATTATTACATCAGGAAGAAATTTGTAAAAGCTTCTATCCGAATAGTTTGTCATTGGGACTGGTTTTCTGGATATTGTAGTTTGAACCGCTTCGAACGTCCTTTTTGCAGAATTGGTTGAATTTGCCTTGATGGTGCTCGATGTTGTCATGGAGGGCAGTAGCACTGTAATTGTTGTTACGGCTAAGCTAGTTTTTTTAAACAAACTACCTTCGAATATCTGAGAGGAGGATATTGTTTTTCTTTTGATGCCTTTGTTAATGTCTGAAGACTTAAAATATAAAATCCATAATTTTCAATAAAGTTGTGCACTAAACTCATGTCTGTTCGATATCTTGTTAGAATTTTATTTGAGAAATATTCCTCTGAGAAAAGCAGCATTAATTACAGACAATATATATTGTTTTGATTGTCGAAATACAGCTAAACTATTTTAATTAACTTACAATTAATTAGTAAATTAATTTGCTTAAAAACAAAGAATTATTAACGAAGAATTCTATCTTCTTTTTGTTGCATAGACCTATGCGAATATGCAAAGTTTGCCAAGCCAGCAAACCAGGCTAAAGTACGTAAATTTCCGCTTGTATTTTTTATAGAGATTTTTATTTTAATATTTACTAAATATAGTGTTTCTAATAAAAATAAAAACACGCATTATAGTGAAATGATCAGCTATGTTGATATCTATCACTTTTAATACCACATGTTCAAACCGTTATGTAATCTAGTCCATTTTCCTTGTACCAGTCCAGTGAACATTCGAGATTTTATTCTCCGATCAGCGCGGCTGGGATTCGAACCCACGAGAATTCAATTTACCTCAAGATCTCTCGTTTAAAACTTCATGACGTTACCACTACTCTATTGAGACATTAATATATCTTATGCAGTCAAGTGAGAAACTAAACGCTATATAGTACGTTCGTAAAATATTTAATTTTAGCTAAGTTTAAGATTTATTTATTTTTTGCTATACATTGATCTTTTTTATTGGGTAAAAATTATCCAAATTTTTGTCTAAATATGTGACAATATTTATCTTCATCGTCGGACGTAAGGAATATGGCTGACAATTTATCATATCGTCTACGAAAAAAGGAAATGTCACGAATTTTAGTCTTGATCACACCATATTCTCACGAAACTGCAAGAAGATTGTTGAGGTAGCGGCTCACAAGTTTTTGTAGCCCTCTCTATTGTATTTCAGGTCCGTAATTTCTAATATGTTACTATTACCACAGTATCAAAGCGACGTGTTTTAAATTCCTGTCATCTCACAAATGTGCTTGTTTGAAAAACGTTTGGATCATCAAGAAAACACAATGGAAACGATCCAGCCCAATCTCTATACTATGGAGATTTAAACATCATCTTTATCGTCGCCGATTCATCATCAACATTTTGTGGAAACGAAGCAACCGAGTCAACGACAAAATCATCAAGCGTCCGGGAGGAAATCGGGCAGAAAGATTCATGGGACTTGGGAAGGACACGGAACTATGATCTGCATCCAGCGTTCCTATTCCGTATCTGATACGCGATCATCAACTGGTTGTTATATTTGCGTGCCGGAGCACTTTACACTGATTTTAAATTAACTATATCTGAGGAGGATTGTCTTGTGAATTATCTTTGTTTTAGGGCCAATGTCGAACCAAAGTTGTATGCTAATCAATTGAGAGGACTGCAAGAATGATTAAAAAGACAAATAACGCTAAAAGGAGGCCACTACAGAAGCTAAATTATTTCCGAGCTGTAGGCTACATCAAGGTATGAGTGAGGCCTGGCCTTTTGCGAAAGACTTAACTCGTTGATCGATGAAGCGCTCTTTATAGAGCTGGAGGCAGCTAATGTGAGTAGGAATATGCACCTTTGATCTGTCACTGGCAGAACACTTGATGGAGAGATAGAGATAGAGAGAGAGAGTGAGAGAGAGAGAGAGAGTGAGGGAGGGATGCGACAGAGAGACATAAAAAGAAAGAAAGAGAGAGATGAGATTGTCAGTGGCTAATCACATGATAGCTGGATGTTGGTGATAAGCTACACAACATCTACTCATATTCTTCATAATCTAAGTCCATCAGCTTATTCATAAGACATCGTCAGTTTCTACGGTGGCGTTAAAATGCTTCGTAGTTACTTTAATGTACTTGAAAATTTACTTTACTTCGCAAAGCCTATATATCTTAGTTCAATATGCATGCATAAAGAAGACATGCTGAGAGGGAAATATTTGTACGAAGTGATTTATAAGGTTATGGCTTATATTTAATTCGTAAAAAACAACTTATATATCTTTAGATAAATTCAGTACAAGTTGGACGTTAAATATGGCTACTAACTAGCACTCCAGTCAATTATTAATTCAAATGGATGGATATGCCCATTCAAGCGGATAAGTTTTTCCACATAAAATTTGTATAAAGTCAAAGAAAAATGGCGGATAGGATTTACGGAACGAATGTCCGGATGATATCATAGAAAGAATGAAATTATTTGTAGACGATACTGCAGCAAATGTGATACTATTGGAATGTTGGGATACTGGAAAACACGCTATTGTAGTATTGGAATACATGAGTGTTAAGATACTGAATTGCTCAAATACTTGAATGTTAAAATACTAAATTGTTAAGATACTTGAATGTTAAAATACTGGAATCGAATTATCTACTTGCACTTATTCAAGAAGTGTACATGTAGAGTCTACATCGATGGCCCATGTTTGACAATATACCTTACAGTGCTCGGAATAACATACATTACCTGTGAACTTATGCGTAGCAAATAACAGCCCTTCTATAGTCATGCGACTTTGGAATTCGCGTGTTAGAGATAAATTTAAAGCGAACATCTTATAAAAGAAGTCTCAAATATCAACGAATGTGGTCCAGGAGTAGAGATTTTCTCTGCATATTTGCCTCAGGATCTGTTACAAGCTCGTGTTACTTAAGGCGTTCACTGGTAGAGCAACCTCAAGTTCATAACTTTTATTTCGCTTTTTTATCACATGTTCATTGATGTTATTACTCTTCGAAATTTAGTGAAAATATAACATATGGCTCTCTCTTTCTCTTTCTCTCTGTCTCACTCTATACCTGTTTTAAACTAAATTAAATCTTTGCAAAAAAACCCATTAAATGTTCTTGATTTAAATTCAAATAATTCTAGACCCGACCTTTACAATATTGTAATAATTGACTGACTTAAATTTTTCGACTATTCAATCTGAAAATTAACTTTTTATTAGGTGTTAATATATATAATATAAGCTGAAATCCAATTACAGATGGCATGGTTCAAATCCAGAGGTCCCACTGTCGAGCAGGAAACTGACGCTAAACTAGATAATAGACTAGGGTTCAGCCCTTAGGACAAACCGTGAACTTATAGCACAAAAAATGTACACAAGAGTACTCGGAATTTTCTTGAGGCTTTTATTTCTAGGCCTAAGGTTCAAAAACTTTAATCCAAAACATAAAGACAAATTTAGTCACAAATTAGTGCACGCTTTAAAAAATATTTGTAAATTTATATGTAACAAAAACTAACAAAATCTCACACGTATGTAACCAAATTTCAACAACTTTACACTAATTGTCACATTCAGGTATGTGACACTAATTGTCACATACAGGTTTGTGTAATAGTCAACAGATTTCGAACTGTTAAAATACCGTTATATCTATATAAAATTAATTACATTAAACGTCGAGCTGCATGTGTATATATATATATATGTGTGTGTGTCATGCATAGTCTTTTATGCATTAATACGTCATAAAATTATACGAAAAAATCTCAGTATTTTTAAGATTTTAATTCTTATTAGCACTATAATAATCAAAATCAATAATAACAATAATAATCAATAATAATAACAATCAATAATAACAATAATAATCAATAATAATAACAATCAATAATAACAATAATAATCAATAATAATAACAATCAATAATAACAATAATAATCAATAATAATAAAAATCAATAATAACAATAATAATCAATAGTAATAAAAAAAAATAATAATAAAAATAATAATTAATAATAAGTACACCAGTGTTGTCACCAGTGAGCACTGATAAAAGGTTGAAGGGGGGGTGGTGGGGCGGCACGCTTGAGTTGACTCATTGGGGGTTGCTGAGGCGAGAGAACAGAGGAGATGAGATGAGATTCAGCCCCCCCCCTCCCACTCCCGCCCCATCTCCCGGCAACAGCAGTTATCAAGTCCTCAGCCTCTCAGACCACGTGGACTTCCGAAATCCGGGTCTTGAAGTTCATGCTCCTAGTAGCAACCCTTGAGGTGCCACAGAGAAAGAGGTTAGAGGAAAACCTGATGGAAAAAATGAATAGGAGAGACAGAATATTGAAAGTGTGTGTGGAAAAAAGATGTGGACAAGTTTCGGGAAAGAGATGTGGAAAAAAGTTTCGGGAAAAGTTGTGGGTAAAAGTTTTGAGAAAGAGTTCTGGGGAAAAGTTTAAGGAAAGAGTTGTGGAAATGAATTTTGGGAAGACTTGTAGGAAAGACTGCGCGAAAAGAAGAGGGGGACAAGTTTCGGGAAAGAGGATCTGAATGGAAGATGTTCCATGAGAGAGTGTGTGATGGAATGTGGAAAGCTTTGTCTGGAGTAATTGAATAGAGAGCAGAGGACTATGGGACTATGAGAACAACTCATCGAGTCGTGAACTGTTGAATCACGAGAGAAGCTAATGCAGCAGCAGCAGCACAAACTATACTTATGGCCGTATTTAATAAATGAATAAACTTTTGACAGCAGCAGCAGGATGAACTTTACTTATGGCCGTATTTAAGCAATGAAAAAACCTTATAAACCTTGTAAACGTCCCTGCCATCATCCTTGTATGAGGAAACGGACGTTAAACCTTTATTATTATTATTATTATTATTATTATACAGCAACAGCACAATCTATACTTATGACCGTTTTTGAGAATTGAATAAACCTTATACAGCAGCACAATCTTTACATATGGCTGTATTTAAGAAATGAATAAATCTTATTTAGTTTAATACCTTAACAGTGGTTTAATCAAAGGGTTTGTCATAATTTGGTATTACAAATATTTAATTCTCGGATCAGTAGCTGTACCTCCCTTCTCGGAGGTTCAACTCACTAATTAGTGTTACCACTACATCAGTGTTACCACTGCATCAATGTTACCACTCTCTCAGTATTACCACTACGTCAGCGTTACCACTACATTGGTATGCGGTTGTTGTTGTTGTTCGACTGAAGAGAGTTGACAGGTTCAACTCTCACAGGATCTCCACAGCAACTAAAATCAATTATACTCCAGAACGATGTCGAATCACGCTGAAAGTTAATTCCCCCACAACCTACTCTCAAGGGAAGCCCCTCTCTTAATACGAAGGGAAGCCTCTCGGCTCTCTCCTCATATGATCTGAAATGAGCAATTTCTGGAAATCGGGAGTGGACAAATTCTTATTGCGAGTTATTAACAAAGTTTCGTTTAGTCGAAAGCTTTGGTGCTTTTGTAACAATAGAAGAATGTTACTTTAGCTGATAAGAAATAAACTGCCCTGCCGATGATCAATATTTGATGAAATATTATTGCAGACTTTCTAGGACAGTTTAAAATAAAATTAATCGCTCTTCTACTTAATATTGACCTATGATTGGTTACTTGTTTGTATAAATAAATAAATAAATAAATATATATATATATATATGTATATATATATATAATGTATATATATATATATATACATACATACATATATACACACATATATATAATATACAGTAAGTCAAATTAAATTAAACTAGAATGCTAACTTAATCTTGCAGCTCCAACATTTTTACATACAATTACATGAACATTGCCAAAGCTAACACATCTGATGGTCCAATTGGGCGAGTTGAACTTTTAGATCTTACGTGACTTCTATAAACTAATTGCTGCCTCTTAGGAAAATTCTACTAAAAACCTTAACGGATATCTTTTGCATATTCTTAGTCACTCAATCTTCAATGTTAGAACTTTCGAGAAAAGAAATCGACGCTTAAGTACCGATATTTTTATCTTCAGCGATTGCTTAAGGCTATTTAGCTTCAGCTTTTGTATCACGGCTGTTAGCTTCAGCTGTTACGTCCTGGCTTTTAGCTTCAGCTTTTACGTCCTGGCATTTTAGCTTCAGCTTTTAGGTCCGTGCTTTTTAGCTCCAGCCTTTAAGTCCCAGCTTTTTAGCGTCACCATTTAAGCTTAAAGGCCGAAGCTTAAATGTTGGAGCTTACGAGCCGGATATCTAAAGGCGGCGCTAAAATTCTAAAGCATCTTTTTCCTGGTTTCTCAAGGTCACTGAGGGGAAGGGGGTTCAAAAACTGCGCCCCTCAGGTATCGAGATTTCCACGTTGCTCTATTTTCACTTTTAACTTCATAGACCTCTCGTGTTCCCGGAGCCGCCTGGTGAGACGCAAAGCGAATTAGGCGTCAGAATGTGACGATTTCATTTAAGTCGAATTTCAAATCCGATTCGGCCATTGGAGATCTGACGATTGCCATGTGAAATGTAGGAATATCAGTAATAGGCAATCACCAGTAAATCAAACAGTATTTGCCACCCTACAGGTTTTCCAGGTTGTCCTTCAGGCTTACCTTTACCTTTAGTCTCTGCAGAGAAAGTTAGATTTATTTTAGAAACATTTCATTTGGAATGGTAACAAGCATATCAGTAGAAGAGATGACATTGCCAGTACACCAGGTTCAGGGTTGAAATCAAGTGCTGGTTTGTTATTGGAGGGATCGAGACCAGAAACTGGCGCTAAATTGGCATTACTTGAAAGACGATAAGGTTTATTTGAGCATGATCTAGCATCTGATTGAGACGTCAGAGCGCACAATGCAGAAATCATAAGTTAAATTATAGTACTAATAATAATAATTACTATTATTATTATCATTATTGTTACTATTATTATTATTATTATTATTATTATTGTTGTAATAATAATAATATTAGTAGTAATATTAAAATAATAATAATAATATTATTATTATTAATGGACATATTTCTAAAGCGCCATTCTATGCTAAATGTCACAGTATCGCTTAATGGACAGCGAAGGTCAAGTAGCCTGGTGGTATAATGCCACCATCGGTATAGCGACGTGTAATACATATAAGGAAACGAGCATTGGTGAAATAAAGATTATTTTAGATATAATACTATGTGAACTGCAAGTGTCGTAAGGGAGATTGAGCTAGAACTGAGAAAGGCGAAGGGAAGCATCTAAGAATCACCCACGATAGAGGCTACATTATGGTGAGAATAAGAATATCTCTTGTGAAGGAATTAACTCTTTAATCGATTTAGTGCTCCTTTTGGTTTCTGAAATTTGGATTTTAAAGAAGAATGCAAGAATATGCATCTTGGACCTACCTCCCAACCTCCCACTTGACACGACACTGAAGAGAGAGAGAGAGAGAGAGAGAGAGAGAGAGAGAGAAAGAGAAGCCTAGCTGCAGACTTAAGACAAGTGAGAAATCGTCGTAGTAAACAAAAACTCACAATTAATATCTCAAAGGAGAAAATCAATCTAAGCGGACCGGCCAGAATAATAATGCAGAACGACGTGTGCTGTCGAGTGTTATGAAAGACTGAAACTTTTCCGATCACTTCCGAGATAAGCAATCCTCCCCTACCCTTTCCTCGCTCAACAATTTCATATTAAAAGTGCCATCAAAATTTCATCCTGCTAAGAGTTTCCTTTTGCCTGTTTTAAATTTCTCACCATATTGCGCACTTATTTGTTTTATTTATAAAGTTCTGTAGAATAAGTGAAATCAAAAAATTTTAATTTAATATCAATAACAAAATCTAAATCAAAACGAGGGAGTGTTAAATTCTTCTAATTATAATTAACCAAAGTTACTAGTGCCTGTCATAGCATATGAGATCTGATTAAATATAAAAATACTACAAAATATTTTCAACATTGATCTTTTTCATCTACATGTAAATAATCTGAAAAAGCTTAATTACAATTTCTCTTTTGAAAGAACATCTGAGCTGATGTAGGCCTAGTCCTTTGATCTTATTATTGTACTTGAATTTTATTTGCTATTTATTCATCATCATCATCATCTTCAGCATCATCATCATCTTCCTTTTAATCCCAGTTTGACTAGAGCCGGGTTACGAATGGACCTTTTCCACTCCGCTGTGTCCCATATTTTATTGGCTATTTATTAATTTTATTTTTTTATTTTTCATTCCTTTCGATTATCTTTGACTCATCAAACGAAACAATGGTTCAGCGTCCGATTGCTGATCAGGAGATTAGCGGTTAAAAACCAAGCGTCAAATAATAATTACATAATATCGCTGCGGTGATATAACTGACGTTAAACTTAATTTATTCTATTTTCTTGATACAATTTTAATTTTAAAAATTTCTTTTATTTTAAATATTCCAACTGAATGCTGATATTCTAAATTCTTGTACCTAGTAGTTTTATTTTTTTATTAACTATAATTATATTATGGGTTCCGGATATTGATGGATTTGATGCAGGGATAGCCCTTACATCCTGGGATTGTTTGACCATGTAATCCTCTAGGCGTGACAAAAACCATCTTGGAGGCCTCGTCTAACTATTATTTCATTCGATGACAACGTGAAGACGATAGCAATTAAAGATTTTGCAATTAAAGTCCCTTACATCATCCTTGTGTGAGGAAACGGACGTTAAATCTTTATTATTATTTTCATTATAATAATAGTAAAATTAAAAAATATCGAATCTATAGGTTGATTGATGTATGGATTAATTGATCGATTGATAGGTACAGTAAGACAGAGTAATAAACAGTCTCTCCCAGTGAACCCTAGCAACAGTCCATGATTACATTTAGCACTAGTTATTTTCATTATTATTATTATTATTATTAATATTATTATTATTATTACTACTATTATTATCAGTATTATTATTAAAACGAACTACTAATCAAAGTATTGAAAGTAAATATTTAGAAACTAAATTGAAAATTTTTGACGGCCTTCGAAAAAGAGCGACACCATTGACTAAGGACTTGCTCTGATTGACAAGACTGAGTGTTTTCAAAGCAATTTTAAAAACCTTTTATAAAAGTACAAAACCATACGTTCGTCTTTTTAAGAATTTCAAAAGGGTAGATAATATTGAGATGCGCGGAATTCTCTCAACATTCGATGTCTGCCACAAGTTTCACGACTATTGCTACACATCACGCCCACGGGATGTAGGTGAGAGAATGAAGATATCTATGGGTGCGAAACTTCCTGGAATTTTTGAAAGTCCAAGGAAATTAGTTCAGTTTATCTTCTGTTAAACACGAGCCACTTTGTATCAGCGGTTGCTTTGATAGTGTTTATCAGTTTTATAGCAAGGTGCTAAAGTGCCGGGGTATCCACTGTCTATCTGTGTCTGTCAATCTGTCTCTCAGTCTCTGTCTCTCTCTCTCTCTCTCATTCTCTCTCTATCTCCGTATCTTCCTATTATCTCTATCTCTTTATTTCTCTCTATCTCTATGTCTCTCTCTCTCTCTCTTTCCCCCTCTCTCTTTCCCCTATTATCTCTATCTATTTATCTCTCTCTATTTCTCTCTCTGTCTCTCTCACTCATTCTATTTCTCTCTCTATCATCTCTACTTCTTTATCTCTCTATCTCTCTATCTCTCTGTCTCCGTCTGTCTGTCTGTCTGTCTGTCTGTCCCTCTCTCCTTTATATATCTCTCTATATCCTATATCTCTCTACTTCTTATCTCCCCCGCTCTCTATCTCTCTGTCTCTGTCACTCTCTCTCTCTCTTTCTCATTCTTTTATGTTTTTTTTGTTTCCAGTATACCCTTCCGGATGACAGAAAAAAATGAGTGAACAACAAATAAATACTCTTAACCGCCACTTTTTAGTATTTAAACTCGAATCCTAACTAACAATATACAAATTTACGGCCTGGTTCAAGGCTGTTGTTACTCCATTATCAAACTTTTCAGAACAGCTGTTTTTGTGACTGTATCATCAAGTAAACAACTAACCAATTTTTAAATTGCTAATGATACCAGGGGGGAAGGTCTATTAATAGAGATCATAGAAGGTAGAATGTCACGGAAAAGGGGCAGGGACTGGCCGAGTTTAGATATGTTAGATGATTTAAAGATCCACTCATTTGTGGACATGAAGAGGAAATCGGAAGACAGAGAAGAGTGGATACCATGGACCTGCCAATAGGCAGTGCACTAAGAGAGAAAGAAATCAGCAACTTTTAGAAATAGAAAACTTCTGAGGATTAACTCTGGAGATTATTTGGATTAAGGATGGAGCCAGTGGCGATCTCGGGAAGATATTCGACCGCGGATCAGACGCCTGTGTGCGGGGATCAAATCCTGGGCTCGTCCGTCACTGACATCGCTTTAGAGTGAGAAAACTAACGTTAACAGCAGCCTTTAACATATTTAGTGTTTTTTTGTAAAAAAATTAATAAAAGGAAGTGTATTTAATTTGACGTTGCAAGATTTGGTATCAACATTCAAGTAAACTTAAGAATATAAACAAGGCAATAAACACCTGTATTTGTAATTAACGTAATGTTTATAAAAACATTCTTTTGTACTTACTGATCTTAGTTAAGTTAGTGCATGGTTAAGTTACATACCAGTGACTTACCAGTAACCAACTGTTACCTTAATCTTTATGACGGTAGCTCGAGTGTGTCGAGTCGTCTTGAAGAGAGTCGACTTGTGCTTCTGAACCTTGACGTTAAACGCACTACAACCTACCAACCTACTTACTGATCTTTTTCTCTATATACAAAAATTAATGATTAACTGAATGCGGGAGTACCATAGATAGATACTCAAATGACGTCCCTGACATTGCCTTATGGCGAGGAACCGGACGTTAAATTCTTATTATTGATTGATTAAAATACGCTTCTAACGATGTAAAAATGTTATTATGACCAAAAATCGAGACACGACAGTGATGCAACAAGCCGACGAAATATAATGCAAATGCAATTTGCCACCCGAAAGCACTTGCATGAACGTTCCCAAGCAGAAATGCAGAACTTCGCAGCAGTCCAATAAATTAAGGCCAAGTTTAGCGTCCGCTTCGTACCATAAGAGAACTAATATAACAATAATAACACTAAAAATAATAATAACACTAATATTAATAATAATAATTCTAATAATAATAAAGCTAAAGCTAAGTTTAACGTCAGTTTCCTCACTCGAAAGCGATGTCATTGACGGGCGAGCCCAGGATTTGAACCCCGCACATACTGATCCGCGGTCGAGTATCTTACCGACGTCGCCACTGGCTCCAACCAGTATAATATTAATAATAATATATAATAATAATAATAATAATTTATGAATCAGACACATGGAAGGAGGAACGAGACTTTAGAACTAATTTATATATTTTCTGTTGATAATTTAATTATAATAGTAGTAGTAGTAATAATAATAATAATAATAATAATAATAATAATAATAACGTCCTTAGGATATGAAGTTGTTCCGGTGGCCATTGAAACCATGGGCCCGATGAATCCCGAAGGAGCTGACTTTATTAATGGCATAGGCAGACTTATTGCAGAGCAAACCGGCAATAAGCGAGAGACATCTTTTCTTTGGCAAAGGCTTTCCATGACTTTGCAAAGATTTAATGCAGTCTGGTTCAATAATTCTTTTAAGCCGTTTGATGACCTCGAGTAGCCGGGCGGCGATTCAGCACGTATTGCTTGAATCGTTTTTATCAAACCCCAGGCTCTTTACACCGCGGTAAATTTATAAAAAAGTAATAATAATAGTAATAATAATAATAATACTAATAATTATTATTAAAAAATAATAATAATAGAGTTGGCTTGAACTAGAAAATACCACCAGAACTGGTCTAAAATTATAATAAATTGCCTATATCTAAGATTGTCTTAGCTCTCTATAGTTTATCTTTAAGCCACTTGTCTTGCTTCCTTACTAGAACTAATTTCTTCCACCAACGAGTGCTAATGTGAAAATCCTTTTTATTCGACTGTTTCACGAACCTAACGTTCTTCGTTGAAATTAGTACCAATTAAAACCCGAGGGAAGAGAATTTCCTCGCAAACATCGCAGATAATGTTCATACAGATAGCGCTGTGGGAGGAATGAAGAGGAATGCAAGATTCTAATTTCAAGACACAGACTGTTTAATCGAAGATAGGGGATAAGGCAAATTTGCCTTTGAAGCGATTGAAAGTGCGAGTTTAATTTAGCTTGAAAAGACGAAAGAAATTCGTCTGGTACATAAAATGACGCCATCGCAGTTAACGGCGCTGAACTGTGGTTAATAGATGGCGCAGATGTGCCATCATTCGTAATGAACGAAGATAAACTCAGATGTTGCGACCGGTAAAGTTTCATAGATCGGTCATAATGGGAGGAGAGATATTCGTAAAGTTAATACTACTACTACTACTACTACTACTACTACTACTACTACTACTACTACTACTACTACTACTACTACTACTACTACTACTACTACTACTACTACTACTACTACTACTACTACTACTACTACTACTAATACTACTACTACTAATACTACTACTACTACTACTACTACTACTACCACCACAACCACCACCACCACCACCACCACCACCACCACTATCACCACCACCACCACCACCATCACCACCACTACTACTACTACTACTACTACTACTAATAATAATAATAATAATAATAATAATAATAGTAATAATAATAATAATATGAGTGCAGAGGAATTATTTTAATCGCTTTTTTAAAAACTTTTAATTAAATAAAGTCTCTTTTATCTTATTTTTTAGCCCAGGGCCCTTTACAGCCCAGGGCATTTTAAAAGTAATAATAATAATAATAATAATAATAATAATAAAGGTTTAACGTCCGTTTCCTCATCCAGGGATGATGTCAGAGACGTTGTTAATGACAGATTGGGCTTTGGCATCAATTTGGTCTTAATATTGTATCTTGAACAACCTCTAATTCCTATCAAATGTCTAAAATAAAAGTTAAGTGATTTATCTAATGCTAAACTGCTTAGTTACGAGTCAGCTTTTAGCCTTTTGGTACTTTAAATTCGTAAAAACTAAAAGTTTTAATCGAACAGATTCTTGATCAATTGAGATTTCATTAGATAAAATCAATATCTCAACTGTAAGAATAAGGTATTGCTATTTGACAGAGATTTAGATAGTAATGCTAGTTTTTAAAATCTGTTACAAAAAATGTGAAAAGTAACTGGAAAAAACTAGAGCTACCAAGTCCAACTCTCGTGTCATATTATTGCTACTAATTTTCCATCCAGTGTCCATAAGTTGCGACCAGCGCCTAAACCTCCCTTTCTTTAATTCCCTTTATTTTGGACTGATTTTCTCATAGACTAAAGAAAAATGCCATGTCTACCTATTTTGAAGTTGTTTGGATTTTGGAATTTGCACCGTTTTTGGACCTTCCTTTTGCTCGCCGGCTTGATTTTGTCTCAACACTGCTCGATGTTGTCATTGATGACTGTAGCACTCCAGTTGTTGTTGATGTTATTGGTGTTGTTACTAATGATGACGATTTAGCTTCACTGACGGAAAAGAAAAGACATGGCGGTCTCAACCGTTTCAAATTATATAGAATTCCTTTTGAGGTTGACTTTTCTGGTCAATTAAGGGTGTTTATTACACTGATTAATCTCGTTAATTCTTTTGTAAAACATTAATGCAACACGCTCACGCAATCTGCACCAAATTTTTAAAAAATCGAATCTATTCGTCCAATAAGATATCATGCTTAGCAAATAACCAAGTGTATCAAGGATTCTACAAATCGTTGAATTTGTGAAATATTTACGATGTGAACATTTCTCAATGTTCAGAAATAATTTAGACCTAACACAAATGTTTTTCACACCACTCATGATACTTTATTTGTTTATTTTAATTTTATCATTGCTAATTCAAAGCTGAACAATGTCATTAATTCTTTATTTATAAATAACTAATTATTTCTTTATAATGGTTAGCATTATAAATAGCATTTCTAATCTATATTATCTAATGACAGAACAGCAATATCTGCCATTAATGGTTAATAAAAAAAGGTACATCCGAAATTCATCGCAAAATTGACGTTAAGGTCCCCATGATTATCTGCGAAATGTTCGGAGCAGTCACGATTCTAGGGTTGGATTTAGGCTCAGCAGTACCGGAGGCTAAACACATTAACGGGTGCATTGTTTAGAAGCTTTGCAGGAGGAATATAAAGGATTTTAGTGCATCGGCCCTTTACAACAGCTTGTACATTGCAATAAGAGAAAACCTTGGAGTGGTAACAGGGTGGACTGAAGAGTTGTTATCATATTTGAGCTTACTGTGAGCTTAAATTATATATATATATATATATATATATATATATATATATAAAATGTATTATACATTATATATATATATATAATGTATTATACATTATATATATATATATATATATATATATATATATATAGGGGGCCTATATATATATATATGTATATACATATATATATATATATACATGTATATATAATATATAATGTATATAATGTGTAAGGGATAATATATTTATGATCTATGCCGGAAAATAATATAATAATATTAGCTAGCAGCGAAGTGGTAGAGATTAAATAACGACCATATTATTCTGAATTTTTTAAAATGATCATTAGTCAGATTTAGTTAGTTTAAGCTTTCGCTAGTTAACAAAATATATTATGTGATAAATTCATAAAATTAATATTTTATGTACTAATATATGTTATTCTTTACGGATTCTATGTCTCTGTTACACTGCAAATAACAACTCCATAGTTTCTAGTAACATAATATAATGGTTTCTATCAATAAAATCCGCATTTAGCTGCATGGAAAATCCGCGCATGGCTGCATGGAAAACCCACTCCTATCAGTATGGAAACGATCATTGAGAGAGTTCCACCAATATCAGATCTCCGCTGAAAGTTTCCGGACTCAGAAAGTGCCGCTACACGGAGACATCCGGATTTTCCTCTAGCTAGCGAAATGTCCACTTGTCTGCTTCTGAGTATCTCTTTTTATACTTCTCTATCTTTCTCCTTGTCATGCTTAAGTATCTATTTACTTGTAATAATATATTATATGGAATCAGGAATCAGACATAACTCAGAAATCATTCGTTAATATTAAGATCCAACAAGCAAACTACAATTCAGAAACTTCATTGCACCAAATGTTTAAAATGTTAGCAATAGTTACAATAAAGAAACCCAATGATAGAATGATATCTACCTAATGATAGAATGATATCTACCTAATGATAGAATGATATCTACCTAATGATAGAATGATATCTACCTAATGATAGAATGATATCTACCTAATGATAGAATGATATCTACCTAATGATAGAATGATACCTACCTAATGATAGAATGATATCTACCTAATGATAGAATGATATCTACCTAATGATAGAATGATATCTACCTAATGATAGAATGATATCTACCTAATGATAGAATGATATCTACCTAATGATAGAATGATATCTACCTAATGATAGAATGATATCTACCTAATGATAGAATGATATCTACCTAATGATAGAATGATATCTACCTAATGATAGAATGATATCTACCTAATGATAGAATGATATCTACCTAATGATAGAATGATATCTACCTAATGATAGAATGATATCTACCTAATGATAGAATGATATCTACCTAATGATACTTTTCCATCACGTGATACATTTTAAGGAGAAAACATAAATAGATGATATCTATATCACTCAGCTTATTGATGAAAAGATCTTCTGTATTATTCATTCCTCTCTTGTTAACTTAAATTATTGTATTTTGTGTTTGCGGTGATCGACCAGCGGAATCTTAATGATATTTGAAAGATCTGTTTGACACAGAAGTGTAAATAACGAGCTAGACATGTGCCTGTTAATATCTTTAAAGTAAAGAAACAACAGCAACGATAAGTTGCTAGATTCTATCTTCAGACTAACAATAGTAACAATAGACTAACATGTATTACATAGACTAGTAGAACGTATTCGTACATCTTGATAATAGTCAACAATACATAGATTAGTAGAATTCATTCATATAATTTATGCATGATGGGTGGTCAACTAGATAAGTTTTCATAACCTCTTTGACGGCCTAATGTGTGTTATTAGATATTTGAGTGTTTTTTAAATAAACATAGTTCTCATTCAGTTTATAGTTTGCCAAGAAATCAGTCTTTAGCATTGATCATGGACTCTCTACGCTCTATTTCTCTCAATCTAGCATTCTCTCAAATGACAGACCCAGAACACATATTCCTATATAAAGACTGCTTTCAAGCTTGCTTTCATGCAAGGATTACATCACAATGTCTTTATCGGCTGCTACTAAGCTAATTCCACCACAACTATAACCTCGTTTCTAAACGCAAAATGTAGTCCGCAGCTTGATGTAAATGTAGCCACCGAGATGGTTTACCTCTGTCTTCCTCAGTTCCTACCTACTCAGTAAACAGCTTTACGTCTATTCAGTTCTTATACAAGGAAACCGAATGTACAACTGAATCATCTCTGCGATTTTTGCTGTCTTAGTTTCTTCACTTTTGTCGCAGTCTTGAGAGGCTTCGAGATGTCATTGCAATGAGTTGTGGGCGGAGATTCCGCTGCTAGCGGCGCTAAAATAAACGCGTTGCCTGAGAAAATTGACATGTGTGGTAACCCGTTACCCAACTCTCTCGTTCTTGATCTATAATTATTTGAGAGTCATTCCATCCACACGGAGCTTGTAGTCAATGTCAAGAACTTTTGACGCTGGAGATTTTCACGTTGAATACCGGAGGATAAAAATATTATTATTTAGTTTTTCAAAAATGAATTTGTTTTATTTTATTTATTGTCACGACCAAATGAATTGGAGACGACAAATGTATTCTTATTAATGTTATTTTTTCATGATAACTAATATAGAGGGTGATAAAATCTTTCAGTCGGAGCTTAACTTATCATCGAACGAAAGTGAATCTAATTTCATTGGCTAGTAAAAAGAAAAACAAAAAAGGCTAATGTTAACGTCAGTTTCCTCACTCGAAAGCGATGTCAGTGACGGGCGAGCCCAGAATTTGAACCCCGCACTCACTGATCCGCGGTCGAATTTCTTACCGACATCGTCACTGGCTCCAGCCAATACGAGTTTATTATACTTGTAGGTTCTATGTTATATTAGAAGCATTTTGGAACTTGAAACATGCAAGACTTTGGTCTAATATTTTCCGGATACGCTTAAATTTCGAGTAAATGGCAGGTGTTTTTTCAGCCCACCGGAAAGGGAAGCTGATAGCAGGACTAGAGAAGGAAACGGAAATAATTTAATCGGTGAATATCCGGAGCAAACAATCCGAATAAATTGAAAACATGTTTAGAATAAAATTACGAGTTTGAAATAAGGTATTCTAGTGAAATAATTCCCGTGTTCCGAGAAGTATTGACCAACAGAAAACTGCCCCTGTCATAAAAGGCGACAGAGCAAGATCTAAGGAATGCAAAGAGAAATCACTACAGAAGCCATAATAATCATAGCCTATAGTATACATATTGGGAAAAGGTTTAACATTTTGTGAAGGAACTAACTCGTTAATCGATGGAGTGCTCTTTAAGAGGTGTGCAGCAGGGAGTGAGTAGGAATATATACCATACACCTGCTATTTGGCAGAACAATAGAGAGAGAGAGAGAGATGATACATTGAAAAAAATCATAAATTGGCGAAGCTATATTTTCAGCTGCTTTCCTGATAGCGGATCCCAGATGCATATTCCTAGTCATTGATTTTTCTTGTTTATAACGCATAAGCCATTTTATTAGGTGCAATAAAAATTTTGGGACGTGTTTCATTGCGTTCGGTAGAGTGTTGTGTCTTAAAAAGCTAAGCAATATCAGACTCGGTTTGTACCTAGATGAGTAGCCATCCTGGAAGACCGAGTGTTGAGATTATTGAACAAATACTCAAGGTTGTTGGAAGGTTATTCTCAAGTCCGCGCTACATACAATTTCGCCATCAAAGACAGCAATTACTAGTAATCAAGAAGAGGAAGGAGAAATAACTAAAATCATAAAGAACAACTAAGCCAGGTAGCTGTGTTAACAAGGGCGTTGTGCAATATGCATAACTAGACGAACAAAGCGAATAAAAAACACGACCGCATCAGACTCCAGCGTAACCTTAGCACCAAAAAGTGATTGGTTCTGAGATACTTTCAGGTTATATTCTCAAGCTTTTATGAGGCCGCTTCATCTCGTAATGCACCTTTGATCCATTGTAAAGTATTTCGAACACGCAACAAACATTGTACAGTGTGTCCGCAGTAAATTTTAGTTGGATAACTCAAGTAAATTATGACGGATTAATTTTTATAAACTCAATTATAGATTGAGTTTATTAAAATATAGTAAATATATTATAATAAACTCGACACTAAACTAAACTTTAATTTTACTATTAAACTATCTTGCAAGTAGTTTTCGGAACATGCATGTAATGGGATTAAAATTTACTGATTTTTCTCAAAATTTTCAGTTAAAAGTTGTCATGACTTACCAAAATGATAGAGATCATCTGGAATAGTTTGTGGCCAGAAAGCTCTGATTAGCGTGAACACACTGTACGGGGTCCAAGTCAAAATAAAGACGAGCAAGATTGCGCTCAGTGTCTTAGCCGCCTTCTTGTCCTGCTTCTTATCATGCCTCTTTGACTTCTGTATCCTCCTCGAGGTCTGATTCAGCTGCGGGGTCATTGGTGCTGCACCAGCACCCACGGGTGTTCGAACGTAGGAAGCCCTCTCTCCCCTCGAGACCTTTGAGAGATTTCGAGAACTGTTTGACGCCGATATCGACGTCATCGCGAGGCTGTTCGGCTTACAGATCCTCTCGTCACATGAACTAAACGAGTTTCGATTTAACCTTGCCTCCCCAGCCGATATTCCGGATAGCCTGGACTCACTGAGTCCAGGCTTGCTGGGATTGAGCTGATACAACCCGGACACTGATGACGTGTCGTGACGGGTTGAAAACCATTTCCTTTCTTCGTCTCGGTCTTCCTCTTCGTAAGCGCATCGATCACATTCGCCTATAGGAGATTTGAGTTTTGATCTTCGAAGGATTTGGTTGCCGGTCGAGTTGTGCTTAGGTTCGATGGGTAATTTATGCCTTGAACCATTGCTCTCAATTGTGGATTTTATAGATAAATCATTTAGGGAAGCTGCTCCTTCCGAGTTCGGTTTCGAACTTTGATTGTTTTCGTCCAACTTAGTTTCACAATTTTCCACACTGCCAGGAATAGAAAGTTGCGAAGGACGCAATGCATTGGTTTTGGAGACAGCTGAGTTTTTGCTGTTATTCTGAGGAAAGGAAGCTTCTCTTAGTGGCTTTCCCAACGAAACAGCATTAGCTGAAGAATTTCCGGAGCTTCTATGAAAATTACTATTTAATTTACTTTCTAAGCCGTTATTAAGATTTTCAACTGATCTTAGCAGTTTTCTGGATGGAGCAATATCTAGATATCGTCTAATGGGTAGGTCACTGTCGGAATGACGTCTGTGAATTTTATGACAAAGCTGAATATCTTTGTTAGGCTCAACTAATTTTCCATTGTTCAAATTACAGCTTTTTGGATAACTTCCAAAACTAACGGATGCTTTTTCAATCAGCACTGTATAGCATCCCATTTTTGTATCTACATCTGATATGAGATGACATTTTTTACTAGTACCTTTCTCTTTACTTTCTACTAATTGCTTACTGATTAGAGGGTTCAACTCCAAACGTTGTAGTTCTACATTCATATTCTGATTGGGCGATATTTTGTACGAAACCAGATCAGACTCAGCAACCTGTCCAGTTATTGCTTCAGAATTCCCACAATCCTTACCCTTAGTATCCAGCTGATCACCAGGTGGTCGGACCAGCGCCGTTAGAGGGGAGAGATCGCTGGCCTCTCGGCTGAAACCCACACTCGTTACCTCAGTCAGCGGCGTCTGAATGGCTGACAGACGATGCATTGCATCTGACTCCATCGATATGGTCCTGCCACCTCGCGCGCAAACCCCTCCTAAATCTCTCATTCTCTCGGTGTTGCACCGATTCAACCCCGCATGAACCACCCTAGACGCTCGGTAAGGTTCGGGGGAGCCAGTCCCCCAGGGGCGTCTAACCCCCGGCTGAGACCCGGCCAGGGCTAGCCACCCTCGATAGGTCAGCCCTCTAGCTAGACTCGGAGTCCCGATGGATGTGGAAGGCGTGAGCGTAGGGGTGTTATTGCTCGTGCTCCTCGAGTCCTCGTCGAGGAATACTCCCGGGAGAGAGGGAAGCACCGGATCACCTCCCCCCGGTCGCTGCCGATGACCGAGAAGATCCCTGTCTATCCGCCAGTAGCTCTTCAAGCGCTGCCATCGAGATCTCTGAGCGCGGCGGTTCTGAACCACCTCAAGTGCGTCCTTGAATGATGACTCCAGCTCCATCTGGAGTTCTAAAGATATTCCTTGCAAAGTGGCCTTGTCTGATGAGGTAGGACCCTCTGCTCCAAAAAGAATTAATCAATCAATCAACCAATCAATAAATTAATCAATCAATTAAGCAAATCAATGTATGAATCAATTAATCAATCATTCAATCAATCAATTGGAATTTAAAGTTCGGCTCCTAAACAAAACAAATCAAAATCAAAACAAATTATAAATTTGTATCCATTATTATGATTGAATTTTATTAGTATACTACTACATTACTATTATTATTATTTTTCTTTTTCTTTTTTTATTTTATTTTATTTTAATTGCCCTGAGCTGTATAAGGCCCTGAGCTAAAATATAAGATAAAAGAAAGACTTTATTTAATTAAAAGAAAGATGAAAAATATTTAAAATAGTTCCTCTACGTTCTGGGAGGTCGCATTCGCCAATGTGCCCCGAACGCATACAGCATTAAAACGCTGGAGTGCAATAGATAGGCGCTGCCATAGAAAGACTTTTTCACGCTTGTCGCCTATAATGGCACTGGTTCTCCTGCCTAATTCGTTTAAGAAGTCAGACGCGGCAGAGTTGATGGGGCCCAATGTCTCAAAAGCAATTGGCAGGATGTAGCTGCTAGAGACTGCGGCATATTTAAGTGTCTTCCTACTGGCAACGGTTTCAGCAGCTGAGCCAGCAGCAGCGCATGAAAGGCTTATTATTATTATTATTATTATTATTATTATTGTTATTATTATTATTATTATTATTATTCAAAGCTCTGAGAAAATAGGGAAATCCATTTTCCAGATTCTCTGATCAGATTTATATCGCAGTATATTTATCAGGAATGTTCGCGGTTCATGGCAGCACATTGTGAATGAGATAGAGGGAGGATTTTGCAGGATCCATGAGTGCAGGGTAAACAATGCCCTAACAAGTTCTATCAACCGCCATTGTAGACGATTATACCCATTCATCTTAGATCTGTCCAAACCGCTGTAGCATTGATGACAAAATCACTATTAATTATTGTCCTAGTGCTTATTGTCCTTCAATAACACAAGGGGCTAGAAAATAATTTTTTGTGGTGTTATTTGAAGGCAATTCCCAATCCAGCTGAACTGGGGTTCAAGAGAAGATGATAATGATGACGATGTTTGTTTAAATGCAATAAGTACAGTATATGGATGAACAAAAGTACTTCTTAGATAGGGACTAGATTATAAAGGTTACGCCTTACAATATCAAGAAGTGTTTCAATAACTTATAATTTGACTTAAACTGCTTATTAAACAAAAACTGTGAAGATAGTGAGAAATCAATTAGAAGCAATTTTAACAAATCACGATCACAATGTTTCTTAATTGCAGATGTTTGTCTTCTTTCAAAAATATGAACCAAGTATTTTGACAACTTTTATTACACTAATTGTTTTACCAATTTATAGATAGTCTTTTAATAAATTTGTTATGGAATAGGAAGAAGAGTGGATAGGACAAATTATAAGGTGGAAAAGTCTATTAAAAGAGGTAATCGAAAGCAGAACTCAAGGAGAGGCAGAGGAAGGCCGAGATTAGGAATGTTAGATGATTTAAAGATCCACTCAAATGTGTAAGTGAAGAGGAAAGCGGAAGACAGGAAAGAGTGTAGTCGTTAAATACATTCACTGGACTGGTTACACAGAAAATGGTCTAAACTGCCCAAAGGTTTAAACACGTGGTATTAAAATAGCGATACATATCAACGCAGTTGATCATTTCACTATAATGCGTGTTTTACTTTTTCACTTTTACCATGGACCTGCCAGTAGGCCGTGCACTAAGAGAGAGAGATAACCTCAAATGTTGTAACTTACCAGTGTCTGGGCTCTGGTTACCAGGCTGGGCTGGAGTCTGAGGCAGCCTTTCAGTCTTCTGCCCTGACGACACCGACGAACCCGCCGTGGGCTGCAGATAGGCCTGTAGCTCCTTATGCCGTGTCTCTGTGGCCCTATAGATCTTATAGTACAAGACGCACATGATGAAGACCGGCAGATAGAAAGCGGCTACAGCCGTTATCACCGTCAGGGACTGGTTCGTATCGAGGAACTGAATAAAGCATTCGTCATCCCGCACTGATCTCCGGCCCTCGATGTAGGGCCAAGCCCAAATCCAGGGGGTCCAGAGAAGGACCGAGACGGCCCAGGCCCCGGCTATCTGCACGGCCGCCCGGGCGGGGGTTCGCCTAGCCCGATAGGTGAGTGGGCGAGTGACGGAGAAATATCGGTCGAAACTGATGACGAGGAGGTTTGCTACGGACGCGTTGCTCATGGTGTAATCAAGCGAGAGCCAAGTGTCGCATACGATGCTGCCCAGAGGCCATCGCCCCATTAGGAGATAGACTGTGAAGAGCGGCATGGAGATCAGTCCTATGGTAAAGTCTGCCACTGAGAGACTTAGTAGGAAATAGTTGGTGATGGTTTGGAGTTGCTTGTCCATCTGTACGGATACAGCAACCATGAGGTTCCCTCCGGAAGTGACCACCGATAGCACAGTTACTATTATAGAGACGACCACTACAGTGGCTAGAGAGGCTTCGCTTGACGAGGTGTAGTTCGATGTTGTCATGTTTATTGACGGTGATGTAGTTCGAAGACTTGACGCTACAATGTGGCTGGATGCCATTGTGGATGGTGCTGTTTAGGACCGGTATAAGGAATAAATTTAGGCTACATTTGGGGATTTGTTTCAGCTTTAGGATTTATTATTGGATTTGTTCTTTATAAATTCTATTTGTAATGTGCAAGGCATCAGTTTTCTGCCACATGCCTAGATATCCTCAATGTTTCTTCTATATCCTCAGTTATTCATGTTGGCGCTCAAGTGGTCTCTAAGAACATCCTACTATTACAGAATAAGGTTAATCCGAAATGTCTTTTAAATAACTCAATAATGCCAAAAATTATCTAAATCATATCTATTTTTCAGCTTAATTAAGGTATCATCAGGTACTCCATAAATCTAAATGCTATACAACAATCCACGTTCAAACGCTGCTTAATGTGAAATCATATTCAAACAAATGCAATTAATAATTTAATCTTTCGCTGCACTCAGTATGCAGCAATAAATTATTACGTACGACCGGAAGTTGAGAGAGATTCCGGGGGTCGTGTGGTGTAATAATAAAGATCATCATCACCGTCATCTTCGCTTAAATTCCAGTTTAACCAGGGTCAGGATACTAATAGACTTTCTCCAGTCGTCGCTGTCTCACACCATATCAGCAGTCAGTCTCCTATTTTTCATCTCCTTCTTAAATATATTAATTAATTATTATTTAATAAATGCGTATAAAGTCAGTATCCTGCTTGACTGCATGTCGATTCCGGGAGATCATTGGATTTAAGCTCTGGACCTACTGCTCTGCCGCCGAAGTACTTGCCAACAAGCTATCTGCTCAACCCTAGTGTATAAATAAAGCTGATAAAGCTAATTTTAACGTCAGTTTCCTCACTCGAAAGCGATGCCATTTACGGGCGATCCCAGGATTTGAACCCGCACATAATGAAGCGCGGTCCAATATCTTAATGACATCGTCATTGGCCCCAGCCAATAACACACGTGTTTACTGACCGTGGTATTCGGTCATATGTGGCCACAGATATTTAAAGTCTTTTTATTTAGTAAGCATGATTCATTAATGAACTTACGGTCTAGTATTGCAAATCATTATCTATACTAACAATTACTTAATAATAAAGTACTAATTTCTATCTAGTGAAGAATTAACCAGAACTTATGTAAGACAACTTTTAGTCGTTTTGCCGGTTATCTCATCTGGATGCCTAGAGTTGCTGAGGATTCAACAGTCAGCTATCCGTACAACTGGACGCTTTGTTAAGGAATGGAGTCCGATGAAGGCAGACGTCCGTTCACACAGGGATTGTATACAGAATGGATGGAGTGCATAGCAAGTCCATGGAATCCTGTCAAATGATTGAACTACTAGTCAGTCTTTTGCTTAATCTACTCTCTCTTTCTCTCTTTCAATTTTCATTGAAAGTGAGAGAGAGAGAGAGAGGGAGAGAGAGAGGGTTAATGATAATGTCGAGTTCAATTTTATATTTAATTGCATTCTAACTTATTTAATGTAGATATTAGTGTTTCCTATATTCTTATTATTTAGACCACGCACACAGACAGACAGACAAACAAACAACAGTTGCAAGATAGACAGGCAGACCGACAGACAGACACATGCACACTCTATTCTCCCTTTCCTCATTACTTATTTTTAACGTAACTTAATAAATTTCATTTATTTATGAAAGCGGCTTCTTGCTCATAGTTACCATGTGACCATTGCTTCAAAAATGTCGGTTTTAGAAGCGGACGAACATCTTAGTTCTAATTTACAACACGGGCCATAAGCATCCCTACGGAGCACAGTTTTCCATTGATTCATTTAGTATTATCTGGATTGAGAAATTAAATTGTTAAATTTGAAATAAATGAATTCAACTGTACAGTCAGTTTTCTACACCGCATATCATTGTCGTCTAAACTAAACTGAACACCTAAATGATTATAATAGTAATATTAATACAGGTTTAGCGTCCGTTTCCTCATCCAAAGATGATGTCAGGGGCGTCAGTGACTGTCAATGATTATTGTGATTAGTATTTTACAAACGTCAACACACAGACCCTAATGACCCCTTTGTTTCTTGTAATGCTGTTTGTAACTGCAACTGTCATATTACCGAACTCTTACACACTTTCTACTTACATTGATAAGGGCACTTCCGTGGCCATTGATCGTACAGATGCTTAAAGAACCGGCAAAAAACTACGGCTAGTAAATTGCTATTACACGCGAATGCTACAGGAATGCGTTATCTACCGCTACAGTCGATAAGTTGTGGGGAGATGCGGAACGAGGACTTGAGATCAACTTAAACTTTAGACATATCTTATGCTAATGAGGGCTGGCTTACTTTAAAGAAGTCGAATGAATGAAGAAAGGACTGAATGAATCACTGAATTACTTGATAATTGAGTGAGTGAGCGACTGAGTGAGTGAGTGAATTAATGAATGAACGAAGGAATGAATAAATAAATGAGTAAATAAAAAAATGATCAAGTGAATGAATAAACAAATATGTGATAAATGAATGAGCCAATTATTTAATGAGTAATAAAATTAGTAAATAGAGATATTTTTCGTCTTGTCAATCAGGTTTACCCCACAAATCTCCTAAATCTGATAACTGTACGACATTTAATGTCGACAGCACTGCAGTCCATGCGTTTACATAGTTGGTCACTAATAACTGTTTCATGTCAGCAAATTTAATTGTGACAATAAAAGTAGGATATAAAATATAATGATTGAATAGAGATAATATATTCGAAAATAATAGTTCTATTCGAAATAATACTTCTCTTGGCAATAGCAATTGTTATTTCGCTTGTATGAGTCGATACTATTATTTTAACTATATATATATACATATATAGAGGTCTATATATATATATATATATATATATATATATATATATATATATACTGATCCGTCGGTAATTTTTTGAATCTGAGAAATGTAAAACTTTTATACGAGCGTGTCAATCTGTCAACTTGTGCGACTTCTTAGACACGCGAAGCTTGTTTCTCGACAACTTCCGATTTAAACTTGAAGAAATTTTTGACAATATCATTTTAACGATGACTCTATATTTTATTTATAAAGAGGAAGAAAGCAGCTCATGATGCTTCAGAGTTGTCAAGTTATCTTCCGGAATATTCGTTATATTTCTATTGATCACTGTATAATACCAGGTTTAAACAAAAGTACTTAAGGTGCATATTTAATTTATCGTTGTACAAATTATACTATTTACAATATCATTTCTAAATTAAATGTATTTGCAACAACATATATAAACATTTATATATTTTCATCAATACGTAATAGAATTATTAGATAGTTATTACATAGATATATATTTAAATTATTATATATTAATGTATATATATAAATATATTTAAATATTGATATATATTTAAATCAATAATTATAAATGAATGATTAAATTCATTAGTAATTATAAATGAATGATTTATTATTTTAAATCAATGATTGAAATTCATTTATATCAATGATTTGTAAATTATAAGTCATTGATATAAATGAATTTCCATCAAGAATCCTTTGACATCCTGCTTCATAAGAATAAGTTATATGCCATATAAGAGTAAGTTATATGCCATATAAGAGTAAGTTATATGCCATATAAGAGTAAGTTATATGCCATATAAGAGTAAGTTATATGCCATATAAGAATAAGTTATATGCCATATAAGAGTAAGTTATATGCCATATAAGAATAAGTTATATGCCATATAAGAATATATATATGCCATATAAGAATAAGTTATATGCCATAGTCCTTTGTGTTTGTGCAGCGGCCGGTAGAATAGAACCACAAATGTGCTGTGTCTGGCGTAAGAAGCGACGTAAGATATAGATGAAGCAAGAATGCGAAATAATCTCAGAACAATTTTCGCTAGGCTTTTAGACTTGAAAAAGAAATATTTGCTTTATTATTTAATGAAGTACTGCCCATTTAGTGTTTCTGACATCTGATATACTCATGATAGTTGCTAAGTTATTAGGACTTTTGCCGGAGCTACACTTAGATGAAAATGAAGATGAAGAAGTAGAAGAAAAAAATACGAAGAGAAAGAAGAAGAAAAAAAAGAAAAAAAAAGAACAAGAATAACAAGAATAAGACTAAGAAGACGAAAACGAAGAAGAACAAATAAAGGGTTAGGGTTAGGATTAGGGTAAGGGACAAGAACAAGAAGAACAAGAACAAGAAGACGAAGAAGAAGCTATCTAAGAAGCTATATTTCAGTGGTTATGGACTGCACTTAACTGAAGAGGCGAACATTATAATAACGACAGATCTATTACAGTCGAGATGACGCTTGGATGCTCAGACATGACACATGGAACAAGTGACACGTCAGCCTGTAATGAACCTGCTCGATTGACTGTCAGCGATCAGTAGTGCATGACGGTCTTCATGTACACTTTGATGTATAAATGTTTGCCTGGAGCCAGTGACGATGTCGGTAAGATATTCGACCACGGATCAGTTTGAGCGTGGTTCAAATCCTGGGCTCCCATGTCACTTACATCGCTTTAGAGTGAGGAAACTGCCGTTAATATTATCTTTTTTAGCTTTTATAACATATCAACGTAAAAAGCTGGTAAAGTTAATGTTAACGTCAATTTCTTCGAAATCGATGTCAGTGACGGGCGAGCCCAGAATTTGAACCCGGCACCCACTGATCCGCGATCGAGTATCTTACCGATATCGCTACTGGCTCCAGCCAGTACATACAGGTCAACAAACATAGAGGTCAAGCATACAGATTCTGCCTCAACTCGGCAGCCAAAATATCTCACCAATTTCAATATGAATACATTCGCAACATGTTTGGCTGCAATATGGTTTGGGTATGGTATGGCGCTGCTGCAGCGTGTTGCATAAATGCCTTTTGGATATAATGGATAACTTAAGATGTTACCTGTTAAACATTCATAATTCATGTCTTTAATAACAGCAACTAATATAGGTTAAGGGAGATAGCGTTGTTCAAGATAGTTAAACTTTCCCATATGCATGACAACACCGAGAACAATGTAACCCGTACCATTAAAATAACAGTTTCATGCTATTTTACTAGGACTTATAACGTAGGAAAATATCATCAAACAAATATATCACTAAACGCACGATTTATTAATAAACAGTTTTCTATAAATACTTGTCAGACCCGGTTTGGGGAGGGGATATGGCTTAATGGTTAGAGTGTTCGCTTCGGAAGCTAGTGGCCTAGGTTAAAAGCTCACGTTAGTCACCAACTGAAGGATATACCTTAGAGCCCCAGGAAGGTTAATCGTGTATCGAAGCTTACTGCCATTTAACTTTATGAACTTCAAAAATATAACTAATTTTAGATAAGATTCAGCGTAACACGTGTGTCTGTTAAGCGCTTAACTACAAAGGAAAGAAACTTAATACCATAGATTTACTCTTTTATATCTGAAACCAGTGGCGATGTCGGTAAGATATTCGACCGCGGATCAGTATTTGCGCGATTCAAATCCTGGGCTCGTCCGTCACTGAAATCACTTTCTAGAGGGGAAACTGAAATTATCAATAGCTTTTTTGCTCTTGTGCCAACATGCCTTACTTTGATTTAACCACATACTCTTCTATAATGGACCGCATCAGGTCATTGAGAAAAGAAGTGTAAGACGAAGATGGAAGAAGCTGGAAAGAGTAAATAGAATGAGGAAGAAAAACTCTTTCCATTCACTCCAGTCGACAAGGTGTATTGATCCCGGACTCTTAAGATTTCTCGAAACTCTCACGGAGTGTTGAATGTGCCAGGAGGCAGATCTTGGTGAATCGGAAGAGGGGGAGGGGTGGTGGGGGAATTTGGTGGTATTTTCCCATAATCATCTAAAGTTTTGTTATTTGTGGTTCAAATCCTAGGCTCTCCCGTCACTGACATCGCTTTCGAATGAGGAAACTGAAATTAACATTAGCTTTACCAGCTTTTATTTCGCTTACAGATATTGATAATTGTGAGAGGTTGTGACGGAGCATTGAAGTTAGAAAAAATAAAATCTTTGTTTGCTAAAGAAATGAGTTTGACTAGTTTGGCACATTTGTTTCTACCGAAATTTACTTAGTCCTACGTAGTTGGTATTTGGTGACGGGGCTGAATTAACCTCAACACTCATAGACGTCCCTAACATCGTTACTATAGAATGAAATGGACGTTAAGTTGCTTTCATTTCATTGTGGTAAAACTAAAAGATAAATTGTGTATTTTTCTCAAATTTACAATTCTATCTAAAACTATTCTGCTTGGAGCCAGTGCAGGCGATGTCGGTAAGCTAATCGACCGCGGATCAGTACGTGCGGGATTCATATCCTTAGCTCGCCCGTCACTTACATCGCTTTTGAGTAAGGAAACTGACGTTAACTTTAGCATTAACAGCCTTTACCTCAAATAAAGATATAGTGATAAAATAGAAGGAACACGCAGACTAAAGCTGCCATATCTGAAGAGATTTGCTTGAGGACTTGTAGCGTAGTCTGCAGAAGTAGTTCACTCTCTCTCTCTCTCTCTCTCTCTCTCTCTCTCTAGTGTTCAGCCAAGTGACAGGTCAAAGGTACATATTCATACTCAGAGTTTCTCTTTCACGCTTCATAGAGAGCACTCCATTTATTAATCACTTCACAAGAAGCTATACTATATCCACACCTTACGTTGCATATATTTTAGGAAAAAAAATATATGGCTAATGAGGTGGTTTCATTTTGTCTTCCTCAGTTTTCCCTTAGTCGCCTCCTACTACACGTGCATGTAAAGGTTAGTGCATTATTAAGTTTCTCAGACAAAATTAAAAAGGCTATTATCTGAAACTATTACACTAGCAATTTAAATTTTCATGCATTTACACGATAATGTAATAATAGTATAATAATTGCACACATTATAGTGAAACGATCAACTACATTGATATCTATCACTTTTAAAACCACGTATTAAATCCGTTAGGCAATTTTGTCCATTTTCCGTGTAACCAGTCCAGTGAGTGTCCAACATTTTACTCTCAGATCTGCGCGGCTGGGATTCGAACCCACTAGAGTTCAAATCACCATATCATCTGTCATTTAATTAGAATTTCATGAAGTTATCTACACCTCTAACCACTGCGCTATTGAGACATTCGACATTTAGCGTCTCTGCTCAGAAGTAGTTCTCAAATGAAGTAAAGGCAGCGCATTTGCTCGCTCGAGTTAAGCCAGAGATCATGTTGCCTAGCAACTGATCTTGGATTAGGCTTAGAGTAAAAAGTCCAGAGCTAGGACCAGTAGAAAGAGTGTTGACTGCTCTGCGGTGTAAACGAAGACTGCTTCGGGATCGAGTCAACTCTCTGAGAGAAAACAAGTTTAGATTAATTCAAGTGTTTTGCGGTAAATTACACTTTATTAGTCTCTACGTAGGATGAAGGTCTAAGCAGTAAAAATGAATTGCTAGATATTGTGAATGTAAATAAATAGCAATGTCACGAGCGATATATGGCATGACCGTAATTTAAATAGCTTATCTTTTGTCATTAGTAACAAAGCCATAAGGTCTAAGAAGAGGCGGGTATCACTTGGTTAACTGATGTCCATTAGCCTACACTCTAGTTTAGTTCTTTCATTTATTTACTATTCACTATGCATGAACAATCGGTATTTGTAAATTAAAGTTGTGAATTAAGTTAAGTGAATATTTGCTGTAAATTCTACGTAATTTTTTTAGCACTGAATCAATCTACACAAGCTGGAAGTGCACCATCTTTTAATTTATTTAAAATTATCGCATGTACTACGAGTGAAAGAGAATGAGGGCCCATCTGTTCGAACTGTTCAGATTGTGTACACAGTTTGTATGAGAGAGGCAAAAGCATCGCATGCGTTCAAGCATTCGATGGTTACTGAGGGAGGGAGAGAAATGCTTTAGGGAAGATCAAGGAATTTAGATGGTCCGAACCCCCAATTCTGCACTTCAAATCCCATTCTGCACTTCAAATTCAATACTGAACTTAAAATCCAAGTCTGCACTTCAAATCCAAGTCTGCACTTCAAGTCCAATTCTGCACTTCATATCGAATTCCGCTCTTCAAATCCAATTCACAACTCGACACCAATATTCAATATTCAATAGAGTGTATTATTTCAAGTCATTTCTGTTCTGTACAAAAATACCTAGACTAAAGCAAACAAAATCACAATATAAATAAAATAATAATAAACACCACAAACGTAAGAATTGTCATACATGAATATAGCAAAAATAAAAACGCTGAGAGTTTTTAAAAATTGAGCTAAGGAAGAAACCAAGTTATCATGTTTCTCATTTAAAGGGTGCTGCTGATTTCTTTTGATAGATAGATATTTTATATTCATGAAAATCGCAACGACACTATACATACTGCCTAGAACGACGTGAAAAATTGAAATACAGGCCCGAAGGCTCTGACGCATGCCCACAAAGGCTACAATTAAATTAGAATCAGTTCACTGAACAAAATTGCAATTGATTAATCATTTCTAAAATAATAATAAATATGAAATCAATAGATTTTACAGTAAGCTCCTGGCATCTCTAGAAAATTATATAATTCTAGTTTGTTAATCATCCCCATCCCCCTAACTTACTATAAAAACTGCTCAATTTTCGCTCACTTCTAGAATAAAGGAAATAAGTTGAAGAGACCGGATGGTCGGTAACGAGATGGTAACTTAGCACTCCAACACGTTCCGCAGTCTGCCTCGCACTTTGCTTAGTCCTTCAGGGCTCGAACGAGTGAAGGCGTCTGATAAAAATATTACGTAACCTTAAGCGATAACAGTTTATTATGTTATTTATTCGACCGCGAATCAGTATCAGATCAGAATCAGATCAGGCTGGGGTCAGTGGCGATGTCGGTAAGATACTCGACCGCGGAGGAGTATGTGCGGGGTTCAACACCCTGGGCTCGCCCGTCACTGACATCGCTTTCGAGTGAGGAAACTGATGTTAACATTAGCCTTACCAGCTTTACCAGTATGTGTAAGGTTCAAATCCTAGGCTCGCCCGTCACTGACTTCGCTTTGGAGTGAAGAAACTGACGTTAACATTAGCTTTACCAGCTTTATATTTTCAGCGTTATTTAATTATATGCTCCTTTATTTGACAGTTCACTATTGTCCGTCAACAACATTCAGTAAAATTCGCATCACAAAATTAAAAATTATCAAGCATCTCTCTCTCTTCAGTGCACTGCCAAGTGGCAGGTTTAAGGTACATATTCATATTCAAAGTCTGCTTTCTCGCTCCATAAGAGCACTCCTTAGATCAACAAGTTAATCCCTTCACAAAGTCCATGCCTTATCCATACCTTATGTAGTCTATAGCTTGGAAAAAATATGGCTTCTGAGGTGGTTTCTCGTTGCCTTCCTCAGTTAGGTGGATTAATTATCATTTAATCCTGGGGGAAAATATTTCATGGTGAGGTGGGTCCCCTCTTGCCATCCTCAGCTCCTGCCTTTATCAAGCATCATAAAACTAAAAAGGTGTCCTATATTGCTTTCTTCTTTATAATTTTTATGATTGGTTTATCGGCTAATTAAATGCACCGTTTTTAGACGTTTCTCGTTTTCTTTGTGGGTTTTGGTTTTGATAGCACAGTGCTTGGTGGTATCTTTGACAACAGCAGCGCTTGTCGCAATTTTAGGACCGCATAAACAATTAAACACTTGATAAACAAGATAAAAAAATTTATATCGAAAGTGGCTCCGTATTTGATAAGAATCTTTACAGTTTGATAAACAATTAGCTGTTTAAGAGTTAGAGGTACCCATGTTCAATGAGTTGATGATAAGGTATCTAAAGACAGAAGTAGTAGAAAAAGTTCACGGAAATATTTACATCTTCCTATGTTATTCCTAAGGTAAAGTCTACCTTAAAGTATTGGTAAGGCATAGTGCTTTGTGAATGGATTAACTGGTTAATCCATTCACATGGTTGGATTCAGTGGCGATGTCGGTAAGCTATTCGACCGCGGATCAGTATGTACGAGGTTAAAATACTGGGCTCGACCGTCACTGACATCGCTTTCGAGGGAGTCGTTAACCTCGTTTCTCTGAAACTATACAAACTGAGACTAAATTTAATTTTTATGATTCTAAATCATACATTACTGTTCTTCGTAGTTAATATAAATTGCGATTTTTACATTTTTGAACTATGGGTTGTGCCGGTGGCTTATTGGAAAGTTTTCAACAGCGGATCAGTAAGTGCAAGGTTAAAGTCCAGTGCCTTCCCCGTCACTGACATGCTATCGAGCAGAAAACTGACGTTAAACTTGGCGTTGGCCTCTTATTTTCAAGTAAATTGCACTCAATCTCTTCAAATATAATCTTCAGTCGTTTATTTCAGCTAATAATGCAACGATTACTAATAACCATGGAGAGGAAGGAGTAAATGAGTCTTAAACAAGCATCTGTGCTTCCTGACTCAGTGTGCCGTTATGTTAATATTTTTATATTTTAAAATTTAAATAAATTCTAGTTCTTAACCGCTAAAGGATATCTCATCATACTTCATTAAGTTCCAAATGTTAGCATCCAGACTCATTCTATAGAAATTGCCTAAACTTTCTGAAGGAAACCACAATGGGAGGACGGTCTTTAGAATCACAAATCGGTTCCCTATTCAAATTCATCGCTGTCTACTTTATAATGGCGCTCCTTTTGAAAGAAACTTTGCATTCAAAGAGCTTGCAGTTAAACGATCGCCTCAATGAGGAGATTATTCTGTGATTTGTGTCTGTTTATGCAATGCTTCAAGTTGTTTGAAGAGGGTTGAAGAAGAATTTCATGCCGCAGTGTTTTAACTCTAGAACATGTCCTTTTTTAAATCCGAAGGTAGTTGTATGTAATTAAACTTTATACTACAAAGGGCGTCAGTGCCGGGTTCTTTTGAATATATTTTAAGTATAGAATTTCGTAAGCAAATTTATCTGTACATCTCTTGCATAGACATTAAATTCAGACAACAGACAGAGCTTCTTGAAAAAACAAAGATTTGTTAAATTTTAATTTAATCAATTGATAATCATCATCATCATCTTCTTCTTCTTCCCTTGAAACCTAGTTTAACTAGGGTCGGGATACGAATAGACTGTCTCAAATCCTCTCTCTGTTCTACATCATACCATCAGTAAATCCCCATTTCACCATAATGAGTATTTATTTTACTTTTACTTTACTAATCCAGCAGCAGGCCTAGTTAAGCATTGCTTTGCTAGCAGACTATTTCAGCATTGATGAACCGAACACGCATACAGTATATTTACACAATGTAACACTGAAAAACATGTAATTCAATATCAACACATTTTATGGATGAATACAACAACAACAACAATAAAATTAGAGTGTTATTGTCGTTCACGACAACAATGAACAAAAATATAAATGAAATGCAGTATATTAGAGAGAACCCTGATACCAAATCATAAATTCTAGTAGGAGAATTCATGGAAAAGAGATGATTCGAGTCAATATAGAATTTCATAAAGCAGATTCGTATAACCGCGATTGTAATAGAATTTCAACGAACGTTTTTCTGATATCTTATTACACGTTATAAAATTATCTCGAATCTGTAGATAAAATTTAGATGATGCATAGATCGCTGCGGTATCAGATGTATATGAAACAGAAGTGGAACTGTTTCATGATATATCAGAAGAAAACGCGGCCATCACATATCTCTAATCTAACTCCTAAGAGGAACTATTTTAGAAACAACCGGATTAAATTATAACCAATTTCAATACCCAACAAAATACCCAATACTAGTACCCAATATGAATGCATCATCATCATCATCTTCTTCTTCTTCCCTTTAATCTAAGTTGAACTAGTTTCGGGATCAGTTGGCCTATAGACCTTCTCCAATCCTCGCTGTCCCATACAGTATCAAAATCTAAACAATACCCAACAAAAGTACAAATGCAAATATAAAAAATACACAACACAATAATAAATATACAATAAACCAATATGATTAAAACTGCAGATGTTTACTAAGAGTTGACTAAAGCATATACTAATGGATCAGTGAATGAGAATCGATAACAAGTACAAATTTTTGATCAAAAGGTAAAGTATTTTTGATAGGAAAAATTTGTAGCCCTTATGACATTGTAATTCTTTCTCGACACACTGCACTGAAGTTCCTAAACTGTTCTTTCTATAATAGCCACATATCCCATCCCTAGGGAATATATGATAGAGAACTTTTATGTGCTTAAAATTTTCGATTGTAAATTGCTTATTCACTGAACCTATTCTAGGCCAAATCTCGGGGCGTTACAAAGCAATCGTGCTAATGGACTAATGGGCAATGCTGGTATCACCCTGTAGTGGGCATAAAGCACTCGATGCTACACAGAAAGGGCGGAATCTATTGAAAAGTTTACGGTGAGAAAATCTGTGGGATCAACTAGAAGGGATCTAGAAGCTAATTTCTTAAACCTCTGTTCGATACGTAGGGTAAGGTAAGGCTCCTCATGCTGAGTCATTGCACATGTAGAATAAAAAGCTAAAGCTAAGGTTAACGTCAGTTTTCTCACTAGAGAGAGCGATGTCAGTGACGGACGATCCCAGGATTTGAACGCCGCATCATCTGATCAGTGGTCGAGTATCTTACCGACTTCGCCACCTGCTCCAGCCAATACAGCTTGGTGTCTCCGTATCTCTGGTATACATGTATACGATCTTTTTATTCATGCTTGCCAGTCGGAACAGAACATGAAATGAACAAATTAAAGAGAGCAGAAGGAAAGAAATTAAGGGTAACCCTTAAAATTAGAAATAACGACATAAAATCTTCTCCTACGCTATATGATTAATTATTAAGACTTAGGACAATATAGCTTCAACATAAAGACAAAATTTATATCTGATTATATCGATATTGTCATCAATCTAATTTGCGTACTTATTACGAATATTAATAAAATCCATGTAATTAGGATTATCTTTCAAATAACATTTTCAGAAGCGCATGTCTTCTTGAGAAGCAATTGACGTTAAGCGTGACTAAGACTTAGCATACTCTCAGGACAAGAGTTAAGTAATACTGAAGAGATAGGAAAGGTAAAGCCCATCTAGTGGCTGGGGAGGGCAAACTAGCCCAGCATTGTTTTAAATCAATTAGTATATATCCTTATCATCTTCACATCTGGTTACGAAAGTAGCGTTATAGTCATAGTATTATTATTCATGTTCAATTTATGAATAAGTACGCAAGAATTAATGGGTCAATACGTTGATCTGAATACGTCGCCAAGTAATGAATTAGGCCTAAAGGCAGACGCGCAGAATCTATAGAAGTTCGCCTAAAATAAATCTATAAATTCAGGAATATAATTTCGCCTAAGGTGCTGGGTAAGCACGTATATTGCATAGAAAAACTTTTAGTACATAGATCAGCCAATATTTACCACTGGAAAACGTTTTTCGCTGCAGTCGCTGGATATAATTTCGTTATGAATTTTGCAACTGAATGTAGAATCTGGGGTCAGAAATGGTAAGAATTACAAACCGACATTGCGAAACTCGATCCTAATTTAAAACTACCACATTTTATAAAATCTAAGCTTTGTAATTTTAACTGTAAGTACGATCTAGCTTATATCTTGTCTAAACATATAGAAATAAACTTCACAAACCCTGTAAATTGCTAACCTCGCACTTAAATCTTTATTTATCTATATTTATTATTTATTCATTCTTCAGGCTACGTATAAATAAAGCATGCCATTGAATTTTTTGCAAAGTTATCGTTATTTAACAATTTTCCAGTGACACAGGAAAACGCTAATGCGTTTGATTTATACGGATTTGGCATGAGATTTTCGCATCCGGATCGGCCAGAGCCCAGACTCTCCCGCCACTAGAGTCCCGGATAGAGAGTCCGCCTATAATTACTATTTCGTCGAACAACGCGCTCCATGACGCGTGCAGGATTTGCTCATTGAACGATCGACCGTTCTACGGAAATCGATCCGAGGGGATTTTCATACAAGTCCTTTGTGTTGGTCCGTTTAAATAGAACTCAACGAACGGATTTCTCCAGTCTTGTGGAAATAGCATGAATATGTCGTCATAAAACGTATACCCCAAGTAGTGACCTCTAAAGAGGTCTATATATGTTAGGTTATATTCTTAACATAGGGTTTACTGCTTGGGTTGTTCTTGAGCCAATTAAATGGAAAGAAAAGTTTACGTTTTACACGACACTAAGTCATATTTTACTAGTTTAGATATTAATTTAAATTGTTATTTAGCTTATTACTACTATTGAACTCTTTCTGTAATGTAGTCTCGAAGACCGAGTTTGGCCATGTCACTGCTATATAAGTTTTCGTTGTTAATAATAATAATATTATCGAACATTAAGAACATCTCAAGAAGTCAAAAATTCAAAAAATTGCAGACTTAGTGATCCTTAAAATGGTAGGATTTCTTCTGGAATGCTTTGACTCTAATTGGATTGCGCTATTTTGCATTGACATAATAAATTATAATTTTAGTTGACAAATGGTCTAAAATGAGCACTTTAGTTTCTTTCTCAAACCAGTTGAAGAAATATTCGCTTTAAATATTCTAAAGCGCACTTTTCTCACTTTATATAGGTATTGCTATTAATGCATTTTGTGTTGCATAATATATATGTTTTGCATATTCATTAGGTGTATTAGCCGAAGTGATGTATTGTTCATTCTATTCTATCTGTTTACATGTAGCTCACATTCTCTTAAAAATATCTGCTCCATCGATGGCTTTCTTGACTTTTTCGTTTTCGAAAGCCTCAGATAGTACGAGATTCTACTCAAGTGGAAATCTGGTAATCAAGACAGTTCAGTAAACGACGTTAAACACAGAACACATCGTCAGTATCAGCATGTAAACTGAAATCACAACTGTACTTCAAAGCCTCCACTAAGTGTCGGTTGATCATTAATTCCTGGCGAGCCCTAGGGAAAGAGCCTAGAATTATTCGTGTGTTGAAAGATCCTACACTGCACTGCAACGACAAAACGTTGAACCCCATTTTATGAGTTCGTTACAACAATTAAGTCAATTCAATGGCGTAGGCGCAGCATTCAGGCTTTGGTTAAGTACCACAAGGCAGCCTTCCATCAAGGCTATTTCTACAGGTTTATAGCAGAGCGAAATGTAAATCAGAACTTCCAGAATCTACGATATAAACAATAGGCCTAAACATTCAAATAGTTTCATTGAGAGAGAGAGAGAGAGAGAGAGAGATATATAATCATTTATTTGTAACTGAATCAAAATATTCACAAAGCTGAAACAAATAGACAGAATATTGACCCATGATATATCATGATATATCATTGACCCATGATAGTATATCTGATAGTCATAAATGACAATTACATAAATAAATATTCAGGCATGCCTAGTATTAACTACTACTCTACACATATATTTTATATCTTTAGCTGCATTATTTATTTTCACAGTCCTCGGACAAGAACAAATTATTAAATCAGCAAAAATGTGAGCAAATAGTAGTTAATTCCATGGTAAAATGGCAAATAGTAGTTATATAATTAATTATTCAATTAAGACTCAGGTTAGTTAATAACGTGTTTTTGTAACCGCAACCATACTCTGTAGATTATAATAGTCAGCAAATATTTGCTTTTGATCTGCCTAATTTCGTGGGAAAACTAAATAAAAGACCATATGAAGTTAGTACCGGTACACAATATTTTTCTGTGTCAAGGTTTATCTAACTTATACGAGAATGTCAAGTGTAGAAGAATGCTGCTCCACATTTACACATTATTTGTATATGTGGATTTACAAATAAATTGTAAACGTGGAGCACATTTACACATTTACATGTAAGCAGAAATGATAAATTAAGTCACATTAGCTTTCGTATATTTAAAGACGTGAATTAATACAACCTTGTTGCTTTTCTCGTTGATGTCCAAGCTAAGTACATGTAACTGGCATTGTTTAATATATGCTCTTATGCTCTACTATTGAGCACTATTCTGAATGACCGATTCAAGGCATTTATTCTGAAACTTAAATCGGCTTTCAACATCAAAATAATTAACTTAGCGATATACGCAAGTTGATTCCAAGAAGTTGGCTTTACCTAAGCGATAGTTTCAAATGAAATGGAAAATGAAATGACAAAGGAAATGTAGTTTTTAATGTTTTTTCAATAGTTAATTTCGATTATTTTGTTTTTATTTCAATATTTGTTTCGTTTAATCTTCTCAAACATTAAACTTCTTCGAGCTATTAATTTAAAAATAAAACTAGAATAATTTAGGTGATTCATAGACATGTTTTAGATTCCGCCCACATAAACAGCTGAATTCTCTTTAAATATAGGCCTACTGTAGATCTGTGAAACCCGTCCCCAGTATTTTCATGTAACTTTATATTAAATATCAGTTTTGTTCGCAACCGTTTAGCTAATCAGTTAATTTCTTGACAATTCTAATCTATTATCCCCATAATTCGAACAAATTACAAGTTCTCGGGTGACTAATTACTAACCACGATCTGGAATTTGATAAAATCCTGTGAAAAGTTTGACCGGGTCATTCTTATAATTTTGTTGTTTTAACGAAGCCTATTCGGGCCAAAGATTAATTTTTAGTTACCGTATAAATGGATGATGGAGATAACAAAGAGGTGATCCTTCGATAAGAAACAAGTTGATAAGAAAACCGTTGATAAGAAATAGTGTATATAATGAAGTCAAAAACCTCAATTTGTACTCTACCTTGTTAGGATTGATAATTATATATCCTAAGGATCTACACAATGTTTGTTACTCTATTGTTACTGGTCTCAGCTGCCGGCCTTAGTAAGTATAGCCTATCTGTATGAGTTTAATGGTCAAATCTTCAGCACATTTAACTCATATTCAGAAGGTCATTGGTTCTAGACACAGTCATCTCATCAAATAAAAATAACCTCGTGATATGGAAGCAAACATGACATAGTCTGAAGTTAGCTAAATAGAAGTGAACTCTGCAAAAATAGATTCCTGTATTTAAATATTGTCGCTTTTTAATTTCGTGGAAAAATTATCTACCTTTAATTTCAGAAACATTTCAGTATTTTTTAGGATAAAGCAGCCTGTTGATGAATTCTCTTCCCTTATGTCTGGGCAAATAGCTGGCAACTTTTTGTAGTTTAGATCGTGATGTTTATGGTCGATCAATTATTCTTACCTATCAAACAATTGAATCTACGAAACAGATAATGATTTTTGTATCGTATTTGTTTATCTAACTGCATGTTGTTCCTATTGTTTGCATAATCTGTGTTGTGATGAACAAATTAACGATATTAAACGAATAAAACTCATTTAATTTATAATATGTTTTAGTCGAGGCCAGGCCATCAGCAAAGCTGGTGCCTACATTTAACTACAGAGGCATCATCGGAGGCGTAGACGCCACTCCGGGAGAGTTCCCGTGGCAGCTGTCCCAGCAGAGACTGGGGGGAAGCTGGTCTCACAGCTGTGGAGCCTCTCTGATCGGAGCCACCAGAGCTCTGAGCGCCGCTCATTGCGTCGATGGAGCGTAAGTAATTAGTTACCTAAGTAAATGTAATGAATTTGTTAATTGCGACGTTACTTTAAGATTTCATGAATATTGCTACTTTACCTACTGAAAGTTTCTCATTTTTTCTCTTCTTTTCTTAGAAACTACTCTAGTTTCCAGTCTCTCTGATCAGAGCAACTAAGGCATTGAGCGCCGTTAATTAAGATTTCATGAACATTACTACTTTACCTACTGCAAGTCTCTCATTTGACTCTATAGAGTCAAATATCAGTATACTGATACTCGAAAATCTAAAACGTTTGTGTTATTAGAGATATTCATATAAAATGTCTCTAAATTTGGAAGAAATGGCGGCTGGTCATGTCCTGTAAATTACCAGAGCATCGGTCGGCTCGATTTGACTTTATACTAATAATAAAAAAATGAAATGGCATCAGTTTTAGAAAACACAGTGTATTATCCACTACTTGTAAATAACAGTTACTTTCTGATGACTATTATGCTAATTTAACTACAGCCAATGACTCCTTCTTAGTTGCTATAGCTCATTGGTACATCGGAATTACCTAGAGTAATTGATTACGAATCATTGGTAGTAGCTACAATTATGCATATATAGCAGCTGTCGATTGTATACTAGCCAGTACAGATGTTAACAATGATTAGTCTCATCCGACGTTGCCAAGCTTAACTGCTCCTGTGAATGCTGTTGTATTTTATTATTACAATTTATTATAATTTATTTATAAAATATTAATATAATGCTGTTTTACTTTATTATTTGTTCCTCTGACAGGAGCGCGAGTATTCTTCGAGTTATTGCCGGCCTGCACCAGAGATCTGTTGAGACAAACACTCAGATCTCTAACGTGGCTTCCTACGTAATGGTCTGTATTCATTAGAGATAGTTTAGAAATAGCTGAAATTAAATTAGCTCTCATTCATTACTGAAAGTTTTAACTTAAATCGAATTATGGATTTACTATACTAAACTGTCTCTGTCTCCATCTGTCTCTGTCTATGTTTCTCTCTCTCTCTCTCTTCTCTCTCTGTGTCGCTTTCTCTCTCTCTCTCTCTCTCTCTATTGATCTATCCATTTATCTATCTCTTTGTCTATCAATATACCCAGGTTCCTACAACCCCTCAGACATATCTAACTAAGTTACTATTTGTAAAGCTGGTAAAGCTAATGTTAACGTCAATTTCCTCACTCGAAAGCGATGTCAGTGACGGGAAAGCCCATGATTTCAACTCCGCACATACTGATCCGCGGTCGAGTATCTTACCGACCATCGCCACTGGCTGGAGCCAGTGGCGATGTGGCAATAATACTGGACTATTGAAGTGGCATTAATGCAGTAGTTTCATACTTTCTTACACTTTTGAACTTTTGATATAAGTAAAATAAATCTTTAGTTAAAGATCTAAGAGTAATGTGAGAAATGGATCCTAATATTTTCCTGATGATTACCTTATTTACAATCTCAACACTACATTTTCAATGACAGAACGTTAAGCAAAACGATAGTAGCAATTATTGGAACTGATGTGATATAATAGAACTGAACTCATTACCATTAGAATAACTACTGTTGAAAGTGATTGATATCACTGTTTTATCATTGATAAATATCACTATTTTATCATCGACAATTATCACTGTTTTATATTAAGATCAATGCTTTTGACTTCACAGCACGAGCAGTACAACGACAACGCAGCCAGCTTTGCCAATGATATCGCCATTCTGCACCTGGAAACAGATATCACAACTGCGTCCAACATCGCCTACGCCACTCTGGCTTCTGGAAGCAACGACTTCGCTGGAACCACCTGCGTCATCTCAGGATGGGGACGTACCTGTGAGTATATAGATTTATCAATGTTGAGTGATTTAAGATAGGTGACGTAATTATCTAAAAATAGACTTGCTAATCTCTTTAGATGTATGGGTGAAGGTGACTTCAGAAACACACTGCATAATACAGTAATGTATCTCAAGTATCGGAGTTGATTGGCTAGAGAGCTATTGCTCATGAAGAATAGCTCATAATTAATAGCTCATGATGAATAGCTGAAATAGAAATAGATCACGATGAATCGCTCATGATCAAAAGCTCATGGTGAATAGCTCATGATAAATAGTTTACGATGAATAGCTCATAATGAATGGATCATAAACAACGACTTCGCCGGAACAACATGCGTCATCTCAGGCTGGGGTCGCACATATGAGTAGAGTTAAGACTTAAGTCAACTTTTATTTTGAACTTTTGAAATTTGAAAATGTGTTAGTTATGATATGTGTACTGTCTTATTAGTTTAGAGGAAGTAAACAAGCATTATAGTGAAATGATCAACTGTGCTGATATACTGTATATCACTTTTAATACCACTAGTTTAAACCATTAGGCAATTTATTCCATTTTCCGTGTAACCAGTCCAGTGAATGTCTGAGATTTTACTCTCAGATCAGCTACAAGGGTTCAATTCACCTCAGGATTTGACATTTGAAACTTCATGACGTTACCCCTACGCTGTTTAGACATCCATATAGATATATATCAATATCATCTATACAGATATATAGACATTTTATAAAGAGGAGTACTATATAGATGCACGACAACAGTGTCAAGCATGTTCAGCATCTTCTTTCTAATCAGAAAAAATCTCTGAGGTAGATTGCTGACTGGAAATTGTAACTCAGTTCTTTTGAGCTACAAGCATGCATATGGACAGGTGTGCATTTTATTGCCAGTGTTCATTTGCTATAGAAAGTGCATTAAATCGTATGCATAAATGAAGATTTAGTATCATTTTGAAACATATCTGACAAACTAGGAGAGATCATAGAAATCAATAAGAAAGTCTTAGTTTTATGCTGAATGCAGTATCTCTTACAAAGTGCTTCTTACTAAAGCCATTCACTCAAAATGCTCTTCAAATGATATAATGTAGATCGTCCAAGAATTTAACTGCGACAAACAAGTAATTCTTTCCATTTAATTCAAATTTGTTGCAACTTTAAAACTGCGCATTTAGCGCTTGTTATTTAATTTTGATAGCGATTTTTTATTATATCTTCTGTGGGGGTCAAATGTAAATAAGGAAATAATTATGTTTTCAACACAGCTGCAGCCAACACTCTACCAGATATTCTCCAGAAAGCTTCCATCGGAGTCATCTCCACCGCTGATTGTGCCTCCAGAATGGACGGAATTGGAACCATCTGGGATGGACACATCTGCCTCTTTTCTTCAGAAGGGAGAGTAGGATCCTGCAACGTAAGTTCCTCGTCATCTTCGTCAGTTTCTTTGTCTTATGTTTCATCATCTTCCCGTTCTTAACCAAACCATACAATTTTTCATCTTATTCTCAATCCGAAGCGACGAAATTCGAGGGTTATAATTAATAGTAGTTTTACGCAGTCAAATCAACATCGTCATCATTGTGTGTTTCCATCATTTCATTTGTGTTCATTAAGATCATGAATCAGAATCTATCCAATGATCATGTCTCCTGCTCAATTCATCGAGGCCTGACCGTAGATGTCTTCTTGTTCAGAACATAGTTTATATTCTATACCATCCTAACAAGTACCACTCAGCTCATATATTTGTGCATTAATGCCCATAAAAACCAAATATATTCCTAGTAATATGCTTTATCACTTCATTTTTAAATCTTTCGTTTTTAAATCTAAAGGACTTCCTTTTAAGTTAATGTCCCGTTATATTATTTTCATGGGACCGACACTGAGGGGCCTATATTGAAAATTGAACCTTAAGGTCGGCAATATTTCGGCCTGACACAACTAAATTTACACGACAAGGTTTTTATTTGCCCCTCTGAAGAGAAAAACCTACGTCGCGCGCAGTCTAGAATTCGCTACCTCTCGTTCAAGAGAGGAGCTCTTTACCACCACACCACAATGCTTTGCAGATGATCACTCTATCTTTAACTAATTAATCTATTTCAATTAATTCACTGTCTAACTACTTTTAATTATTTTCCATCCATTTCATTTTTCCATGTCTTGCAACTGGTTTAACATTATTCCAAAAACCCTCACTAATTACCTTATTTTGCTGTTCTTAATTCAGGGTGACTCTGGTGGTCCACTGAACTGCCCGAGTGGTGGCTCTACTGTTGTGGCTGGAGTGACGTCATTCGGTGTATCAAGCCTCGGTGTGTGTCGTCAGAACTACCCATCAGTCTACACCCGAGTGTCGTACTACAGTGACTGGATCAACAGCCACTAAACATAGTCTATTGAATAATAAAATAAACTATTTAATTATAAACACTAATTGATTAAATACACTAATTAATTAAATTCTAATATTATATTGAACAGTTTATGAAACGAGTACTTGATGCTCGCTAGATGCAGTCTATTATTGATTAAATATACTAATTAAATAAATTACAATTTCACGTTAGAACAGTTTATGAAAGAAGTTCTTGTTGCAATGTTTATCTATCGATGATTCATAGTAAACGAGTTGGCTTAACGGCCGTATTATTAAATTACCTTAGGTTTTAGTTGGTTATTTGTTAAGTATTGCAGATACGAATTAATACAATGTTTACATCTGATAACTCAAATGATGATAGATCCTCCCGTGAGATTCCTTGCCATCTACTTGTGCAGTCAGTAGCTGTAATGAATGTTATGAATATTCAAATTCAATTTCTCACAGAGAATACATATTTATATGACTCTGAACATGTGACTGAATCAGCCAGAATATGAATTAATCTTCTACTTAATCAATCTGGATTTAATTTTAGGTTTTTCAATCGAAGGATATCAGAGATATCGCATGCTAATTATCGTACTACATCAAATTTGTATCCCTAGACGGGAAGAAATAGTGGGCTGTCTATCTATGATATTTGATTAATCCTAGTCCGCTGTCGAGATCAAATAGACCTCTTTCAAAACGATCTATGCACGTTATATTTACATTATTATCTTGACTTCCACGAATAAAGCTTCCCCTTAGGAAAATCAGTCATAAACTTCAACATGAAGAAATAGAAAACTCCTAACTTAAGTCCACTAAACTATACTAACACCAGTCATTAGGGCTTAATTCAAATAACAGATTGATTTAAATATTTAATCATCATCATCATCGTCCTTTAAATCCCAGCCTAACCAGGGTCGGGATACGAGTAGACATTACCAGTCTACCCTGTCCTACACCATATCATTACTAAATCCCCTATTTTTCATGTCCTATTTAATTACCGCATCCCACGTCAATTGTAGTCTACCTCTCGCTAGCTTACCATCCAGCTCTTCTCTCCAAACTCTCTTTACTACATCCTCATCTGCCTTCCTCACAGTATGCCCAAACCTTATCAATCTCAACTCATCCAACCTATCCCCGATCCCCTCAACATTCAAATTATAAAGAATAATATTCTAAATAAATTATATTTATATTGTCTGCTTTCTCGCTCAATAAAAGCACTCATTAGATAATAATAATAATAATAATAATAATAATAATAAAGGTTTAAGGTCCGTTCCTCATCCAGGGATGATGTCAGGGAGATCAACATGTTAATCCCTTCACAAAGTCTAGGTCTTATCCGTACCTTATGTAGCCTATAGCTTGAATTAAGTGTGACCTCTGAGGTGGTTTTCCGTTGCCTTACTCAGTTAGATGGTTTAATTACCATTTCATAATGGGGGAAAAGCTTTTCAGTGAACTGCAAACCGTATAAATACTTGATTTCATATTCATGTTATATAGACGAGAATGAAACAAATAGACCTTTTGCTGATATAAGATTATAAAAACTCTCAATTATTAAACTATTAACCACATTAAAACTTTATTAAAAACCTGCTTCATTTAGATTGCTTTATAACATTCGCAGAACCAGAATGTTGCAAAACGCTAAACAAGAATAGATGAAACTGTGACATAGGGCCAAAAATGGGTTGACAGCAAATTTAAGTTTGGTTCCTCTCGTCGAATGGCTAACTTTAGCCTTAGTTAACGCCTTAACGATCCTTAGTTAACGCCCATTTCCTCATACAATGATGATGTCAGGACGTAAAATATAAAAATTATTGAAAGCATAAATTCTTCTCCTATAGTAGGCCATAAATTGTATTTGCAATGAAATATCCGGACCTTTGAGTAAAACCTGTTTCGACATACATGTACGTATCTAAACATAGCCTACACGTATATGAAGCCAGATATGAATGAATGAAAAGTTTATAGGGCTTGTCCAATTTTAATTAAATAGAAGAAAGAAAGGGATATGCAAAATTAACTTCAAATGCAAGCCATTAATTTTGTTAACCTCACTTCATTTTGAATTACTAAAATTAAGAATTATAAGCAAGATATTGGAAAAAGACCCTAAGTCATATATAATTTTCATATAAAATTATCTTTTATGAAAATTTTTATTTTTATTTTTCATATAAAATGTAACGCTTTCATAGGTGTGACAGTTAATTATTAAATATTGATGGGGGGAATAAAATTATAAATAATGTTCTTTGTCAAAATAGGGAAATGTGGTTTAAACAAATGACTGCTATTTACCCTACACAAACTATGTTTGTATTCCCACATTTTCGTATCTACATGTATATAAGCAACAAATGATGCCAAAAATAGAACGACACATTACAGATTTCTCACAATAATTTCCTAAACTGTTTGTGTGAAACGTTATGATTCAGATGTGCTTCTTCAAACAACAAATATTTGCATAAGTAGGCTACACTAAAGGAAGAATTAGGTCAATTCGGTGATTAAATGAAATATAATTAGGCCTACTCTACGCCAGCTAGTTTAACTAGCTACCAATTCTTTACTAGTATTTAGAATGTCTTAATAGCGTAGTGGTAACGTCATGAAGTTTTAAATGACAGATCCTGAGATGAATTGAACTCTCCTGAGTTCGAATCCCAACCAAGCTGATCGGAGAGTGAAATCTCGGACATTCACTGGACTGTTTACACGGAAAATGGTCTAAATTGCCTAACGGATTAAACATGTGGTTTTAAAAGTGATAGATATCAACATAGTTGATTATTCACTATAATGCGTGTTTACTTTTTTTGCTATTATGCCTACTATTTACTTATCATTTATTTCAGTGAGTGTGTCATGTACATGTAGTCATATAATTTGACTGGACGTTAAGGCATGAACTAACGTAGTAACTATTCTATGCTATTGCATTAAATAATGTATTAAATATTCTCTACAATTGCATTGAGTGTATGTTTGATGGAAACTGAGATATTCAAAGATTAAAACCTGGAATTTCCACAAAGTTTCTAACCTTACGTCTGAAACCAAATTTCATAAGTTTTGCCGGTTTAACTCCGAGATTGTTTCGCCAAGTTAGCTGTCATTCTACATCTAGGCCCTATTTGACCATGTAAATTTGACTACTACGTAATCAGAGATAGGGAATACTTATCAATTGTTGTTTTAAGAATTGCATGAGAAAGCTGAAACAGCAAGCATATGAAATGCGTTGGCGGTACTAAAATGAACTTATAGGGCCAAGAAGAGATTGTTGGATCGAGATTTTTGCCCCCTGCCAAGTCATAAAAATTCAAATATCAGAGAAAAATCAACATTTATTTGTTTAGTAATGCTTTAGTTATGCTCTTGAAACAGAAAATTAAAAAATTGATGTACATTCAAAACTCGTGGGTTAGATTCCCAGGCGGGACGATTTGAGAATGCAATATCAGACATTCACGTAATTCGATAATTCAATATATTGTAACGAGTTTTAATCATGTAGTAGGGTGTGATCGATGTCATTATGAATGAACGTTTCGCTATAAAAGGCGTCTACATTAGTCGAGCAATAGAAAAGTTTATAACAAAAGGAGTTTGTTTGATACACCATAATAAATTCTTCTGCCAATTATTTCAAATATTTCAATTAAGTTGATTAAATTCGAGAAAATAAATTTAGCATTTGTGGATTTGAAGAGACCATGTATGTTTCTATAGAGGAATCAGAGTCTCACTCTATGGAAAAGAAAATAATTGTACAATATATTTTAAATCAGTAGTGTCTCCCCGTTATTAAATATTTCTTCCGCGAATTCTAGGACAGCGTGAGAAAAAGTTAAATCTAATCAAATTCACATTATGTTAACAAATAAAGAGGGTCTAGATTAAAGATAAGATTCCAGTGGGTGTTTAATGAGTCAAAGTGAATATTTTTTGTATATATAGTAACCGCAAATGTGGTCAAATTAACAATCTACTGCGGTTTGGAAACTAAGAAAGAGGAAACACCTAAGATGATCGCTCTACTATTGCTCGTTGCTACTGCAGGCCTCAGTAAGTTAAATATCTCTAAAGAATCTGTTACTAAATATTAAAAATTATTTAGTTAATTTTAACTTCTAGTACTTGATTTTATCCCGTGCAGGACATAACATTAAATAACTTAATTTAACTGCATTTGTAACTTTATTAGTTAACCTACAGTTGTGATAATTTAAATTTGTACACGTTGAACTGAAATCTGAGTGGTTGTGTCGGTGGCCAGCAAGATAGGACCATGTCCTCACTGGTGGCCGCTAGTGTATATATTCATACATGTACTACTGTACTGGCTGAAGCCAATGGCAATGTCGGTAAGATATTCGACAACGGATCAGTATATGCTGGGTTCAAATCCTGAGCTCTCCTGTCACTGACATCGCTTGCGAGTGAGGAAACTGACGTTAAAATTAGCTTTTCTTACTAATTCCAGTCGAGGCACGGCCATCAGCGAAGATGGTTCCCACGTTCAGTTTCAAGGGTGTTGTTGGAGGCGTGGACGCCACTCCGGGAGAGTTCCCGTGGCAGCTGTCCCAGCAGAGACTGGGAGGAAGCTGGTCCCACAGCTGTGGAGCCTCTCTGATCGGAGCCACCAGAGGTCTGAGCGCCGCTCATTGCGTCGATGGAGCGTAAGTAATTAGTTATCTAAGTAAATGTAATGGATTTGTTAATTGCGACGTTACTTTAAGATTTCATGAATATTACTACTTTACCTACTGAAAGTTTCTCATTTTTCCTCTTCTTTTCTTAGAAACTACTCTAGCTTCCAGTCTCTCTGATCAGAGCAACTAAGGCATTGAGCGCCGCTCATAGTGTCGATGGAGCGCGAGTCATATGTTTAAATGAACAACATTTCTATCAAGATTCGAAAGTATATCGAATTTATTAGCGAAATGGCATCCATCGCATAACATAATATAAAAAATTGTATTCACGAAATATCGTACAAGATAAATCACTTTATATAAGGTAGTTACATGCCCCCTTGTAGCAAATATACGTACTGAGAATTACAGATTGAGAATTAAGAAATATGAATGCAAATTTAGAAGTATTTACAATTTCATTTGAACTTTGAGAAAAAATTTTAAATCGTAGAACTTTTCAACTTTTTTGCAACTTCTTTTCTAACAATCTCCTTTTTTAATAACTCTAGAACTTACAGTAATGTATGTAGATCTAGACTAAATTGACTGATTTTACCGGATACTTGTTATTCCAGCTCAGCCTCCATCCTCCGTGTCATTGCAGGACTTCATCAGCGCTCCAACACTGCCGGCACCCAGACCGCAAACATTGCCAGCTACACCATGGTCAGTGCACCCTACTACGATCTTAATCATTAATAAATAACACATATTATAATGAAATGCTCAACCATATTGATATCTATAACTTTTAGTACTTCATGTTTAAACCATTTAGCAATTTAATCAATTTTTTTGCTTACTTGCATTTGCATGCATGCAGTAATCATACAGCTGGGCATAAGTATCAAATCATCATTTCTAGCTCCTGTTCATGTATTTCTGAAGTCACGTTTAACTTCAGAATCTCATCTCTAGAGGATTTTAGTGATGGAAAAGTTTATCATCAGCAGTTCCTTGCGTTCTGAAGAGAACATAGGGCCGCAGCATTCGTCCATTCGTTTCTGTCTTTAACAACCCTCACAGCATCTTCCCAAGAAATGTTCAAAGTTTTCAAATCTTTGTGGATCGTGTTGAACCAAGGACTTCTAGTCTTCCTCTTTTCCTTTTCCCTTGACTTGACTTCCAATTCATTGCAATCCTTGCAAATTTTATACTTTGAACTTAGCAAATACGGTTGAATGAACCCAAGCTTGCCTCAGGCTCAGTCTGTTGATATTATAAATTGTTTTCACTGCATACAGCACGCACAGTACAACCAGGGTAACCCCACATTCGCTAATGACATCGCCATCCTCAATTTCGCCTCTTCCATCACTCCAGGTGGAAACGTCGCCTTCGCTACTCTGGCTTCTGGAAGCAACGACTTCGCTGGAACCACCTGCGTCATCTCAGGATGGGGACGTACCTGTGAGTATATAGATTTATCAATGTTGAGTGATTTAAGATAGGTGACGTAATTATCTAAAAATAGACTTTCTATTCTCTTGACATGTACAGGTGAAAGTGAATTGAGATACTCATTATATAACAGAGTAATGTATCTAAAGTATCGGAGTTGATTGGCCAGAGCGCTACAGCTCATAATTAATAGCCCATGATGAATAGGTCATAATGAATAGCTCATGGTGCTTATAGTGATGAATAGTTTATGATAAATAGCTCGTGAGGAATAGATCACGATGAATAGCTCATGAGGAATAGATCACGATGAATAGCTCATGATGAATAGATCACGATGAATAGCTCATGATGAATAGATCATGATGAATAGCTCATGATGAATAGATCATAAGGAAAAAATACATGTTCGATAGTTCATGATGAATAGTTCATGATAAATAGTTAATTATCAATAGCTCATGATGAATAGATTATTAGGAATATCTCATGTTGTTAAATGCTAATTATTCTATTGATTGATAGTCATACTCTTATTTCTTGTAATTAACTCAGCCGCCAGCAACACTCTACCGGACACCCTCCAGAAGGCTTCCATCGGAGTCCTGACCACCGCTCGCTGTAACTCGCTGATCGCCGGAATCGGGACGGCGTGGGAGGGCCACATCTGCCTGTACGACGAGGCCCAAGAGATTGGGTCCTGCAACGTAAGCGTTCACTTTAGATAAACATATCAAATCAGTCACAACTAATTCCTTGTAGTAGGATTCATTATTAGCGTGCATTTAGATAAACATATGAACTTTGTTAAAACTAATTCCTTGTCGTAAGATTCACTATGGTGTAAGAGTTCACTTTAGATAAACATATAAAGTTGGTCAAAACTAATCTTATTGTCGTAGGATTACGGTCTCTTTGAATTGAATCACGCTTATTATTTCCAAAACATTGCCTTTTATCGAAGAACCGGATGCTAAAGTCCTATTAATTGATTGGTTTTTGTAATGCAATTATTAATAGTTTGATAGTCAATACCGCGAGAGCAAAAAGGGAGTAGAAAAGTGTTGAACAAATGTAAAATGTTTCTTGCATTAAGATTTGCAATAATATGGTCTGTAGCCTATTTGAAACTCTAGTCCGCTGTATACACGTTTATTTGTATGTTTAAATCTCGAGTAATAATTGTTCTTCGTTTAAAAATCTTTTACATATTAATTAAACAAACGATACAAAATCTATTTCTGCCTTTTCGTACAGCCTACTGGCAATTCCATAGTTTAAAACGCAACCACTATTCTCTATGTTCCGTTTTCCACTTTACATCCACATGCATAATAAGTACGATAGAAATATATTAGTCAAATTTTAGAGGAAAGATTATATTAATTAAATTGCACGCTCCCTATTGTTTAAACTGTTCGTTTATTTGTCAGGGTGACTCTGGTGGTCCACTGAACTGCCCGAGTGGTGGCTCTACTGTTGTGGCTGGAGTGACGTCATGGGGTATCTCAAGCCTCGGTGTGTGTCGTCAGAACTACCCATCAGTCTACACCCGAGTGTCGTACTATTACGACTGGATCAACAGCAACTAAATGTTCACCTAGAATCTCATTTAGAGAGATTAAGCAACAGGCTTCAATGTTTAAGTGTGTGACAACAGTTATGGAAGACGCAAATATAAGAACATATGATATTGAGACATTGTAGATGTTTGTAAATAGTTCTTATAAATATTCGATTTAAAGTTAACATAAGATGATAATCAATAATTTATCATCTTGACAGAGACGCGTATTTACAATGAGTAACTATATTTGTGGAATTTGAAGCTATTTATTTGTAAAATAACCTTTGGCTTTAAACCAATAGGTTTGTGGTTTTGTGAATCAAAATACAAATACTGGAACTAAATGTAGTAACTCAGATTTAACTAACTCGTTCATAACACTTAAGCCTCATTGATTTGCTTAAACTAGCTGAAATACTTAAATCCGTTTAATATTATAAAGAAATGCCTAGATGAATTACAAAATGCAAAGTAACATTTCAAAACTACTGCCTTTCTATACTAAAACAAGTAATTTTAAGTTCACATCATTAGCATAAAGTCGAAAGGAAAATATCGATCGGTCACCGATTTGTGGATCTATCATTGAAATATAAGAGTCAATATTTAGACTAATTCATTTATAAGTCTTAAGAATGAGTTACCGTACATCAACAATAACAACAAATATAACAACAACAACAATAACAACAACAATTAGAGTTCTACAGTCATCAATGACAACATCGAGCACAGTTGGGACAAAATCAAGCCAGCGAGCAAAAAGAAGTTCCAAAAACGATGCAAATTCCAAAATCCGAACAATCAGTCCAAGGACACTAAAGGTACTAAGGCTGTTGAGGAATGCGTCTGGATAGTAACTAAACGAGAACGTAAATGAGGATAGATGAAAAAGATTGACCATAGCTATACATTTATAAAGAAAGAAAACTTATGTGTTGCAAAAAGGAGTACGCGTAATAATGAAGGTCTCTGAAGATCAAATAACTAAGAAATTTTTTTTTGCAATCATTATCAACAACTTCATTTATCGTAAAAGAATGTAAGCAATTTGTTTTAAAAGTTCTATCTTAAACTTATTGAAAATGAAATTCTCAAGATATTCTGTAGAATTTTTAGGCTTTTCTGAAAACGACAGTGTACAGATATGTAGAAATACTATTCAGTTCTAAGAAAATCATACCTCAAGTAGTAATCCGCTAACCGAAACAATATATGTATATCACTGATATGTCACATATCACGAAGATGCGCATATCACTGATATATCACATATAACTGATATCACTGATATAGGTATATCAATGATATCACTGCTACCACTTAGATATCAAGGTCACAATTGGAAACCGTTGTTGAATATTTAGTACATGTACATGTATACGTGAAATATTTAAACTGATTGATTGGTTGATTGATTGATCAATTGATTGAAATATTGAGGTTTGCGACTTCAATAATGACGTTCAATGCAAATTCCAAGTTAAGTTTTTCCTTTTTATGTCCTATGTGAAATTAATATAAAGATTAGATTAAATAAGATTAATTGCAGTAACACAACCTAGCTTAGGTGATGACTAATGTGAAGATTCTGAAGAAGACAATGAAAAACAATAATTGATGCCATCACTAAAAACAGTAATCTCCGTATTTATCTTTTCTATCGACACCCGAGTAAGTCAATACCTGAATTTATTGATACATTGTCTAATTTTCTTACTGTATATAAACCTACTAAGCGCAGTGCGACATGTGGTGACATGAACATTGACCTGCTTAAAATTAATTCTATCAGTGCCATTGAAAGATACGTTAATGTCTTGAGTAACATGAACTTTACACCTTTCTCTATCCTTCCTACACACTATGTTAATAATTCTCAAAGTATTATCGATCACATATTCTGCAATTTTGGTTCAGAATTATCTAATGTTTACTCACATAGTATTAAATCATTAACAGTTACAAGCGATCTAAGCGACCATTTTTCTAACATTGTCCTTATAGTGTCAAATAAAAATAGAGTCGACTACTCTACACGGCCAATGATACGAATATTCTCTAATAAAAATATCAGCAACTTTAAATATCACCTCTCGTTATTAGATTGGGCTCAAATTTACAACTCGTCTAGCATTGATAACCTATTGAATTTTTAACGTCAACCTTGATCAATTCAACCGAGAAAAACTTTCCACTAGTTCAGTGTTCGTTTAAGAGATTTAAAGATAAGCCATGGTTGACTAATGAATTACAGAAACGAATTAAAATAAAAAACGATTTGTACTTTAATTTCAGGAAAACGAAAAACAAAGATATTGAACTGAAATATAAATCTTATCGAAAGTTGCTAGAGAAAGACATTGAGAGTTTTCGGAAAATTTATTTTAAAAATCTACTCAATAAAAGAACAATTCGATTAGAAATATTTGGAAGACTTTAAATAATATAACTAGCCACAATAATAAAACAAAAAATACCACTATTGAGCGTATATGCTCAAATAGTAGAACAATTACAAACAAGCAAGAAATCGCCAATGAATTTAATAACTATTTTGCCAATATCGACAAGAATCTAGCTAATATTTTCGCTAAAAGTGATATGGAGTTTAAACATTTTCTCGGTGAAAGTTTTCCCCATTCAATTTTTTTAGCTCCTTCTTCACCTAATGAAGTTTTCAATGTGATTCAAAGCCTCAATAGAAGCTCATCCACTGGCCATGATTCAATTTCCACAAAAATCTTACAATTATCAGCCCATTATGTCTCTACCCCTATCGCCTTCATCATTAATAATTCTTTCGCACAAGGGTACTTTCCTTCCTCTTTGAAATTTGCGAAAGTTATTCCGATTCATAAAAAAGGTAATACTGATGATATTGAAAATTACAGACCTATATCTTTGCTCAATATTTTGAGCAAAATATTTGAAAAGATAATTTTTAATACGCTATATGAACACCAGTTTTGTTTTAGGACAGGTCACTCTACAATTGATGCTTTATTTAGTGGTATGAATATGATAAAAACTGAAAATACTAAAAACAATCGTGTACTGGGTATCTTTCTAGACCTCAGTAAAGCCTTTGATACGGTTGATCACAATATTCTACTACATAAACTAAATAATTATGGTATACGAGGTAGAGCCTATGACTTATATAAATCGTACCTTTCTGATAGGCAGCAATTCACAGTTATTGGTGACTATACTTCCCACACAAAGAAGCTATCAATTGGCGTTCCTCAAGGCTCAATCTCAGGTCTTCTTTTATTTCTAATCTATGTGAATGATATGCAGTATGCTTGTTCTAATGCGTCTTAAAAACTTTTTGCAGATGACTCAAATCTATTTGTAGTAGGAAAAAATCTTACTGAATTGTACCAATCAGCTAATTTGGCCAGCTCTGAAATAAGCCTCTGGTTCAATTACAATCGATTAACAGTAGATTGCGCCAAATCGGCGTATATACTATTCCATCCTAAAATAGACGACGATAGTTTTATTAAATCTAATGATCTTTGCATCAAACTAAATAACAGCCTAATTAATAGGGTTCATGTTACCAAATTTCTTGGAATACTATTTGATGAACTTAACTCTCGTTTAAAGATCACATTAATTTTCTAGTCTCAATGGTGAATAGTCTAAATGGTATGCTTTACAGGCGAAGAAACTTAATTCCCATGAACTGTAGCAGAGTTCTTTATTTTGCCCTCATTCATTCAAGAATTCAATATGGAATTGAAATTTATGGTAAAACGTCTTTAAATCTGTAACGTCCACTCCAAATCTCTTGCAATAGAGTTCTAAGAACCTTGCAAAATCAGCATAAATTCTATCATGTTAATCAATTATACTATGGCACTTTACCACTTTATCAACTTTATAAATTATCTGTCTGTAAAATTATCTATAAGTCTCAATTATAATGGTGCAATGTCGATAGCCGTTAGAGATATTTTCAGCACTCTACAGTCAAGTCATCCTTATGATACCAGGCTATCTAACACTAATTATATACATTCCAATTCTAATTCTACCTTTTTAAAATCCTATAGTTATGATTGTATTTTTGAATGGAACAGAATCCCTACTGTGATAAGTAATTCTCACTCGGTTAAATCGTTTGTATCCAAATTAAAGAGCTACTTTAGTTCATTGTACTTTATTAACTAGAATTTATTTTACTTGTACTTCAGGTTTATTTCGTTTGCCTAGTTATTTTTCAATTTGTATGATTGAGGGGTGGTCAACTAGATAGGTTACTTGTGATCTCTTTGACGGCCTTGTTTTTGTATGTCACTGTATATTTTGAGTGTATCGAAATAAACATAGTTCTCCTTCTCCTTCTCCTTCCTCCTAAGCGCTATGTAGATTGGTTAAGACTTATGCTTGACGACATGACCGGTTCACTATCAGTGTAAAATTTCCTTATTGGGTTTTAAATTAGATCATGAAGAGCTTTCATTAACTGATCCTTTCCGCAATTAAAATGAATTACTGAATAAAAATTTCTCTTTGTGGAAGAAATTTTTATGATATATCTTATACCTAAATAGTTAATTTGTCATCATTTCATGATGGAAAAAAAGGAATGTGACATTATTTATAACTGCCTTATTAATGCTATACAAGTATGTAATATTTAACATTTTCTTATCTCGAAAGCATTTTATGAAATTTTAGAAGATTTATTCCTAATATTTTTCAAATCGCTTTCAATTGCTGTAAATGTTCGTTTAGAGAGAGATTTTCTTCACAAAACAAAATTATTTCCTTTGAAAATGGAAATAGTTACATCTCCTCACCCAATGGTGCACAGTTTTGCTTGTCGTCTTTTGCAAATTCTTGTGGCCTTTAGTTTAATTAAAATTTCGATATCCTAAATTTTTCTGAATATATCTACTGTAGTGTTCAAGTCAACGTGAAATTCAAGGAGATCACTAATATTATATTGAATTTAAAAATGAAATATATTGTTTTGCATTTGTGATATAAAAACACTTTCTTCTCAGCTAATTTACTGTGTCTTAGACTTTAAGTTTGATAAATCGTAGTTCAACAATTTTCTCCAAAACCATCACCCAGTGACTAAAACACAAGTAAATATTTCAAATAAATTTTGTTTATTTAAATGAAAGAACTTTATTATAGATAATTCCTGTTGCGGCTTCAGTTTTCATTGAAGATGAATCCATTAATTTCTTACATTTACCTTCTTCGACATGACTTTAGTTAAAATCTTGTCCATAAATTATAATTATAATTATCTCATAAAATATTTAAGTTAGCTTCAACTCGACTTTAAATATCCATTGAGATTCTTAGAAAGTTCGATTAATAATACTATTGATATATAGTTATCATTTCTGAATTAGGATAAATTTGAAAGGAGATTCAATAGCATTTTACAAGTTAATATTATCGTAAACATTAAATTCTTAGCCATGCTTTCGCTATGACGTGTATCATCAGGTCAGTGTCGACCGCTTAATGGCTGTTGATCCAGTCGTAATAATACGACACTCGGGTGTAGACTGAAGGGTAGTCCTGACGACACACGCCCAGGCTTGAGATACCCCATGACGTCACTCCAGCCACAACAGTGGCGCCACCACTCGGGCAGTTCAGTGGACCACCAGAGTCGCTCTGAAAGAAGAGAAATCACTTTGAATTTAGAATAGTGACCGTGTTGCTTTTGGTTTAAAGTATATTCCAAATTTAAATATTATGAATCTACTTGAATATGTAAACAACGAATGAGAGTAGAAGCTATAGAAAGTGGTAGTAAGCTGAATTAAATTACTTTACAGCAAAGTTGTAGAACACTCGACTTTCGAACGACAGGTATGGAGTCCTCTGTCCACTACTGTGTGGCGATATAAATTCCCTTCATTCCGATGGATGTAATTTAATGTTTTATTTATCATTATGGTAAAACTACTTATGTAAATACTTGGCAAGCTTTAATTAAAATTGTCTACAGTAAAACAGTTGCAGTAGATGGCTTGTACGTACGTTGCATGATCCGATTTTGTTGGCTGGATCATAGAGGCAGATCTGACCGTCCCAGATATCTCCTATTCCAGCCATGTAGTTGCTGCACTGGGAGGTGGAGATGACGTCGATGGAAGCTTTCTGGAGAACGTCAGGAAGGGTGTTGCTGGCCGCTGAACGAAAAAGTAACACGTATTATAGTGAAATGATCAACTACGTTGATATCTATCACTATATACGTTGTGGTAAAACAACGCATATAGTGATAGATATTGGGGGATTGAGGAGTTTGCACCGTCATAGTGCTCGCTTGGTTTCTGCGTGTGGGATTGGCTTTGGCTTCACAATCCACCTAAAAATCTCATGTACAAAGATAGAACTCAAATTTGTCTATTGCTTTTATGAAAAGATATAACTGATCAATTAAAAATCATTAGATCAATCACTTACAATTACGACCCCATCCTGAGATGACGCAGGTGGTTCCAGTGAAGTCGTGGTTTCCGGAAGCGAGAGTGGCGAAGGCGATGTTTCCACCTGGAGTGATGGAAGAGGCGAGATTGAGGATGGCGATGTCGCTAGCGAATGTGGCAGCTCCATTATTGTAACCCTCGTGCTGTAGAATAATAATAGAAAAATTACGTTCTGGTTTCGCTCGTAACTTCATCATCATCATCATCATCATCATCGTCATCGTCTGATTAGATTCAGTAGCATCAACATCATAATCACCATCGTCATCATCATCATTATCATCGTCATCATCATCAGTTCCTCTTAAACACATCATTAGCCTTTTATTTTATTTTATTTAATCATTTAATTACAATATAACTACTTAATTGAAACTTTACAAATATGACAATAGTAAAACTACTCTTAGTGAAATTTATCCTTTTGTAGAGTGCAGTGTATATAAATGATTTAAATCCTACCAGAGTGTAGCTGGCAACATTGGAGATCTGAGTGTTCGTCTCATCTGATCTGGCGTGGAGACCGGCCACTACTCGTAGAGTTACTGCTGGTCTGTAATATCAACAATGCTTTCCTTACGTGGTAGAGATATGTATAAACTTATCGTCTATTAAACTCTGTTAACATGGCGACTTTTGTGAATGGGCTTAGACTGAAAAAATCGTAAAAAGGAGCTACACAAAAGAGTAACAGCAAGAACAACAAAAACGAGCAAAATTTAATAAAAACAGAGTAACAAAATGGGTTAGTAAGTTAATGATGTAGATCATTAGACGTTTGAATCTGTAACAATCATTATTGTATTTCTGATTCTTGAAACCCTTAAATCGCGTAGATAACCGATATCGCTACTGGATCCTGGGCTCAACCGTCACTGACATTGCTTTTGAGTGAGGAAACTGACGCTAACATTAGGTTTATCAGCTAAAGTTATACTATAATATATACAAAAATATACGATGATATTCAGCGAATACTTAGACTCATTTGAGTTTATTACTATATTTTACTGTAATTTCATTGGGCAATTGGTTGATAGATAGAGTCAGTCTTGTTGAGGTTCGAACCGACGTTCACCTACTATCTGGTAAGATTCTTAACCCACCAGTACATTAAACCGGTATAGTAGAGCTATTTAAAATGAAGTATGATTTGAAGACGAAACTCATGAAGATTAATTGCAACCACAACATACAGTATATTGACATATGATCAAGATTTAAACGCTTGACTCACGAGCCATCGACGCAATGAGCGGCGCTCAAAGCCTTGGTGGCTCCAATCAGAGATGCTCCACAGCTGTGGGACCAGCTTCCTCCCAGTCTCTGCTGGGACAGCTGCCACGGGAACTCTCCCGGAGTGGCGTCCACACCTCCGATGATGCCCCTGTAGTTAAATGTAGGCACCAGTTTTGCTGATGGCCTGGCCTCCACTAAAACATATTATAAATTATTTGACTTCAATATTTGTTTCATTGATTCAGCTGTTTCGCGGGTTTCTGGAACCACTGCCACGGGAATTCTCTTGGAGTGGTGGCCGCTTCTTCAACCACGTTAGAGGAAAAGATTAAGCGTGGAACCATCATGGTATATATATATATATATATATATATATATATATATATATATATATATATATATATACATGTACATACCATTATATATACATATTATATATTTGCATACGAATATATATGTATTTACATGTGTATACATTATATATATATATATATATATAATATACAGTATATATATTCATACGAACACACACACAGACACACACACATAAACATATATATATATATATATATATATATATATATATATACTAAAGAAGTAAACAAAGAACTTGACTTACCAAGCCCTGCTGTGGCGATTAGAACCAGTAAATAGATCATTTTGTTATTTCTGTATAGAACGAGATTCTGTGTATAAGCTACAACTTGCAACGAAAGATTGTCACAAAAGCGGATGAAATTTTAAACCAATGCAAGACTATATATACCCAAACTGCTTCCAATTTATCTTTCGATGATACTGTTCTTCAATTAATTAGTCCTACACAGCTTACGATAACTATTTGGGAGCCTTTTGGACTCGATGATCTCTCTGATTATGATAATGTACGAAGTTGACTTGGGTAGGCGTGAGAGAATTAGTAGTTGATAGATAGTTGATAGCTATAGTTGTAACCCAAATCATTTCCCATGTTGTAGGCTACATAAGGTATGGATTAGGCATAGACTTTGTGAATGGATTAACTTGTTGATCTAAGGAGTGCTCTTATAGAGCGAGAAAGCATAAAAAGGAGTGCTCTTGTCGAGCGAGAAAGTATGAATATGTACCTTAAACCTGCCACTTGGCAGTCCACTCGAGAGAGAGATAGTTGATAGGTTTTATTCAACTAGAAACCGAAATCGATATTTTGGGAATTTCTACAATGATTATCATGTAACGGCAACGAGAAGGCTTTCACTATTTAATCATTGATTACTACCGAATTGTCTTTACTTAAAAACTATTTTAAAATTCGTTGAAACACTTGTGCTTTTTCAAGCTATTTACCGTTCATAGAGCCAATGCGCAGTTAGCGAAGATTTATGGTTTATCTTCTACGAGAAATTAAAAACCCTTTTGCCTGTGTGTGCCTGAGTTATCCAACACACAAACCTTTGAAGACTGTTCAGGAGTTTGAAATAAAGTTTTCTTCATCAACCATCTAAGCTCTGAAAATTGTTACCTTTCCGTGAAGATTTCGTATGCATAACGTAGGAAAAGTATGTACTTGTGCTGCATAGCTCTTTCTGTCCTTTTTGGCCTGCAGTATATGTCCCAAAAACTTTCTTAGTTCAGTAAAACATTTAAAAGAATTATGCAACCTGCCTTGCATCTCACACCTACAAATAAACCTACACTCGTTTAGTTAAATCCACGCAAAATATTAATCTGCAGTTATCAGAAATCTACAGCACCCACGTATTGACAGAGATTCAATACACGGGGGACAAACTGATTACAATAGATGGCGTAGATTTGATTAGAGATAGGTAGTTGTATATATAGAACGGTACGAATACTGAAATTTAAGAATCTCCTCAACAGTCAATTGGTGTAGAATTCACACAGCAACAGAACCCAAGAAACCAACAAGGATGCTTCGTTTAGTTGTTCTACTCGCAACTGTGGCTCTGAGTATGTATCCTTTACCTGTCTTTTATAGTTTGACTGGAACCAGTGGCTACGTCGGTAAGATATTCGATCGCGGATCAATATGCGCGGGGTTGAAATCCTGGGCTCGCCCGTCACTGGCATCGCTTTCGAGTGAGGAAACTGACGTTAACATTACCTTTTAACTTTTTGTATCACATTCCAAACAGTGCTGATTAAGATCAAATAAACATATCAGAATGCAATGAGCAGGTGAGAGGTGGTAATTTGATTCGAGGAATATAAGGTAAAGGTTGGGATCATGCGCTACTGTTGGAGTTAAATGATCAATAGATATGGAAATGATTAAGTAAAAGAGGCCGCTGTCAATCCACTCAACGACATCTTATTATTTCTCATGTATTTACAATGTAACCTAGGGATCAACAACTAATTAACTCAACCCTGCTTCAAATATAAGCAACATTTATCAATAGCACTAAATTCATGAATTTCTCTATTTTGTTACTATTCTCCAGTGGAAGCCAAGCCATCAGGTTTAAATCCCAGTTTCAGCTTTTCTGGAGTTATCGGAGGCGTGGACGCCACTCCGGGAGAGTTCCCGTGGCAGCTGTCCCAGCAGAGACTGGGAGGCAGCTGGTCTCACAGCTGTGGAGCCTCTCTGATTGGAGCCACCAAGGCTTTGAGCGCCGCTCATTGCGTCGATGGAGCGTGAGTTCGTCTTAATATCGTTAAATAGTAACAAAATAATTCAATAATTATATTTATTATAGGCCAGCCTTTTTCTAAACGCTGCAAATACCAAAATCCAGAATATCTTTCGACCGATTTTCTGGATTTTGGTATTTACACCGTTTAGAACTTTGTATTTCTCACCGATTTGAGTTTGTTTAAATAGAGCTCTAAGTTGTCATGGACGACTATGTCACTCTAACTGTTATGACATGTACATTATTTTACAGTATGTCAATTAAGTTATAAACTTTAATCAGTCCTTCTAAATAACTATTCATAGAGTTCTTTTCTCTCCGGAGAGTTTAACGTCGTGCAATCTATCAAAGCTTTAAACTGAATCTATTGACACATGTGTTGAAAGTCCGTGACTCTGGCTACTTAAACGTAGATCTGCCAAAACTTTAAGATGTGTGTAAGAGTAAATCGTAAGATGTGTGTATGTGTGTTTGTTTAAGATTTATTGATTTTGCCTGAATTAGGGAAGACAATTATCTAGTATTGCATTTCAATGATCAATTCTGCATTTAAAATATCGCATTTCTTTGTGTTCCAGAGCCGTTACCGCTATCAGAGTGGTCGCTGGTCTTCATAAGCGATCAGACATGACTGGAACTCAAACCTCCAATGCTGCGAGCATAGTCATGGTAAGTTTACGTGGTATATTACTGCATTAAAGACAATTATTATTTTTAATATATTAAAAATAATAATAATATATATTAATTTATAATAGTAATAATAATAAAATATAAAATAACAAAAGATAATAGTTGTAACACAGGTTTCATGTCGATTTCCTCGTCCAAGGGATGATGGCAGGGACGTCCCCACAGCACACATATTCTGACACATAGACAATAGCAACACATGTACCCACGTACATTTGTAGTGCTAATCAATATGCCATAATACTAATTTATTACATTCAAATATAATATTCGTATTTTTCTACAAATTTACTCATTGCAAATTATCACAAGAAATTCAGTGTACATATGACATATGCACATGCACAAGCACGTGCATATTTACGTGCACATGCAGATGCACTAGCACATGCAGATGCACTAGCACACGAACATGCGGATGAATTGATTATGAACTATGTTTTCTGCCAAGCACGCTCAATACAACAGCGGAGCGGCATCTTACGCTAACGACATCGCCATCATACACCTGGTGACCGTCATCACGACGGGCTCAACTATCCAGTTTGCCACCCTACCAGCTAACGACAACAACAACTTCGCTGGAACCACCTGCGTCATCTCAGGATGGGGAAGAGATTGTGAGTTATTGCATTGTTGTTTCATTCATTGTTAATTCACTGTGAGTTAATGCAATGTTGCAATCATTCTTAATTTATTCTTAAATCTTTATGAGTTAATGCATTTTTGCATTCATTGTTAATTCATTTTTAATTCATTGCGAGTTAATGCAATTTTGCAATCATTCTTAATTCGTTATGAGTTAATGTAGCATTGTTGCATTCATTGTTAATTCACTGCTAATTCATTGTGAGTTAAAGCATTGTTCCATTCATTGTTAATTCACTGGTAATTCATTGTGAGTTAAAGCATTGGTGTTGTATTCACAATGTCCTGAGATTATTTATGTCAATATTTAATGCTATGTACGCAGCCACTAGCAGCACTCTGCCCGACACACTTCAGAAAGCTAACGTGAACGTGCTGACCACGGCTCAGTGCACCAGTAACCTAGGAGGTGTGGGAGCTGTGTGGGACAGTCAGATCTGCATCCAGGACCCAGCAGGACACAGCGGTGCTTGCAATGTAGGACTTGGACTTCGATAGTTTGGATATATTTATACTTTAGTAATATTGAATCTTATTTAATATTATTCAATATTATTTAATTGAGAGCATTAAACATTTCGTGGAAAGACGCTGTGAAGATTGCTGATGATAGAAACGAATGAAGGAATGTTGCCGCCCTATGTTCTGTACAGAACGCAAGGATCTGATGATGATGAATATTTAATCGGTAAAGATGGTAAAGTGGCGTTACCTCAAGTTACTGTAACTTGAGGTAACGCCAGTTACCTCAAGTTACAGTGAGGTAACTGGCGTTAATGTTAACGCCAGTTACCTCACTCGAAAGCGATGTCAATGTTGGGTGAGCCCAGGATTTGAACCCCGCACCATGTGATCCGCGGTCGAATATCTTACCAACGTCGCCACTGGCTCCAGCTTATTGTTGTTCTTCTACTTCTTATATTAAATGTTTTATCAGTTTATCTGTTTTATCTTGATATTGTGGATATATTGATAATATTAGGTACTTAATTGTTTTCTTACATTGAACGCTAACAATTAACTTAACAATACGTTGACATTTAGTGTTTTGAAGATCAGATGAATTAAGTATCAGTTCATAATTTAAGAGATAAGTATTAACAGAGAATTTCAGAATATTATTATTACACTTAAATATACTATATATATTATAAATGTAATTTTATTTAATAACAGTCAATTTTCTATCAATGTGCAATCTTGATATGTGTGTAAAGCAGCAGAGATTTAGACAAATCCTTCTAATAAATATTAGCATAATTTTTAAAAAATAGGATTAGAGCATAAACAAAAATTCTAAGAGTGTCATATTCATTTCTTTATTCGTCAAAAGACATTATATAACTGATATAATAAACATTATTTTATATGACTGATCTTGATTTAATTGAATACGTAGCTCTCTCTCTCTCTCTCTCTCTCTCTCTCTCTCTCTCTCTCTCTCTATATATATATATATATATATATATATATATATATAATTGACAGGGTGACAGCGGTGGTCCACTGACCTGTCCTAGTGGAAGCAGCAGGGTGGTGGCCGGGGTAACCTCATGGGTGGTGTCCAACATCGTGGGTAACTGCCTCGTCGCCTACCCTTCCGTCTACACCCGCACCAGCGCCTACCTGTCCTGGATCAACGGCAACTGAGGAATCTTCTCATCCAGCTATACGCTAATTCATTTCTGAAAGACTCTGTCATTGAAGAGAAATAAGAGAGGAGTGTGTTGTTTTGAGTCAATGCTTCATTTCTTAAAAACTGTGTCATTGAAGAGAAAAAAGAAACGATTATGTTGTTTTGAGTCAATGCTTTGGATTTGATAGCGTATTTTTGCTGAACGTGTTTTAAGTCAACTGGTAACTAAATATTTATGCTGAATATTGAAGATATTAAAGGCGTTTCATTACGTATTTGTATTTCCTTGCAATCTTAGTGTGAAGTTTATTACAATCAAAGTAAAAAAATAAGAGAAATCACAGTACACAGACACGTCTTGCAAACATCATATCAATGAACATAAATGCATCAGACATTTAAATCTCATCAATCATTCAAGTCAAAATCAAACATCTTATTCACTGGATCCTGTGACCATCAGAGAGGGCACACGATGATCTATCTAGCTGACCACCATAGGAAATATATCCGAACAACGATATTAGTAGTTAAAATACTATATGTAGCAAAAATAACAATTATAGTAACAAAAATAGCAAACAACAAAAATAGCCCACATACTAGCAAAATTAGTAAAGTAGCAAATATGAACGTATAAAAAATAAAATAGTTAGTTGGTTAGATAGAAATGATCTGATACATTAGTCTATCGATCGAGTTTTCTGCCAAGTTGCTGATTCAAGGCACATATTTTGATATCCATACTAAGGATCAGCATTCAGGCTCCTTATAGAGCGCTCAATAGATCAACACATTGAAACCTTCGCAAAGGGTTATGGCTTATCTGTACCGTATGCAATCTATAGCTTGGACAAAATATTACTTCCGAGTTAGTTTCCCGTTGCCTTGCTCAGGGTTTGCTTAGTCGCCTCTTACCGCAACCGTTATCTGTCACGTGCTGGCAACGGTCGATCTATTCTTATGTAGTCAGGACAGAGCATTGGAATTATACATTACTATCGCATAATATTTCATTAAATTAAGTTTAATCATTAATTAATTAAATTTAATCATAAATTAATTAAATTCAAGCATCAATTTATTAATTTCAATCCTTAACTGATTTAATTCAATCATTATTTAATTAAAATCAATCATTGAAATAGCAAGTAGAAACTCAAACCAAGAACAGTGCATTTCTCTATAAGTCATTCGAATAACAAGACCAATGTGCTAAATTATCTGTATTTTTCAGTACGCTCTCACATTCGAAAAGAGCATACCATCTTCCAAAAAATCTCGTGCAACTATCCTTAAAATTACAAAATTACAAAATTACTTTGGACTGAATTTCTGGATTTTGGAATTTGCACCGTTTTTGGACCTTCTTTTTTTGCTCGCCGGCTTGATTTTGTCTCAATAGTGCTCGATGTTGACTTTAATGACTGTAGCACTCTAATTGTTGTTATTATTATTATTGTTATTAAAGCTATCAAGTTAATAAGAAGAAGTAGCATGTAAAATCAAATATCATTTAACAGATATACAGCGTATCTTGTCTTTCGAAAAACACAAGGTGAAGTCATATTAAGTATTATGCAATTGCATTATAGTTATAATCCAGATAATTATTGTATTAGTTAAAACGAGTAACGATCAACGCCAGACATAATTAACTTATCATTCATATACAAAAATTTAGTGTTAGATGTACTTGCAAAAATTCATTTAATGCTATTATTGATAATTTATAAACAAGTAGTGGAATTCAGAAATTTTAAAAATAAATAAATAAAAGGCAACGATTACTAATAACCATAAACAGAAAGGAGGAAATAACCAAAACAACCAAAACACCAACCAAGAAAGAAAACTTTTTAAAACGTGCGGTTATCATGTGTATAACCTTACGAACGAAAATATTTTTATTGCTCCAGAAAGCATAGAAAATTTGTTTGGCCCGTTTTGCATTCGGGTTATTACACATTAGACTAACCCTTTTCTGTGAGTGTAGTAACGATTAAAAAAGACTTCCAAAAAGAAGTCAATGAGAAATAGTCTCAGTAGCCATATTTGTCTTAAATTATAGACTAAATTAAGGTGTCTGCAAGGCATACACCTTGTGACTTAATCAACGATTTTGCAGAAAGATTACTCTTTTGAGAGTTTGGAACCCGAAGCTGAGTAGTAGTATAAGGTACTAGTAAGCAGTAAAAGGGTAGAATGGAAGGCAGGGGCAGGCCGAGATTAGGTATGTTAGATGATTTAAAGACCCACTCATATGTGGAAATGAAGAAGAAAGCGGAAGACAGAGAAGAGTGGAGGCGTTATATACCATGGACCTGCCAGTGGGCAGTGCATTATGAGAGAGAGAGACTAGTAAGAGAGAGAGAGAGAGAGAGCATTACATTGATATTTCTCAGCAATATTGTTTATTTATGAATTTGAGAATAATAAATATGAGAATATTTTAAGGAAAGGAAAGATAGTGGAATTCAAACACACCGATGCCTTACACAGAAAGTTGTGTTAAGAAAGTTGGATCTACTGCAAATCTCACATTACATTTCAATTTACTACTGAATGAAAAAACTCAAGGCTACTAAATCTTCCTATTTAATACTAATACTCATGATCCACGAATATTAACTATCTGATTAAAATTATCGCAATAATTTAGTAATTTTTTGCATTTATTCTACATGTACACTGTGCTTTTTATAACTGATACCCCAAATTGTTTTACCAATAAAGTCGTAAGAAGTTTACCGAGGTTCCTGAAATTTACAGCACTTGACCAGCAGCCAATTCTACAAAACAGTGAGAAATTTCGTTTTAATATCCTCAATAACGTGAAAGTTATAGTTTTGTGAATAGGAGTGGGGTCAGATAAGAAATTTTCAGTACAGGATTACAGGCGTGTTACATGCAGAGTAAAACTATCTCTATAAAAATAATAGCGAACACGTCTCAAAATTTCAGCTAATGCTGTTTTGAAGAGCAATCACTTCTTTTGCAAAATGACGCAAAATACGTCTGATATGTTCTTAATTGACAAAGTTATTGAACTTTTAATGCATGCATTGCATGTCTGGGTACAACTGATCACCCCAGCCACTGGAGCGGCGTCCTCTAGCGCCACAGTTAAAATAACTTATTCGTTTATTCTCTTCATACAATGCATGCATAAAAAGTTCAATCACTTTGTCAATTAAGAACATATCAGCATGTATTTTACGTCGATTTGATAAAAAATGATTGCTCTTCAAAATAGCATTAGCAGAAATTTTATATTGCGTGTTAGCTAGTATTTTTATTGAGATAATCTACGCTAAATGTAACACGCCCGTAATCCTGTATTGGAAATTTCTTATCTGATCCCACTCCTATTCGCGAGACTATAACTTTCACGTTATTGACGATATTCAAACGAAATTTCTCTATTTTTGGTAGAATTGATTGCTCATTAAATACTGCAAATTTCAAGAACCTCGGTCAACTCCTTACGACTTTATTTTTAAAATAATTTGGGGTATCAGTTATAAAAACACAATGTATAATTAATGACAATTAATTAGTTTTTAAAGTTGTGATCGAATGGCTAAAAATATTCGATTTATCAGTTCCCAAAGTAAGACCAAATCAATTCTTATCATTTGTCACGCTAATGCTCTCACATTGGATTATTCATTTGGCTTATCTGTGATCAATGTGATCAATAGATTCGATTTTCTATCAAAGACAACAAATTTCAAATGCAACTAAAATCTCGTGGGCCGAATATTAGAACAGATTTATTTTTTCACATTGAAATAAAACTTTAGTGGGCGGGTTGAAATACTGGTAGACAACTTTATACACGTAACATTCGTGTCCAATAAAGTGTGGCAACTGTTGTGGGTGGGTCACTGGAACAGATTTCATCCTTCTCACTGAATCGAAACTTCAGTGGGCGCTTTGGAGTTTAACAAAAAATCATCTTATATTGATACGAAATCTCGAACGCCTAATTTTTATTTAATGCACCCACTCAACTAAAAATCGTTACGACTTTCACACGAGTGGGTCCCTTATTGATAAGACTTTTCTATAAAATCACGAAGCTCTGATCTGAGAATAGCACTGTCCAATTAAGTTCTCTAGACATAGAGAGTTCTGTAATTCAAGTTAACCTCAGCTGAGTCAAGAAGTCATATAAAACATGTTTGGTTTAATAGTACTGCTCGTGGCTGCTGGACTATGTAAGTATAAAATGGAAATAGACTGGTAGTTTTGTTTCAAGAAGTGTTAAAGGTAATTAATTAGCAAGTATATAGACCATTTGATTATAACTAAAAATAAATTTAGATTATAACTAAAATAAATAGCTCAAGATTTTCTACTTGTTCTACATGACAGCCGAAGCGGGACCAACGAGGGCTTTCTCGAGCCATCGATTCTCCGGCATCATCGGAGGCGTGGACGCTACTCCGGGAGAGTTCCCGTGGCAGCTGTCCCAACAAGTACTCAGAGGAAGCTGGTCCCATAACTGCGGAGCCTCTCTTCTTGGTAGCACCAAAGTACTGAGTGCTGCACATTGCATCGATGGAGCGTTAGTTGTTAATATTTTATCTAAAAACTTACAAGAGAATTAAAATTAAGTCCATTTTAATATCAGCCGTACTTTGCTACTTGTCGCACGGTGTTTTCTGTCACTGAATAGTAGTCTAAATGTTTAGAATGTCTAAATAGCTTATAGCCAATTTTATGACACTCCGACAGTAAGCTATTGAAGGATTTATCGAAAGGATAGTCATATTTGAATTTTATGAACACTTTTTGACTCGCTAATGTCCGCTTACAATCCAAGCAATAAGGACCCTTTCCATAACTAGTAATCGGCAACTTACATCGATGTGCTATAAAACTTGGCACAAGAGTACAAGTGTGTTTAGTAAAGTCATGGAATTTGAAATGGTTGTTCCAGCATAATGTCCTGGAATCAATTCCTAGTAGAACTGATTGGATAATAAAGTCTCGGATAGCCTGAAGTTTGGTAACATGGATAATTGACTAAGCAGCCTATTATTTAAACAAATCATATCAAAAGTGATGGATATCATCATAAATTTTATTTTCACTCTAATGTGTGTTTAACTTTTTAAATTTAACAATGTTATAAAAGTAGCTAAATCGCTTCACTTGCTTGAACGACTTAGCATTAACATTAGTCTATTAGCTGCCTTGAAGCTTCAAGAAGCATAGGTTTTTGAGTCCATGCATCTTTTCGAAGCTTACTGATTCAAGGAATTACCCGTAAAATATTAATTAACTCATTTAGAATATGAAATATTTAGCACGAAAACCTTCTTTTCATAAATTTCCTTTATCTTTGGACTGATTTTCTGAATTTTGTAATTGCAACGTTTGAACCTTCTTTTTGCTCACCGGCTTGGATTTTTCTGAATAGTGCTCGAACTTGTCATGGTAAACAGTAACACTCTAATTATTGTTATTAATTAGTAAATAATTAACTTATTAATTAAAATATTAAGTAGCTTATTAATTAGTTTATTAATCAACTTATTAATTAACTTATTAATTAGCTTATTAATTAAGTAGTTAAATTATTGATTACGTTATTAATTAACTGCATATAGTATATCAGGATGTATGTATTGCAGAGCTCCAGCCACTCTGAGAGTTATAGCGGGTTTACACAAGAGATCTGATACCACCGGTACACAAACAGCCAACGTCGCCCGATATGTCGTTGTAAGTGATGATGTTCTCTAACCTTTAAGTTAACCTTCAAACTAACCCTAATGTTAACCTTCATGTCAACCTTCAAGTTGCCCTTTACGCTAACCTTCAAGTTAACCTTTACTTTACACCATTCTTCAAGGTAATCTTCCCGTGACCTTCAAGTTAGCCTTCCTTCGTGTTAGCATACATGTTAATCTTCATACTAGCCATACAAACTTCAAACTAAAACTTTAGTTATCACTAGTAACAATTTGAATGGAAAACATTGGACTTAGCATACTTGCCTCATATGCCAGAGGCTACAGATTAGAAATGTCGCCTGATAGTCTCCTGTACTGCTGTCCCTTGCTATAGTCTCTATTAATTGATTTAGGCATATTAAGATAGGACTTAAACTTTTCACTAGCATAAACTTTTGGAATTCGAATTGCAACTGCTTTTACGGAGCGCGGAATTTAAGAATAAAACCTTGAAGCTCTTGCCTGGAGACCTCGAGTGAGAGATATTGTTAATACATTTTAAATTCACATCTCTTTTTTGTTTCATATTGTTTATTTGTTCATCTCAGCACAGATTATACAAGGAATAGGAACATACATGCAGTCAGACAAACAAACAAGCAATGAAAGAGGCAACCAAAAAAGAGCCAGAGCTCTGTGCGGTAATACCATAATTAGCAGCAATCAAAGTCTATTCAAATCTGAAATACACAATTTTTTATTACAATACCAAGTACAGTAAAACCATTAGTAGCCATACAATTGGCTCGCCTTTCACTGACGTCGCTTTAGAATGAGGAAACTAACGTTAACATTAGCTTTACCAGCTTTACAATTGAATACTTTTTTATTTAGTCTAATGGCCAGACATTGGCAAGTGAAAACTCAAAATAATTTCTTTTTAAAGTATTTCCTACTTTGCTGCCCGTAGCATGAAGAATACGAGAATGGTGCCGCGGCCTCATCTAACGACATCGCCATCATTCACCTGCAGGCTGCTATCACCACGGGTCCCACTATCCAGCTGGCCACCCTACCAGCCAACAACAACAACGACTTCTCTGGAATAACCTGCGTTGCCTCAGGATGGGGAAGATATTGTAAGAGACAGTTCTCATTGAATTCTTCTTATTTAATATTTTAGTCGATCTAGTTACATATATATTGGTAACTAGACGCATGGTAACTAGTCTGTTGGTGTCATGCTCGATGACCTTATGGCTCCTAAGGAAGCAGCAAACGATTGTTCATTGTCATTATTGTCATTGTTATTGTCAAGTCATTAAAGCAAGGCGTCTGAAGTATCACTTTAGCTCACATTTCTCTATTGGTGCGCCATATCCTGTTCAGCATTATCTTCATCACTACGAATGCATACGAGTAGATACGTTAGAACCTATTCTCAGTATACCTATTATTATTATTTTGCTATTTTATATTTCATTTTATTCAGTCTTTTTGTGCTTCTCTTCTAAAATATCTTCACTGTTAATGCATAAGAATAGGCTTGTAAGTGCTTTTAATCAGCTTCATGATTTTATTATTTTATTATTTTATATTTCTTTCTTATTTTGTCTTTTTCGTGCCTATCTTCTAAAATATCTTCTTCAATGTTAATGCACACGAGTAGGCTTGCTACAGCTTATTTCTCAGCGTTATCATGTTATTATATATATACAATCTATATATTTATAATATATATATATATGTATATATATATATATATATATATATATGTATATATATATATATATATATATATATATTTATATATTGTCTTATTCGCTTCTCAGCCAATGCTAATACCCTATCGGACACACTGCAGAAGGCCAGTCTGAGAGCGCTGTCCACGGCCCAGTGCTCGAGTGAAATGCAAGGAGTTGGTAACGCTGAGATATGGGCTAACCATCTCTGCGTTCAAGACCCGTCAGGAAACAGCGGTGTCTGCAATGTATGTTGAAGTTCTATAAGTTATTTACTTATTTATGTATTTAATATTTATATATTTATTTTTTTATTACATTTGTCACATCATAAAGTTATATCATCAAATATATATATACGCATTTAATTATGACCAGACCTTTTACAGGAATAAGAAAGCATAGCATTCAGCAAGGATTAGTGAAACGGTTTATAGAGGCTAAGTCTATGCATACCCCGATTATTAACGTAATTAATAATTTATTCATTCATTCATTTATTCAACCTTTTTATTTTTTTCCATCTCATAATAGACAACAAATATAGCATTCTTAATTAAAAACTAAACAAAAATAATCAGTAATAAATATTGCATTAATAATAATTGACGCAACATTTAACTTATTTAGTGCAATATAACAAATTAATTTCAATAGATAAAATAAATAACTAAAAAAATCAAATTCCCAGTTTCATTACTGCTACAGGGTGACAGCGGTGGTCCACTCAACTGTCCTAGTGGAAGCAGTACTGTAGTGGCTGGAGTAGCCTCCTGGGTAGTGGCTAACCTCCTGGGTCACTGCCTCCCAGCCTACCCTTCCGTCTACACCCGCACCAGCGCCTACCTGTCCTGGATCAGCAGCAACTGAGCGGCGACGATGATCTAAGCCTTTGCCTTGAATGTGTTCAAAACATTGTCTAACATCAACCGAAATTATAGTCTAATGTATTCAACATGCGGTTATTTATAAATAAATGGCTATTTGTAGGCTATTAAATAAATGTATTTAATATATGTATAGTCTATTTATAAATAAAAGGCAATTTGTAGGTAATTAAATAAAGGTATTTAATAAATGTTTAGGCTATTTATAAATAAATGGCTATTTATAGGTTATTGAATAAAGTTGTTTATTAAATTTATAGGTTATTTCTAAATAAATAACCGCAAGTTACTGAAACTAACTTTAATACTAGCTTTACCAACTTTACTCTTTAAATCATTCTGGTGCTATCAATAAACTTGTATAAATTGTCTAGTTGGTTTGCTCCTATTTTTATTTACTTTGGTAGATAATTAAAAATAGGAATGGAAAGAAATAGAGGCAGAGGAAGGCCGAAATTAGGATTGTTAGATGATTTAAAAATTCACTCATATGTGAGCATTAAGAGGAAAGCCGAAGACAGAGAAGAGTGTAGGCGTTATATACCATGGACCTGCCAGCATGCGATGCTCTAAGAGAGAGAGAGAGAGAGAAATCTAGTTAATCATGTCAGCAGTCATAATAAAATGAAAGGCTTACTAAATAGCTTATGCAACAACTAAAGACGCTTCTTCAGTCGTTTATCATCTGCAAGCATACAAAATATCACAAGCAATAGCATCAGATATACATGTATAGGGCCGGGTGGAAAGCAAACGTGTCTCTTAATGAAGCAGAATAAAATCGGATATTAGTACATTTCATGCCTACATTAGCCTACCAACGAGGTTTAAATTATTACCATATAGGCCCCTAATCTTTATTCACCAACCTCTGTGGCAGTACACATCAGCGCCAACAAAAAACGAACAAACACCGTGTATACTATGAAACTATCAAGTGCACATAAATGAAATGATACGAGATAAAACAAAATAAATGAGGATTTGAGGAAATGTTTCGGGTTTACATACTCCATGTACAGAATACAGAATGTCCTAATCTAAATTACGACAAATTACAAATTTGCAAATTACAAATTACAAATTTCGTTACAAATTTCATTTGAACGCATTCGTCTTTATCACACACTCTAGTGTTCTTTTAATTGACAGGTCCTAGGTACATATTCATACTCACATTTTGCTTTCACGTTCCAATGTTAATCAATCGATTAATGCTTGAAATCTCTTCACGAAAGCCAATGCCTTACCCAATACCTTAATGAAGCCTGGGAATAATTAAAGATTGCAATAGTTTGGAAATTGCAATAGCTTAGGAATAACAATAGTTTGGGAACGATATGTCTTCCGAGCCGGTTGCATTACGCCTTCTTCAGTTTTTGCTCAGTCGCTTCTCGTAACACGAACAGTTTACGATGGGTCTATCAAGGGATAAGAATTGACCTCATTTTAAAGTGTGTTCATTCTATATCTTACTAAGCCGCTTATTCCGGAGTACACCATATACAATGTTATACATACATCAAACAATTGCTTCTAAAAGAGCATGAGCTTTTCGAACTCTCGTATTACTGTGTAGCAATTGTAATTTGGCCTGTAAAAGCAATTCCCAGACTCGACAAGCCTCTGTTTTGAATTATTACAGATCACTAAACTCTGGAGTTTTATCTATTCTGCTTTAAGATTCTCATCCTATTAAGTAAGAAGTAAACACGCATTATAGTGAAATGTTCAACTGTGTTGATATCTATCACTTTTAATGCCACATGTTTAAACCGTTAGGCAATTTAGACCATTTTCCGTATAGCCAGTCCAGTGAATATCCGAGATTTTACGCTCAGATCAGCGCGGCTGGGATTTGAACCCACGAGGGTTAAATTCACCTCAGGATCTGTCATTTAAAACTTCGTGACGTTACCACTACGCTATGGAGACATTCTATAGCACTGCTAAGCACATTTCTTTTGCGGATTGGTCTGGGTGAATTGATCTGCAGTGCTGTGTGCTGTGGGGACGTCCCTAACATGAAGAAACGAATGAATGAAGAAACGGACATTAAAACTTTATTATTGTTACTATTATTATTATTAGTTATATTAAGCATTCTTGTCGATTGTGTTACTACGTTTGATGGCGTTTCGAGTTACAATTTAATTGTGAGAACATTTAAAATGCCGACTTACACTAAATGCTGAATATATTGAGTACTATATAATGTTATTTATTGTAATGCATGAGTTTCTAAAGTAGGTGTTCAAACCAAAACGATCACTAATTTAGCAAGGTTAATAAATTTCGCAATACCGTTACAAAAAGTAAAATTAGCAACTAATAAGTTAATTTAGTTCTTAAGAAAAAGTGCCCTAGTCGAATGATGTACTAAAATCTGCTATATTCGAAACATATAATTACATTCTGAAAGAATTTAGTCCAAGATGGTTAATGGAGGCCAGTCAACTAAAAACCGTTGAAGAATAGTTTGTACTTTTGCCGGGAACTGATTAAATTATCTTATATATAAAATGAGTAGGTTATGAAAATTTGAAAATCCAAGAAGTCAAATTTTCACGAGATACAGGCTAGAATAAGGGTTAGGAAAGGTTTAGCCTTACTGATTGTATCAACTTCTTAAAATCAATGGAATACTCTTAGTGTGAAAGGAGAATGTCATTAGGAATATGTCCCTTGAACCTGCTACTTGGCAGAACAGGAGGGTAAAGTGATTTAAACATGATTAGTTTTCAAAGTAATAGCTTTCATTGTAGCTAACTTTTATTTATTTTCATTTAATTATTTAATTTTTTGAACTGTGATAAATATCTATACAACTTGTTAGAATGGCTTCAGCGGTGACTAAGATTTAACTCACTTATTAGATGGGCTAACTTAAGTTATATCTGTAACTGCATGTAAGTATTTGAACTAGCTAGATCTCTCATTTACTAAATTTAAATACAATTTAACACCATAATTATACTGTGATTAGAGAAATAAATTCAATATCACGAATATCAAATAAATTCAATATCAGAAGTGTATCTCTTTGCCTCAACCTACAGTAACTTACTGTTACCGTTAATCTTTGTGACGGTAGCTCGAGGGTATCGAGTTGTCTGGAAGAGTAGCATTGTGCTTCTGAACCTTGACGTTAAGCACACTACAACCTACTCCACTACTACTAACTTGTTCCAACTGAAACCACGTGGAAGTACATTGAGAATAACAGATATAATTTAAGTTTTAAAATGTCTGAATTGTGTAGGTGTAAGGTCATGAAGTTTTAAATGACAGACCCTGAGGTGAATTGAACCCTCATGGGCTCGAATCCCAGCTGATCTGAGAGTAAAATCTCGGACATTCATTGGACTAGTTTAACGGTAAATGATCTAAATTACCAAACGGTTTAAACATGTTGTACTAAAAGTGCTAGATATTGACATAGTTGATCATTTCTCCATAACGCGTGTTTACTTTTTCAAACTACTTTTTAAGTGCGTCTTTGAATACTCAAGAATTAAACTAGCAGTTAATAAGCACATTAGTATATTCATAGCCACGCCACATCAGGCATCGGCTAAAACTCAAACCTAACCCTAACGCAAACCCTAACCCAGAGCTTCAGGTATTGCTTATGAAACTTTATACTTAACTTGTCCAGTATATTTTAATTTTGATACGGCCCAAAGGATATTTTAAGCGCTTAAAATGCTTCCGGTTATGTGAAGAAACTAGATTTTCGATTAATCTTTATAGAATTTAATCGCTAAATAATCTTTAACGATTTAATTAATAGTTAATGATTTAATTAATAGTTAACGACTATTCTAATCGTTAACTATTAAAATAATCGTTAACGCAGCCCTACAATAAATAAATTGTTTGCCTATTTTAATTGCACCAGTACAGAAAAATAAGGTATATGCCGTGTGGCAGTTACAAACCACTCCCACACAACAATTTCTGAGCTACAATAAATCTGCTGTAGAGCAGAACTTTCAGCGGGGGTGTTAAATATTATCTCTTCTGATAATAATCTTTTCTCGTAAAAAAATAATAAGTCACACGTTTCGCCCTTGCACCTAACGAGATAACGCCTGCATTTTAACGTGATTAGTCTCTTATCTACTGATAAAGCTTTTGATAGCGTTACCTATCGCGTGGTGGTAGATCGATTAGGGTTTGGTTTGGTATAAATAGCGATGGTTGAGTTAGGTGATCAACAAGTAACCCCAGTCTCTTGCAACACACTGAGGCTTTCAACAGGCGTTGACAACAACAACAGCAGCAACAGTAACAGCAACAACAACAAGTCAACATGCTTCGTCTACTGGCACTTCTCATTACCGCGAGCCTTCGTAAGTAATTAATATAAAACATTAGCACTACACAATTTAGAGTTTTAATTGCAGTTTTCATTACTGAATTTCAAGTGGAAATTATTAACTAGGATTGTTTTATAAATTTACAAATTTATAATTCACCAAATGTATAACTTTTTATATCAGAATAACGCTAAAGTACAGTACCTGATAATAGAAATCACTGGTCACTGGTATTAAACTCTATAACTTACAAAAAAACTTTAACTTATAATTTAACTTATGTTATCAAACTCTATAACAAACTTTAAAACTCTTGACTTTATTCCAGTGACAAGAAATTTTCTTATCTGCTGCAGAAGTGATCATGAAATAAGAACGGCTGCTTAGTTGATCTTTGCTCTAGAAAATTAGAAATTTTATTTACAAAACAGACAATAGGTTAAATGGTCATAAATCTGACTGAGGTAACTAAACCGAATTTTCGCTTGTGTTGTAATTTCCTTGTTAACTCGATGCTGATTGTTGCAGTCGAGGCCAAACCATCGGCAGTGTTTCCAACCTTCAGTTACTCTGGAGTCATCGGAGGCACTGATGCCTCAGTGGGAGAGTTCCCGTGGCAGCTGTCCCAGCAGAGACTGGGAGGAAGCTGGTCCCACAGCTGTGGAGCATCTCTTCTCGGAGCCACTAAGGCTTTGAGCGCCTCTCACTGCGTCGACGGAGCGTAAGTATTTAAGTCATGTCCCTCATTATCTTCATTAGTGGTGTTATTCAGTGGTTAAAGTGGGAATTGAGAGCTAGCTGAGGGAGCGGTCAGAATTTTTATTTTCCCATTGCGTCGATGGAGCGTAAGTATTTTAATTTATGTCTTCTTCTCTCTCAGTGCATATCCTAAGGGCAGGCCCAGTGTTTATGGCGCCTCTACTGTTCTCGCTCAGTCTTCCGTTTTCCTTTTCATGTCCATATTTGAGGGGATCTACATCTATACATCATTTAACATACTCAATCTCGGTCTGTCTTTGCTTCTCTTTCTATCCATTCTGTCTTCTACGCCCTCTTTTACAAAATTTCTCGCTCTGTGTCTATCTTAATATATTATTCTCTCCATATATTTTGTTGCAGTATTTTTTCTTTTTTGATTTCTAGCTGTCTCTTTCCTCACTTCTTCTCTTTCTCCACCACTGGAAAATATCCTCATTATTATGTAGATATATGTAGATATTACTCTCTCTCTCTCTCTCTCTGTCTCTCTCTCTTTCTCTCTCTCACTCTCTCTCTCTCTCTCACACTCTCTCTCTCGCTCTCTCTCTCTCTCTCTGTCTGTCTCTCTGTCTAGCTATCACCCTAACGTTTCCTTGTGTTGTGAACTCTGTTGTATGTGTTGAAGAGCAGTTTTGCCTGTGATGTTTCAGAGCGACCAGTATTCTCAGGGTGGTCGCTGGTCTATACAAGCGATCAAATCTCAGCGGAACCCAAATCTCAAATGTCAACCGATATGTTATGGTGAGAAAATAATTATTTTGTAATATTCTAGAATAAATAAATATAGCTGCCACATTTCGGCATAGAGATTTACACTTTAAAAAAAATATAAATATAAGTATGTGCGAATGCGCATAAGGAATAGCTCACGCCATTTTGTGGTACCCACTTGGTTGGTCAAATAGGTTATTTGGTACTGCTAAACATCTGTTTCTGCTTACAGTTAAAAAACTACAGTTACTGTTACTGTTAATTATTGCTACCGAATTTTTTGCTAAATGTAGATTTCTCTTAATCGTAAATTTCCGCCAAGAAAAAATTAATGGGGAACTATTGAGAGAAGGAAGTAAAATTATCTTGTATTGATAAATCGTTGATTGACCAATGACAGCACGCTGAGTACGACAACGGAGATGCCTCGGTTGCTAACGACATCGCTATCCTACACCTCTCCTCAGCTATCACCACCTCTTCAACTATCCAGTTTGCCACCCTGCCAGCCGATGACAACAACAACTTCGCTGGAACCACCTGCGTCATCTCAGGATGGGGCCGCACATGTAAGACAATGATATTGTAAATTTTACGTAGCCAATAGAGCAAAGAAAGCATGACATCATATTCTGAGTACAAAAACAAGAGGAGTAGCTAGCATATAGAGAGTGATATAATGTTGGAAATAAATACTTTTTCTTCTCTAAGTGCAGTGCCTGTTCCAAGCCTGGGCGGTCATGATCATATTCCTTAATATGTCTCTGTTCATTGTTGCCCTGATCACATCTGTTTTAGTTAACTGCATTCATTTACGAAGACTTTTAATAAATGTCATCCGCTGTCGACCCTTGCATCTTTTTCCTTCTATTATTCCTGTCGCTACGGTATTTTCAACTATTTTGTTCCGCATAATGTGTCAGAAAAAATTCATCTGTTGTCGTCGTTCTGTAGAAATGATTCATACTAGTAGAAAATGACTATCTCAATGTAAGAAATAAAAAATTATTTTTATTGTGATTATGTAACAGCGACGTCCAATGATCTCCCGGATGTGCTTCAGAAGGCATCGATGCAGGTTCAAACCACGGCTCGCTGTCAGCTTGACATGGCAGGAGTATCCGGAGTAACCGTGTGGGACAAGCACATCTGTCTGCAGGACGATAACGGAAGCATCGGATCATGCAATGTAAGCAACTCTGATAGTTCAATAAAAAAGCTCAAAAAAGCTAAGGTTACCGTCAGTTTCCTCACTCGAAAGCGATATCAGTGACGGGCGAGACCAGGATTTGAACCCCGCACATACTGTCCTAAAGAGGTTATTTTAAAATTTAAATGATACAATTTAAGAAGCCTTAGATGGAATAGCCGTTTATAGATTTGATTGACTTACAACTGTCAACTAGATTTCTCTAATTGACAATCGTCCAAGAGTATAAAGATGCGAGAGAGCATTCTAACATATGGCAACATTCTATTACGCATATACGCTCTCTTAGTGCTATGCCTACTGGCAGGTCCATGGCATATAACGGCTCCGTTCTTCTCTGTCTTTCGCTTTCCTCTTCATTTCCACATACATGTATACGCTAATATCTACTAAATTAATCAATTCTAAGTCTAAAGTAATTTCTCGTGTTTTGCGTTTATTTTGTGCACTCAGGGTGACTCTGGTGGTCCACTGAACTGCCCGAGTGGTGGAGCCACTGTTGTGGCTGGAGTGACGTCATGGGGTATCTCTAATATTCTGCGTCAATGTCTGCCTGCCTACCCGTCTGTATACACCCGTACCAGCTCATATCTCGCCTGGATCAACGCCAACTAAAGAAACTAACAAAGAAATGATTAACTAATAACTTACTATGAAGAAACTAACAAAGAAATGATTAACTAATAACCGATTGTAAAAAAACTAATAATATTACGACATCTAAAACAGGTTAAAATAATTAAAAACCTATTTGTCTTTAAAGGTACATTTCCAAAAGTGTCTTTATGAATTAACTTCTAGAAATTATGATTGATATTATGCAATAAAGTTTGGCAATTATTTAACTTTAGCTTATTCGTCTTTAAAATAAGTGGAATATATTCCTCTATTCCTCTACTGAATATATAAAATCTAACAGTGGTTCCGAAATCTTAAACATACATGTAGATCACCAAATGAACTGTACGCATTTGTAAAATTTGACTGACTCGGATATTTATTTTTTGTTTAAAATCGTTTATTTGTTCATCACAGCACAGATTATACAAACAATAGGAACGTGCATGTAGTTAGATAAACAAATAACAGTACAAAAGAGGCTACCATAACAGAGCCTTAGCTCTGTTCTGTAACACCATAATTAGTAGATATAGCAGAGCCTACTTGAGTCTGAAATACGAAAACATTTCTATTACATTACCAATTACAGTAAGCGTTGGTAGCCATACAATTGAATATTTTCAAATTAGAAAAAATGTGAAGTATGCAAATATTAGAGGAGGCAGTGATAATTTACCCAGAGAGCCAATATGTTCACTGTTTAGGGACAGTGAAGTAGCAGTATAGTAAAAGCAATGCATTTCTAATGAAAGGGAAGGACAGGAAGAGAGAAAGAGAGAGAGAGATAGGGGGACAGGTAGAGTTTATAAAGTAGTAGACTGGGACAGAGAACGAAAATAGAAACAGTGACAAAAGGAACTTTATTTCATATATGCCAATATGTGTGCTAATCTAATTCACATACATGTAGATATACGTGTATATTGTATTGACGAAAATTACAATGACACTGTATACCATTCATAAAACGACGTGAAAAATGGACACACAGGCCCGAAGGCTCCGACGCATGCCCACATAGACTACAATTAAATGAAAAACAGTTCACGGTACCAAAAATTCCAAATATTTATATCCAAAATAATAATAGTAAATATGAAATGAATAGATTTGGCAGTAACATTGCAGATAGTTATTGTTATTTCACAAGCCAAAGCAACTGTATAGCTACATAACATTCAGTGAACGCAAAAACCGACAGTCTCGAAAGCTTCAACATAGGCCCAACATATAGTTTAATGTTAAGAATAGTACAAGATTACAAATAGGAAACATATAAAAACAAATCAATTTTTTTGCTTTTACATTTATATTATCAAATTATGATATGTTAAATTTTTGTTTTTTGTTATCAATTTTTTTAAATACTAATAATAATAAAATAATAATAAAGGTTTAACGTCCGCTTCCTCATCCAAGGATGATGTCAGGGATTTCCCCACAGCACACATCACTACAGATCAGTTCACCCAGACCAATCTGCAAAAGAAATCTGCTGAGGAGAAGTAAGGTCCTAAACGAAAGCCAGTCCGGTGATCAAAAATGGTCAGGGTAGATTGCTTATGTCTACGGTGGTAAAAGATAAGTCGTTAGCTTGTTAGAGAACGTGAAAGAGAAAAACAAGAGCGAAGATTAGCAGGTAGATAGTTCCAGATTGTGGGTACTGCGTAAGAATATGAAAGTCTGCCCAATGATGTAAGAATAATTGGAACAGAGAGAAGATTGACATCGGTGAAACGAAGTGCACTTGAGGGATGATAGCGAAGACGAATTTCAGATAAGTAAGAAGGTTTGCCAAATCGCAGACTTTTGAAAGTTAATAGAGCTATTTTATATATTATACGTTGATTAACAGGGAGCCAGTGAAGACTGCGAATTAGAGAAAGAGAGCGCAATTGAAGTCGAGAGGACTTGCAAACAACACGCGCAAGAGAATTTTCAACGAGCTGCAAACAATTGAGAGAAGAAGTAGGCAACTCATGTAATAATGAATTTCAGTAGTCGAGCTTTGAATGAACTATAGAATTAGCAAGGATAGTGACTGAATTTCTAGTAAGGGATGGACGTATTTGCTTAATCTGACGAATCTGAAAGAAAGAAGCGCGACAAACAGAAGAGATATGGGATTTAAAGTCAAGGTTTTCATCAAATATGACTCCAAGGTTTTTGGCGGATCGAGAAGGTGAAAGAGCAAGATTCTGAAAATTAACAGAGTTATTGGTAATTCTACTTCTTTGCAAAGGAGTGCCAATTAAAAGGTATTCAGTTTTGAAGGGATTAACGGCAAGACGGTTAGAACAAAACCAGGAATAAACCTTGTCTAGAATGGATGAGAGATGAGCCAGTTTCTGATCGGAATCATGATTAGAAAAGGAAATATACAGTAGTGTGTCGTCTACATAGAAATGAAAATTTATGGAAGACTGAGCAAGCAAGTAGCTAAGAGGAGTGATATATAAAGAGAAGAGCAATGGACCTAACACTGAACCTTGAGGAACACCGCGTAGGAGGGGTAGTTCAGAAGAGCGATTTTGACCAATAACAACCGATTGTGTACGACATGAGAGATATGATGTGAGAAGGGAAAAAGCAGAATCAGAAATGCCAAAACAAGATTTAAGCCTATTTATTAGAATGCCATGGTCAATTGAATCGAAGGCAGCAGAGAGAATTAGAAGAACCAAGGCAGAAACCTGTTTACTACTCATGGCCATTACTAAGATCATTATGTATACGAAGAAGAGCGGTTTCAGTAGAATGGAATTTTCTATAGGCAGATTGATAATGAGAGAGAGAGAGTAAGGAAATAATCAAGATGAGTGTATAAACCGGTATAGATTACCTTTTCAAAAAGTTTAGAGATGAAGTTAAGATTGGAAATAGGACGGTAACTGGAAAGGTCATCTTTTGGTAGAGAAGACTTTTTTAGCAAAGGAGATACAGCTGCTTGTTTGCAGGAGGTCGGAAAGATATCTTCCTTAACGCAAGCACGTGGTTCAGATTTTACGATTGGCTGTTATAGCATTATGAATAAATATATTTTTCATGCTAAAAGAGTAAACTTTGAGGACAAATAAAATTGCCAAGATGCAGGATTTTAGCAAATTTACATGTTTATTTGTCAAGTAATGTACAGACATTAGTTAATTAATTATTAAGAACTCATAGCTATATTTTACTTCCAAAAATATTAAGAATATTAACTACCCATTTTAACATCAAAACAGCTAAATTAAACTGTCCGTGTAATGGCAACTCATCAGTAATATGCTGTTCTTACCTCATAATATAAGGATAACGAAATACTAAAATTAAAAAATTTCGACATATAAGCTTAGGGAATTTAGTGTTAAGAATATCTTGTGCGAATGTTAGCTTAGTTACGGATTAACTTCTTGAAATAAAATCATGTTCTTGCTTAGACGATTTTTTTGGTTCGTTTCTTCGTAGTGAATTATTATGTAATCATTCCTTTGGTAGTTTCTTTAGTTGGCGTTGATCCAGGCGAGATATGAGCTGGTACGGGTGTATACAGACGGGTAGGCAGGCAGACATTGACGCAGCAGATTAGAGATACCCCATGACGTCACTCCAGCCACAACAGTGGCGCCACCACTCGGGCAGTTCAGTGGACCACCAGAGTCACCCTGACAAATAAACGAACAGTTTAAACAATAGGGAGCGTGCAATTTCAATTGATATTTTCTTTCCTCTAAAATTTCAATAATATATTTCTATTTTATATATTATGCATGTGGATATAAAGTGGGAAAAGGAACATATAGAAGAGTGTAGCATAGGAAAAAGATAAAAATAGTCTTTGTACAAATATTTATGTTATTAATGTTACATCTTGAAGCTTTCCTCAGGAAGGCTACAAGATGTAACTTCTATGATGGAGTACGATCTTTTGCGGATATCGCTGCCGATGCAGATGAGAAATTGTTTAACGCTATCATCAGTAGCAAACAGCATGTCCTGCACCGGCTTCTTCCGACGCTTAAAGATAATGTTAACTTTAAGCTCAGGGAGAGGGCTCACCCTTTCTCTTTACCATCTAAGCGCACACCTTTGATGGATAAGAACTTTATAATTAGAATGCTATATAAAGACTCTTATTAAGTTTTTTAAACAATGTCTGCTTATGTTTATTACTTTCTATATTGCCATTTGTGTGTGTGTAATTTTTCTGCGGTATGTCAGATTTCATGTAATAAACGAATATAATAATAATAATAATAATAATAATAATAATAATAATAAATCTACATACAGTTATAATGTTAGTAGGTAAGATACTCGACCTCGGATCAGTAGGTGCGGGGTTCAAATCCTGGGCTCACCCCTCACTGACATGGCATTCGAGTGAGGAAACTGACGTTAACCTTAGTTTTACCAGCTTTTTTACGTGTACGTTACTAAGAACTAAAACTGTACTAATGTACTATAACTGTACAAATGTACTAAAACTGTATTAATGTACTATAGCTGTACTTAGATGTATTGAACATTTAAATTTGTTTCTGATAACTTATATGTCAAAATATCCTTGTGAAACTAAAAGGAGTACATTACTTAGTACAAACTTTAGTTAAATTTAAGTTTGAACTTACTGCTTTTTAAGAGTACATTTTGTATTCCATGATCTTAAGAAATTGGTTAACAAGCTTTTGTAGTTTGAATTTACGCAAGATGACTTACTAATGAATCAATCAATTAGCAGAACGTAAATAAATGAATAAGTTCATAAACATTATTTGACTGTAGATGTCACAACCCGTGTTGTGTCCGAGTAGTTGAAGAATTGACCCTTTCGTGGACTTCACGTGCCGAAAAAGACGACAAGAAACTAAGATCCAAACTAAAGCCAGAAAGGGCATAGGCTCCAAAAATTGCTAAAAAATTTTTAATCCCGATTCTAGTTAAACTGGGATTCAAGGGAAGATGAGAAAATACATTTATCACTAATCATTCAACCAGATAATCATTTATCATTTTTTTCAATCAAGAAATTACTCGTTTATCATTTTTTCAATCCATCAATGGAGGTGATCAGTCGTTATCTCCGTCGATCAATTAGTTAGTGATTGAGTAACTCCTAGTGACTCCTTCATTTAGCTTTCCACGTGCATTCAAAATTGCAGTTAAACTGAGATTCAAGGAAAGATGATGATGATGATGAAGACAATTTAAACGTAGATGTACAAGAATGGCAACCCACGGGTATCACCTCACAGGCTACTCAAAATCTGGAAGATGGAATATCCCTTATACAAACTTCAACCGTTTTTACTCTCTCCCTGATACTTACTTACCTTTTCCCACTGTAGACATAATCAATCTACCCTGACCATTTTTAATCACCGGACTGGCTTTCGTTTAGGACCATACATCTCCTCGGCACATTTCTTCTGCAGATTGGTCTGGATGAATTGATTTGTAGTTATTGTGCTGTGGGGACGTTCCTGATATCATCTTTGGATGAGGGAACGGGCGTAACCCCGGGTGTAAAGAACCCAGGTTTGATAAAAACGATTCGAGCAATACGTGAATCGCCGCCCAGCTACTCGAGGTCATCTAGCTTATTAAAAGAGTCGCTGATGCACTATTATTGCCTATTGTTATTATTATTATTATTATTATTATTATTATTATTATTATTACTCCATGCGGACTGATCCAGAATCTTTGTAGAAATAAAATAATGCTCCTTACATTGCAGGATCCGATGCTTCCGTTATCGTCCTGCAGACAGATGTGCTTGTCCCACACGGTTACACCGGATACTCCTTCCATTCCTGCCTGGCACTCCGAGGTAGTGATGACCTGCATGGAAGCCTTCTGAAGGACATCCGGTAATTCATTGGAGTTGGCTGTAAAGCAATGTTTTCTTTGTACATTTTTCAAATAAAATATCAAATAAAATAATATAATATATTCTGACATAAAATATTACAGTCTCAACTGATTGCTTCTTAGGATTTAAATAGTAATGAGTCAACGCTTTAGAGCCAACAGCTTTAGAGCCAACAGCTTTAGAGCCAACAGCTTTAGAGCCAACAGCTTTAGAGCAAAGTTAAGTTTTAGAGCTAAGCTAAGCTTTATAGATAAGCTAAGAGTCAGTTACCGCATCATACTGAAACATATTCCGGCGAGGTTTCGAAGCCTTTATCTTTTTCAAATCAGACAAACGTGCTACTAAACTGACCACTATCCAATAGAGTAATATCAGTAGTTGGATTTGATGGCTGTGTGATAACCTGCTACTATGTATCTTTGGCTGGAGCCAGTGGCGATGTCGACAAAATATTCGACCGCATATAAGTATGTTCGGGGCTCAAATCCTGGGCTCACCCGTCACTGACAACGCTTTCGAGTGAGGAAACTGACGTTAGCATTAACGTTTTTATTAGCTTTAGCATTTAAAATGTTCGCTAGTCCGAAAAGCAGTAGACATTACATCGATTAGATTTAATCCAGATAGGCTCTCAAATTGCTTTAAAATACGATGAAAGCATGCTTCAAAGCACATCAGCTATTGGCTTAGTGTTATCCATTTTTTAATTCCATTATTGATAACTTAAAGGGTCCCAGAAGTACTTAGTAAATCAATACAGCAAGACTAGATCAATACCTGATCAATATTGAACTCTATTCAATACGCTAAAAAGTCTGGTAAAGCTAAGGTTAACGTCAGTTTCCTCACTCGAAAGCGATGTCAGTGACGGGCGAGCTCAGGATTTGAACCCCGCACATACTGATCCGCGGTCGAGTGTCTTACCGACTCTACCACTGGCTCCAACCAGTGGCGTAGTCATTTAAAGCCAGCTAGAGGTAATACACCATATTAAATACAAGACAACCACTAAAATAATAATTTAAAACCAGACACTCACAGGTTCGACCCCAGCCTGAGATGACGCAGGTGGTTCCAGCGAAGTTGTTGTTGTCATCGGCCGGTAGGGTGGCAAACTGGATAGTTGAAGTGGTGGTGATGGCTGAGGAGAGGTGTAGGATAGCGATATCGTTAGCTCCAGATCCCAATCCTACTCCGTACTCCTCGTGCTGTGGAAAAATAATCAAGCATCCTCTCTCTCTCTTAGTCCACTGGCTATTGGCAGGTCCAAAGTATAAATCGCCTCCACTCATCTCTGTTTTCCGCTTTCCTCTTCATTTTTACATGCGAGTGGGTCTTTTAATCATCTAACATACCTAATCTCGGCCTGCCTCTGCCTCTTTTTTCTTCCATTCAACCTTCATTGATCTCTATTAATTTAATAGCCCTTCCTCCTTGGAATGTGTCGTATCCAAGCGTCCTATAGTCAATTAAGGCCAAAGTATTGTATTATTTTAATATTTGGTCTTACTCAGGCTATCAAGAAATCGCTGTTGGAAGTGGCAATGTTGGTATGTTATTCGATCAAGGATCAGTATGTGTTGGGTTCAAATCCTGGGCTCGCCCGTCACTGACATCGCTCTCGAATGATGAAACTGACGTCATCATTCGCTATACAGCTTTTGTAATCGTCCTATTATCAAATAACGTACTAGTACTAACAAATACTAATTTAAAAATTAATAATTTCAAGCTGGGGCTGACGAACGCAAGGTGAAACCTCCTCAGAAACTATAATTATTCCAAATTATTGTACTGTTATATAATATAACAAAGGTTATTTAAGACTTAAACTTTGTGACTGATGTACTTGTTGATAGAGGGAATTGGGAATTGGCATATTGAATAGGGACATTTAGAAGTGATACTGTGTATGTAGCTTCTATATATATATATATATATATATATAGAGAGAGAGAGAGAGAGAGAGAGTGAGAGAGAGAAAGAAAGAGAGACAGAGAGAGAGACAGAGAGAGACACAGAGAGAGAGAGCTAGAGAGGCAGAGAGAGAGAGAGAGAGAGAGAGAGTTTTACCATGACGTATCTGTTGACGTTAGAGATTTGAGTTCCAGTCAGATCTGATCTCTTGTGTAGTCCAGCCACCACTCTCAGGATACTAGTGGCTCTGGAATATTTAACAGTACTTAACAATACTTAACAATACTTAACAATACTTAACAATACTTAACAATACTTAAGAGAACGTATGCGTACTTAACAATACTTAACAATTCTTAACAATACTTAACAATACTCAACAATATTTAACAATACTAAAATAATACTTAACAATACTTAATATGGTATGTCTAATTTTTTTAACTAATATGGTTTTGAGACAGGAAACTGACCTTGAACTAGGCTTTAACCGATTTAGTCTACAGATGTTAAAAACCGTAGTGTCTATAAGAAAACATAGTTTATACTCACGCTTCATCGACGCAAATAGCGGCGCTCAAAGCCTTAGTAGCTCTGATCAGAGAGACTGGAAGCTAGAGCAGTTTCTTAAGAAGAGAAGAGTCAAATGAGAAACTTTCAGTAGGTAAAGTAGTAATATTCATGAAATCTTAAAGTAACGTCGCAATTAACAAATCCATTACATTTACTTAGGTAACTAATTACTTACGCTCCATCGACGCAGTGAGCGGCGCTCAGAGCTCTGGTGGCTCCGATCAGAGAGGCTCCACAGCTGTGAGACCAGCTTCCTCCTAGTCTCTGCTGGGATAGCTGCCACGGGAACTCTCCCGGAGTGGCGTCCACGCCTCCGATGACTCCAGAAAAACTGTAGGTTGGAAAAAACTCCGATGGCTTTGCCTCCACTACAACTTAAAATAAAATAGATAAATAAATTAATAAAATGAAAAGTAAGATGTAATACCAATTGAAGAGTTTATTTTGTCAGAAAAGAAATCTAATAGAAATTCGTAACAATTTCAGAAATAGTACTCGAGTTAGATTGGCAGAGACCTGAAGCTTTCAATTACTGATCTTTCGGTATGTTTAATGGTTAGATTAAGCTCACCGAGGCTGCAAGCGATTAGAAGAGCCAGCAACTGGAACATGATGACGCTGTGTTGATACTTCGACTGAGTTACTATGACGTTGATGTTATACTTTGGTGACGACGTTGATCTGTTGATGACGTTGCGTTGATACTTATACTGAGTTACTCGTCACCGATGATGCTTTCGGTTCTCTAGAATGCTCTCAAGTGAGTTACCCTGATTCAGGAGTAGACCGGCTGGTCTTTAGGAGGTAAGGTTGTTACTTGATTGCTGTCTCACCTCTCTACTCTATTTATACCAAATTCTTATCTTACCATCTTCAGCGCCACCAATGTGTGGTAGTAAAATATCCTATCAGCTTATGATCGGTGAGATATCCTTCGTTTAATTCTTATCTCTTCGGTAGGTTTAACTTGGTCAATCAACTCGTTTGCGTAGGAGATTTTTCGCGATAATGTGAGAAGTAACGGAGCGTTTAAACAGTTTAGACTGAATTGAATCAAACGCCCTCTGAATTTTGATTTCTCAATAAGCAGATGTTGTATTGGGGGTGTTGTCTCACGTGTTATATTTCTATTCAACGTTTCGGTATTCTATTGTAAAAGCTGGTAAAGTTAAGGTTAACGTCAGTTTCCGCACTCGAAAGCGATGTCAGTGACGGATTAGCCCAGGATTTGAATCCCGCACATACTGATCCACTGTCGAGTATCTTACTGACTTCGCAACAACCTATTCTGCCAGAAAAAAATCGTTTGAATATCTTTAATAACAGGAAAGTTATAGATTTACGACTATGAGTGGGGTTACATAAAAAATTTCCGTAGAGTAATATGATAAATGCTTCATTGTCAAGGTCGATCGATCCACAGTTCAGACACAAGCTACCTCGCAGACTTCAGTGCAACACTGTGCTAGGCGCTGAACGACGGAGGCATTAAATGGAAATGTGGAAATTTCAAATGGAAATTTTGTTTATATTTACACAAAAGATATCCATTTGATTAAAAAGACAGTAAGCTGCAATGCACCGGTGCATCCTAAATCGTTATCCCGTCACGGATAAAGCCTATCCCTTTGACATACCACGAGTTAGAAAAAGATTTCCGTTTACTCTCTGTCGCAGTCATCGATTTTCGTGCATTGGCATCTTCATGTGCATACAGAAGGGGTAGGCCTATTGAAAAAAGGACTTTAAATGCCTTCAAAACAACAAACTTCAAATTAGCTCCATTTGGAAAGGCAGATATTCCTGACTTTTGAATTCAATCACAAGAAAAGATGTTCACAATACAATGAAAATTGTTTATGACTTTAAATGACAATTTCATTAATTTGCGACAAGATAGCGCTTACAAAGTTTATTGGAACTAGCTCACTTCTGTAGAGACTCGTGACTGTTCTATTGCGTATTCTTTTGAACTAACGAGATGCCTTAACAATATGCTACATAAAAAGCTAACGTTATCGTCAGTTTCCTCACTCGAAAGCGATGTCCGTGGTTACTATAATCACACTAAAGTAGTTATGCGATTTTCTCATGTCTAAAAAACCTGTAGGTGGATTCAACATCCGACTAGTTTTCGTTGCAGTGAGACAGATCAACGTTTTGTCCATAAACCGTTTTGTAGTGATACGTTTTATTATTTAATTTTAAACCTGCCATTGTCCGCATGCTTTTAATTCTGTTAACAATATGTTTAATAAGATCTTGAACAATATGATGAATCAAACATTCAAAGATTTATCAAAGATCCAGATCAACTGTATGTTTATGCATGTTTTGCGGACTACATTTTGCTTTAATGTACTAAAGGAAGTCATAGAATTTAGGTAGAATAGAAGGAAAGAGAGGCGGCAGAGGCAGAACGAGATTAGGAATGTTAGATGATTTAAAGATCCACTTGTATGCGGACATGAAGAGAAAAACGGGAGGCAGAGCAGAGTGGAGACGCTATATACCATGGACCTGCCATTAGGCAGTGCACTAGTGAGGCAATGTACGGATTTATTTTGCGGACTAACTAGTCGATGAAGATGAGTAAACCATTAAAAATCAATAAAAATCTGAATTTCTCAATTAATGAAGACTGCCTAATCAATAACAAAATTACCTAAATTATCAAGCTAAGGATGGCAACAGGGGACCCACCTCACGAAGAAATACATTATATATTTTATTTATTTATTATTTTTATTATATATTTTTCCCAGGATTAAAAGGTAATTAATCCATCTGACTGAGGAAGGCAAGGGGAAACCACCTCAGAAGACATACTATTCCCAAGCTATTGGTTACTTAAGATATGGATAAGGCATAGACTTTGCGAAGGGATTAACTTGTTGATCTAAGGAGTGCTCTTATGGAGCAAGAAAGTAGACTTTGAGTATGAATATGTACCTTGAACCTGCCACTTGGCAGTGCACTGAATAGAGAGAAAGAGAGTCCAACTTTAAACATTTTAAGTTTTCTTCGTATAACCTAAGCATGCTTTCAGCTTCCAAGCTCTGCTCACATTGAATTCACATAGTAAGCGTAATACTGAGCTAAATAAACTCTTAAACATCTTTTAATGCCGACTTTCTTCAGGATTTTAACCTTTAAAACCTCTCTAAATGAAGATTTATCACACTATTTAGCTTCTGATATCGTTACTATAACCTCACGATTTGTTTAACATCAAACCTTAAGCACGGACCACATAATAATAGATTGTTCATATCCAACGACCTTTGTCTAATCAAATTCTCTCTATTGGCCAGCGTAAATTTAGCAACCAATGAATTTCACCGTAACGACCGAAGTGGTTGTATTTTGAACAGGTTCCTGCAGGTCGATATTGATTGGCGTTCTTTGTTTACATTGTTTCCATGGTGATTGCATTATCAAACACAAGACAGTGTGTAAAATTCCTCTAAAGTACCAAGTAGTACAGATATCTTGTTATGTTATAGGCCTACAGATTATCATGAAATTCATATGATAACGATAGTAATGGTCTTGCTGCAATAGTAAAGCATGCAAATAGTGATAATATTGAATTTAACTTGTTAGAATCAATTTTAATTACCACTTAACTAGTTGGTTATTGGAAAGGTTAGAGCTAATTTTAGCCCATTGTTAAAGCGTAACTGGAAGCAATCTTAACTGCGCAGTAGAGCAATTTATAGATATTCGTGTTACAATTGTATAGTTACATAATTCTCATTTCTCTCTCTCTCTGTCTTAGTGCACTGCCTATTGGCAGGTCCATGGTATATAACGCCCCCACTCTTCTCTGGCTTCCGGTTTCCTCTTCATTTCCACATATATGTAGGTCTTTAAATCATCTAACACACCTAATCTCGGCCTGCCTCTGCCTTTCCTTCCATTCTACCTTATTATTAATTCTCATTTATCTATGGAATAGTAAGCCTTTGCGTGATAAATGATAATACCAGACAATTATTAATTATATTTACATTTACCGCTCCCTAGCTCTGTAAGCTAGTACTGCTATGGTTATATGGCCGATCTGGTAGCGAAGTTGCCTTGTAAATAGAAGACGACGGGTTCGTCTCGGACATGATTCTGTTCATGAGGAAGTGGCGGCTGCCTGTAGGAATTTAGCAGTACAAAATATTTGTATTTTAGAATGTCTCAGTTGTCTGGTGGTTAGAGGTGTAGTTAACGTCATGAAGTTTTAAATGACACTGAGGTGATTTGGACTCTCGTGGGTTCGATTCCCATCCGCGCTGAATCTGAGAATAAAATCTCGGATATTCACTGGACTGGTTACTCGGAAAATGCCTATCAACTTGTCAAGGTTTGTATCTTTTTTCCCTTTACGGTTTCTATGTATAGAGGTATGAAATTACATAAAAAACTGGTGCTACAGGTCCTTGTGACTTCCTTAACCAGTATAATTATGTTAAGTTAAGTTAAGTTAAAATGGACTAAATTGCCTGCGGTTTCGACATGTGATATTAATGGTGACAGATATCAACATAGTTGATATCTATCACCAAAATGCGTGCCATTATAGACACGCTTAACGGCAATTTCATCTCTTCTGTAATTCGAACAGCTTCTACCGATTTAACTTGAATTAACATTTCGCACTTAGACAATACCATAAGAAGATAATTTTAGTCTCTTATTTCATTTTGTTTCTTTTCTATTTCCTTTAATGTACATAATTTCTATTTCTCAGAATTGAAAGTTTGAAAAACTAAACTGAAACAGGCTAAAGAAATAAACTAATTTCTACACAGCTGTATAAGTCTGTCAATTTCATTGGAAATGATTTCAATTGTTTAAACACCACTGTTTCGCGAAAATCGATATATTGGATTATTTACAAGATTTACTAGGATAATTTAACATTTCGTCAATTTAAGGCTAATTAAACTAAATAAGCAAAATGGAGAAGTACGAAAAACTGGGTAAAATAGGCGAAGGTTCATATGGCGTGGTATTCAAATGTCGGAACAAGGAAACGGGAGCAATCGTTGCCATAAAGAAGTTTGTAGAATCTGACGAGGATCCGCTGATTAAGAAAATTGCAATCCGTGAAATACGTATGTTAAAGGTAAGTTAAGTTACTCTTGTTCTCCGGAGCTTTTATGGATAGAAAAATGTTACAAATATGTTTAAATGATTAAACCTCTTGGAATATCGTGTAACATCTCTTGTCATGTTGCGGACGTTTATCGGTAAGACACTCGACCGCGGATCAGAATGTGCAGGGTTCAAATCCTGGGCTAGCCCGTCACTGTCATCGCTTTCGAGTGGGGAAACTAATTATCCTGGAGGTCATTTACCCGTTTGGCAATAACAGCTCAAATAATGGCCTGTTGACCAACATGCTGCTTTTATCTGTCTTTTGAGCTCTCTCTGTCTCTCTCTCTGTGTCTCTCTCTCTATCTTTCTCTCTCTCTCTCTTTCTTTCTGTCACTCGCTGTCGATCTATTAATCTCATTCGTGCTTTCATTGCTCTCTGAAGTTGCTTTTTGCTTATTTTCCTTCCTTGTCTAGCCACTCCCCGCTCTTGTCCAGCCACTCGCACTGAGTTTTGAACACTTGACTGCGTTAAGGAAGTCGGCGGCAGCTCTAAGACACTCTAAGAGCGGGCACTTACGTTTAGTTTTCTGGTATGATTTTTAAACCACTGGTCTTAAGTTTAGACCAATCGCTAGTTTTTAAAAGAGTGTTTACCTGTGTAAAGTAATGTGTTTACTGGTGTTTAGTAATGTGTTTACTGGTGCTTGGTACGCGTGTTTACTGATGTTTAGCACATGTGTTTACTAATGTGTAGCATATGTGTTTAGAGGTGTTTACCACATGTGTTTACCGGTGTTTACCACATGTGTTTACCAGTGTTTAGCACATGTGTTTACCGGTGTTTAGCACATGTGTTTACCAGTGTTTCGCACATGTGTTTATCAGTGTTTAACACGTTTTTACCGGTGTTTAGTACGTGTATTTACTCTTGCTAAAAGCTACAATATTAACATTTGGTAAAGAGGCCGTTCCGTGGATGAACCGCTGTCTTAGTAATAGGAATATTAACCTTGAACCTGTCACTGGATAGAATACTACAAGGTAAAAGAGCGAGAGAGGTTTTTTATATAGACAAAATATGCATTTATATTCATTTTTGTCTCAACCCTTTTTTATGAGTTTAGATTTACAGACTGGGGCAAAAAAATAATCCCCTAGCGAAATTTCAATAACTTGAAGAAAACTCAAAATATCTCTACGAAATTTACGGAGCTTCTAGGGGAGGAATATCTACGTATATCCTGTAAATTTGATGAAAATCTATTGAACAAGAAAAATATTACAGCGCTTCTACGAAAAAGTGCAAAATCAGTTTTAACAAGGCTTTTTATTTACCAAAAGTCTTAATAACTTGGACAAAACTCAAAATAGTTTTACAAAATTTTCGGAGCTTCCAGAGGAGGAATTTCTACAAATATCCTGTAAATTTGGTGAAAATATATTCAGAAGTAACAAAAATACAGCATTTCTTCGAAAAAAATTTTAAAATCAATTTTAACAAGGCTTTTTTAAACAAAAGTACCGAACATTTTCTTCAAAATTTAGGAATAATTTTAACAGAAGAACGAAATTTAGGCATCTTTTATTGGAGTAGCTAACAAGGTAGTGCAGGCTTAAACTCCACCACTTAAGTAAACAGCCCTTTGCAGGGTCGTTATTTTCTTTAAAAGGAACGACTGACATTTCGAAAAGCCTTGTTAAAATTGATTTTAGCACTTTTCTTTTAGAAATGCTGTAATTTCGTAACTAATGAAAATATTTTCATCAAATTTGCAGAATGTACGCAGAAATTCCTCCCCTAGAAGCTCCATAAATTTCGTAGAGATATTTTGAGTTTTCTTAAAGTTATTGAGATTTCGCTAGGGGATTATTTTTTTTGCCCCAGTCTGTATATTGAAAGTAAAAAATTCATTTATACTCTGACATCTGAATACATGATAAATACATTGCGAAATACATTGATAAAACACTGATAAATACGCTCTTATATACAGTTATAAATACGTTAATAAATGCACTGAGTACAGTGATAATATACAGTGAATACATGAAAATACACTGAATACAGTGATCCGTAATTTAAATCACTTTGTATGAGATTGTAAAGTAATGTATTTTGTAATGTAATATACTTGCTCTTAGTACGTGAATAATTTAATTTTCTTAATTTTAAATTCAGCTATTCAGAACGCGTATTTATATACTTATAAAATTGCCGTTCATTGTGTGTAGCCTATATTATATTTACGTTGTCTTTTATGATGTTCATATTTGGATGAATCTTTTAAGATATTCCTAGGCTATACTGGATAGTTTCCATGTTAACATTTAATATAGCTATACAATAAAGTTTATCATGTGACTATATTCACAATTTATTATGAATTTAGTATGACGGCCCTGACATCATCCATGGATGAGGAAACGGACGTTAAACCTTTATTATTATTATTATTATTATTAATATTATTATGATTATTATTAGTAGTAGTAGTATTATTATTTGATTATTTTTATTATTGTTAGGCTGTGGCCCATTGGTTTGCTTTTGATTTTCAAATAACTCGATGCTGTTGCGAACCACTGTAGTAATCTAATCGTGTTACTCTTATTATAATATTTATCGGTAAAATACCCGACTGATGATCAGTATGTGCGGAGTTCAAATTCTGGGCTCACCCGTCACTGATATCGTTTTCGAGAGATGAAACTGACGTTAACATCGGTTCTAAGCCTTTGTTAATATTTAGCGAAATGTTAACAATGTAACTATTTTAACAACAGTATATAAGGGGAATTTCTTACCGAACACGTGATAGATAGGAATACATTTTTGCTCATGATTTACACCCACTTAGTAGTTAAATAGGCAATAGGCGGCACCGATATAGAACTTAATTACCAGAAATCTTAACCTTTAATTTATTATAGTGTTAAACGGACTGACAAGTACAATTCTTATCTAGTAGTTATAACTTTCAATCCAGTGTTTCTTTTAAACTTGACAAACACGAGAATCTTTTAATTAGCATGGCTCAGTTCTTAACGCTTCGTAGAAATATTGTAATAAAATTATTTGCAATGAAACAATATCTGTATGTTGGATTGTTTGACAGAACCTAAAGCACACAAATCTTGTTTGCCTACTTGATGTGTTCAAAAGAAAGAAACGGCTCCATCTGGTGTTTGAGTACGTCGACCACACAGTACTTAACGAGCTGGATAGACATCCTAGAGGGTAAGCATAATCCTCTCTACAGCGTGGCATGCTGTTTAGAGTATTGGAGTGGAAAACAACGTGACTGAGTACGGTACTATGCTATGCAGTGTCAGTCCAGTACTGTACAGTGCAGTACAGTACAGTACAGTACAATACAATACAGTATAGTACATTACAATCAGTACGGTAGAGTACAGTATAGTGCAGTACAATACAGTACAGTACAATACAGTATAGTGCAGTAATGTACAGTACAGCACAGTTGAATACAGTAGAGTACAGTACAATACATTGCAGTACAGTAAAATACAGTACAATACAATACAGCACACTGCATACAGTACAGTTCCGTGCATTCCATTGCAGTACGGAATAGTACAGTACTGTACAGTACAATACAGTACAGTACAATACAGTACAGTACAATACAGTACAGTTCAGTTCAGTACAATGCAGTGCAGTACAGTACATCACTGTACAGTATTGTACAGTGCAGTAAGTACAGCACAGTAGTTCAATACAATACAGTACATTATAATACAGAGAAGTGCAGTACAGTATAGTAGAATACAATAATGTATAATGAAGTATGGCACAGTACAGTATAGTGCAGTACAGTACAGTACTGTACTGCACTTTACAGTACTGAACAGCACAGTGCAGTTCAATACCGTACAATACTGTATAGTACAGTACTGTACACTACTGAACTGTACTGTACAGTACTGTACAATAAAAGCACTGTACTCTGCAGTGCTATATGATCAGGATTAAACTGTAATTATCTCGTATTCAAAGGTCACTTCATGGGACAATCGATACCCCACTTGTTCTCTGCAAATATTTAGTTCCTAGAAAATAATAGACAAATATTGGCATATCTTTTAGCAAACATTAGCGGCTAATGGCCCTGAAGTCAAGCTTGGATTTGTTCAGTTGACGCAGCAAAGCTAATAGTCACTGCATCATTGATTACCTGATCAGTCATTTCAAATCTCTATCTCTCTTTCCCTCTCTCTCTCTCTCTCTCTCCCTCTCTCTCTCTCTCTATCTCTCTCTCCCTTATATATATATATATATATATATATATATATATATATATATATATATATATATATATATGTACATTTAAATTTTGCCAGTTGTAGTTTTTCTGTAGTTATAGTCATCATAGTCACTTTTTCAATCATTTCAAAACCTTTTGGAGTTTTAAGAATTCAGTGGATATGATTTTTTAAATTTGATAGTCTATATCAACACGGCGTCCTATCAAGCTCACAGTGCGCATGTGAAAGTCAGTACAAACGATATTCGATTGCTGGCTTGAATATCAGTAGCATCCTAATTGTTGTTATATAAGATCGATATTTAATTGAGGCTCTTTTGTGCATAGAAACTTTCACAATACCAACAGCTCTCGACGTACACACGTGTGCCAGAGTATCAGATCACAGATTAGAATGAATTTTGCTGTAGATAAATTATTGGCGAAATTCTGAAGATAAATTCATCATAACTGTCATTAAGATCTTAGATAGGCGACTCAAGTTGACATGCTGGTGATTAATTAATCATTATTCGGTTAGATTTAATGTTTACGATACTGGTTCCCATGAAATTTGCTTCATTTAGTGGCAACATAGTGACTCTTTGAGAATCTTTAGACATTCTCATATAGTAAACAGACATTCTATATATAAAAGACATTCCTATATACTAAATATTTAACAACCCATGAAAATTGCCGGCCTGTTTGAATATGCGCTATTCCTTTAAAATCTTGTATATTGTGTAGGCATAATCATGTAATGTACAGTTTTAACTATAGTCATTTTATTACATGCATTATTTAAGTTCTCTTTAAACTCTATAAGCAATGGTTCAATTTTTATACAAACTTCATAATATCTATAACGACTAACTTTTAAGTTTTTGGACGTTTTAAAATGCTACTCAGACTTTGGGCTGAAAGCCTCAGGATTCGATTCTCGGCCTCGCTGATCTGAGGGTAAAATCTCGGACATTTACTGTACTGGCTACACGGAAAATGGACATAATTGATAGATAATAAAAAGTGATAGATATCAAAGTAGTTGATCATTTCACTATAATGCGTATTATTATTATTGTTATTATATTATTGTAGTATTAATATTTTATTTTTATTTGATAGAGTTCCAGAGCCACGGACGAAACAAATCATCTATCAGACTATCCAGGCGATAAGCTTCTGTCATAATCAAAATGTATGCAACCGTATTTCTTTAAATATTTTAACTACTTTTATATTTTATTAGTTTAATTTACTTATTTTATTTGAATTTGATTTGTTTATAGCAGAAGTATTTGTTTTGCTATAATTATCATCAACATCTTCTTCCCTTGAGTTCTAGTTAAACTCGGGTCAGAATTGGACAATCTCTAGCATTTCGGGAGTCCATGAGCTCACCAACCCAATGCCCTTTCGATTTAGCTCATGTCTCATAATTTATGATTTAGGTCACGTATCACAAGATAATAAAATATGATAAAAATAAAATATTAATTTTAAAATATTAATTAATCATAAAATATGATTTAACACGTATCATATAACTTATCTCATATGATTTAACTCGTACCATACGAATTAGCTCCTTACATTTTGGATTTGGAACATTAGATGGTAACCTCAGAAACGTTTCTAAAGTATTCGTGAGATGAGAGAACGGACGTTAAATGTGTCGACACTTCACTATCTCGTCGTTGAAATGTTTACAGTGTATTCACAGAGATGTGAAGCCTGAGAATATTCTAATCACCAGGAGTGGCATTGTCAAACTCTGCGATTTCGGCTTCGCTCGAATACTGAGTAAGTTATTGACTTTTTACACTCAAGATCTCTACCACTTCCTAGCGGAGTGGTGGCGGACTTGCCTCTTGAGCGAGAGGTCGCGGGTTCGAGACTGCTTAGCGACGTGCTGTTTTCTCTTCCGAGGGGCGAATAAAAACCTAGTCGTGTACACTTAGTGTTATCAGGCCGATGGATAGCCGACCTTAATGTTCCATTTCCTATCTAGACCCCTCCGTGTCGACCTCGAATAGGGAGGGATTAACTTCACGCTAAAGGGAATATTTTTGTTGACTTTTTAATACGACACTTCGTAACTCAATTTCACTAACTACTGTTGTTGTCTAGCAACTTGGAAGAAATCCACGAAGATTGTAAAGAGTAAACCTTAGTGCTGAGAAAGACAACGTGAGATGACCGATAGTTGACGAATTTTATGCCTTGAAGCTTTTATCTAAAAGAGAACTTTCTTGTGCTTCGTGCAAGAAACTGCTACTGTTTTGTTGTAGTTAGGCATTACAATTAATTGTCTCTGAATGTGTTAATTGTTCCCAGAACAGAACGCTGTGTACAAAAGGATTACTTTAAAAATAAAAAATAAAAATAAAAATAGTAATAATAATAATAATAATAATAATTATAATAATAATAATAATAAAACACATGGTAGTGAAATGATCAACTACGTTGATATCTATCACTTTTAATATCACATGTTAAATACGTTAGGCAATTTTCTCCATTTTCCGTATAACCAGTCCAGTGAATGTCCGAGATTTTACTCTCAGATCAGCGCGGATGGGATTCAAATCCACGAGAGTTCAATTCACCTCAGGGTCTGTCATTTAAAACTTCGTGACGTTATCTACACCTCTAGCCATTGCGCTATTGAGACACTCTAATATCGACTAATCGATGATTGTAAGAAAAGCTCTAAATTATAGAATAACAAATAATAAAATGAAACTAGGTATGGGAAATAAATATACTTTAATTAGACAATATAATAAAGATATAGAACAAATAGACACTAAATATAACCTAGCACAGAGTGATGTTTATGATCTTGCCCAGGACCGGTATCAGTGGAGACAGAAGGTAACAGAAGGTAAAAGCTCTGGCGTCCTCAAAGTGACGTTACGCAGAGAAAAGAAGAAGAAGAATCGATGATTGATTAATTGATTGATTGATCATTAAACTAAATATCTGCAGCGGGTGTTGGAGACGAATATACCGACTACGTGGCTACACGATGGTATCGCGCACCTGAGCTGTTGGTGGGGGACACTCAGTACGGCCCCCCCGTGGACACCTGGGCTATAGCCTGTGTCTACGCCGAGCTCATGACCGGGCAGCCCTTGTGGCCTGGGAGATCTGACGTCGATCAACTCTATCTGATCAGAAAAACTCTAGGTAATCAATCAATCAATCAAAACTCTTGGTAATCAATCTATCAAAACTCTAGGTAGTCAATCAATCAATCAAAACTCTATGTAATCAATCAATCAATCAATCGAGCTCTTTTTATCTCAGTTATTTTCGTCAGTCAAGAATAGAAAATATCAATCAATCAATCAATCAAACTCTTTTTGTCTCATTTATAATTAACCAGTCAATAACAGAAAACATCAAATTGAGTAAATGGCCTTCAAGAAGAACTCAAGTTAATCAATCAATCAATCTATCAATCAAACTCTTTTTATCTCAGCTATTTTCACCTGGCTGGAGCCAGTGGCGAAGTCGGTAAGATACTCGACCGCGGATAAGTATATGCGGGGTTCAAATCCTGGGCTCTCCCGTCACTGACTTCGCTTAAGAGTGAGGAAACTGACGTTAACCTTAGCTTTACCGGCTTTTTTTACCAGTCATGAACAGAAAACATCAAATTGAGTAAATAGCCTCCAAGAAAGAGTTAAGAACTCTGTATGACTTAGTAAGTACAATTAAAAACTTATAGACTAAAATGAATAGAACAGCATAGACATGTAGTAGTGACATATATACAACCATACATGGCATATCTGCTACTAAATTAATATATGAAATATTAATAAACATAGTAGTAACTAATTAATAAAAGTACCAAATAATTGAGTTGATTAGAATACTTATGTCACGAAGGTTATATTGCATTCCGTACAGCAAGCTGAGAAATTGAAAATGGACATTCATTATGGAGGCCAGAGGGAAGAAAGTTAACACTTACTTAACTGAATCAATTTTGTGGACATATTTAATCCACTCGAAAGCTTCAAGATAATTGTTTTACGGAATGATTTCAATTTCTGGTATTTACTTAGTCATAAATGTTGTTGATATTTACCGTATTTACAGTATTACTTTGTAAATATATGCCATATTTTTCTTAAAAACATTCTATTATTTACTATCATGGATGAGATTTTAGTAAAAAGAAATGGTTTAAGGAATATTCGGTGGCAATAAAAAATAATAAAAGTTCTTGTTATTGGACTATATTTCTAAATTTAATTGTTATTACAAAATACTTTGAAAATGGTGTTTACTGTTCAGGTGATTTGTTACCAAGGCATCTTGAGATATTTTCAAGAAATCCGTTCTTTAGGGGTCTCAGTATCCCTGAACCAGACGTTGTGGTTTGTGTAACAATTTAAATTCAAGTATATTTAATCTACATTAATCAAGAATTAATATTTAATTGAAAATTTAATTGAATGTCTCAATAGCACAAAGGTTAGAGGTGTAGATAACGTCATGAAGTTTTAAATGACAGACCCTGAGGTGAATTGAACTCTCGCGGGTTCGAATCTCAGCCACGCTGATCTGAGAGTAAAATCTTTAACATTCATTGGACTGGCTACACTGAAAATGGACAAAATTGCCTAACGGTTAAACAAGTGGGATTAAAAGTGATAGATATCAACGTAGTTGATCATTTCACTATAATGTGTGTTATTATTATTATTAAGAAAGTATGAGAGCGAAAGAGAGAGAGAGAGAGAGAGAGAGAGAGAGAGAGAGAGAGAGAGAGAGAAAGAGATTGGAGGGTGAGTTAAGTAAATTTTATAATTATACTATCTATTTGGTTTATTGAAATTTCCAGTTTTTGCAAAAAAATTGTAAAATATAGCCTACATAGGAATGTTTCTAAAAATTCCTTAATAACAATTTTAAAATTATTTTAATATTATATAGTAAATCATGTTAAATACATAAAACGGACTATTTAATCAGCACCTAAGACTATGTATGATATACTACTTAAGTATTTATTTATTGACACCAGTTAAATTTTATTGACATCTATTTTATTGTGTATTTATTTGCTAAAACCTCAGGGAAACTAAACTTAATATCAGATGAGGATTGTCTTTTAACTGTAGATTGTTCTTCATCGATTTAACAATTATTATAGCCAACTTTACGGCATTCCCATAGATAATTACCGAAGGTTTTATCGAGGGGATAGTCACTTTTGGATTCCATGAACGCTTTTTGACCCACTAAAGGCCGCATGTTAACCTATTAATTTGACTTATCGTCTCAAATTCCACTGGATAAGTCGACATTTTTGATATTTTAGGAACCTCTGGAATCCAAGTTTGTCAATTTGAAACCGGAAGCGATGGATTTCATGAAGGTAAGCCCTGCGTCACTGCCTATGACAATATCGAATGGTGACATGAGGGCATTGATTTCAGTATACTTTAAATATGAATAAAATTCAATTTTACGTCAGTTTAGGCTATACATTTGAATGTTTGCCAAATGTCAAGCATTATGGACAGTTAGGAGATTGGATGATCTTAGAAAATACAAACATAGAGCATTTGATACTGTTAATCGTAGAGAGATTGATTTTCTTTAGATAGTGTCTTTTTCTTTTTCTTTAGATAGTGTCTATTTTTTTTCTTTTTCTTTTTCTTTTTCTTTAGATAGTGTCTATTAGATAGTGTCTATAAAGCATTTGATACTGTTAATCGTAATGAAATTGGTTGTCTTTAGATATTATCTGCTATAAAGCATTTGATACTGTTAGTCGCAGTGAGATTGATTTTCTTTAGATATTATCTGCTATAAAGTATTTGATACTGTTAATCGTAGTGAAATTGATTGTCTTTAGCTAGTATCTGCAATAGTGAGATGGTTGTCTTTAGATATTATCTACTTTAAAGAATTTGATACTGTTAATCGTAGTAAAATTGATTGTCTTTAGATAGTATCTGCTATAAAGCATTTGATACTGTTAATCGCAGTGAGATTGGTTGTCTTTATCTGCTAGATATTATCTGCTATATAGTATTTGATATTGTTAAACGAAGTGAATTGAATGTCTTTAGATATTATCTGCTATAAAGCATTTGATAGTGTTAATCGTAGTGAAATTGATTGTCTTTGTCGCAGAGCTGCTTCAAGTTAGATCCCAGCGAGCGATCGACTTGTCAGGAACTCTTGGAGCATCCTTACTTTGATCCCAGGAGAGACTATCCGTACGACAGGTATGCAGAGGAACATCAACTGCGGCGAGAGAGAAGGGTGGAAAAACTTCAATCTAGGGCTTCGGTGCGTCTTATTTACCTATAAACATATTGCTCTATCAGCAATAGTTAGCCATGCAGTGCACATGCTCTTTCACTTGTCGGTAAGACATCCGACCGCGGATCAGTTACTGAGCGTGTGGGCTCAAATCCTGGGCTCTCCCGTCACTGGTATCCCTTTCAAGAGATGAAACTGACGTTAATATTGGCTTTACCAGCATTACAACTGACTGCATGCTATATAATTGCTAAATGAAATATTGTGAAAAGTGTTAAGAAATCGGAAGAAGAGTTGGATAGGACACATTCTAAGAGGGGAAAGTCTATTAAAAGAGGTCATAGATGATAGAATGAAAGGAAAAAGAGACAGGGGCAGGCCTAGATTAGGTATGTTAGATGATTTAAAGACCCACTCATATGTGGACGTGAAGAGGAAAGCGGAAGACAGAGAAGTGTGGAAGCGCTATATACCACGGACCTGCCAGAGACAGTGCACTAAGAGAGAGAAATGAAATATAAAAAATACTAAATAAATAATAATAATAAAAATAATATAATAATAATAATAATAAATGACATAATATGGCGAGCACTTTCGAGAGCAGGCATCCCTTCCTATAAGGAACCAAGTGGGTTGTCCAGATCAGACGGCAAGCGTCCGGACGGCATGACTTTAGTGCCCTGGTGCAACGGTAAATGTGCCGTTTGGGACGTCACGGTCATTGACACTATGGCAAACTCCTACCTGAATACGACTTCAGTCACAGCCGGTGGTGCTGCTGTTCATGCCGCCTCTAGGAAGTTGGATAAATACCGTGATCTGTCCTTAGGATATGAAGTTGTTCCGGTGGCTATTGAAACCATGGGCCCGATGAATCCCGAAGGAGTTGACTTTATTAATGGCATAGGCAGACTTATTGCAGAGCAAACCGGCGATAAGCGAGAGACATCTTTTCTTTGGCAAAGGCTTTCCATGACTTTGCAAAGATTTAATGCAGTCTGCTTCAACAATTCTTTTAAGCCGATTGATGACCTCGCCGGGCGGCGATTCAGCACGTATTGCTCGAATCGTTTTTATCAAACCCAGGTTCTTTACACCGGGGTAAAAAAAAAAAAAAAAAAAAAAAAAAAAAAAAAAAAAAAAAAAAAAAAAAAATAAAAAAAAAAAAAATAATAATAATAATAATAATAATAATAATAATAATAATAATAATATTAATAAAGGTTTAACATCCGTTTCCTCATCCAGGGATGATGTCAGGGACGTCAAATAACCGCTACATTTGTATCATATGTTTCTGGTGCAGCACTACCCGTTGCCTACTCTACACGGCGGCGCCACGTCGGTCATGGGAACGAGCACCGGGACCTCCCTATCCCCCGTCCCTCCCCCGCTGATGTATTCCAAACCCAAGCAGCCCCAACCAACCATCAAACCCCGCTACGCTCCGCTGCCCCCAATGCCTTCTCACTACCTGCCCAATATACAGGGGCAGGGCATTCAGAAATACGACAGTTCAGGGGGCAGTGTTGGAGGAATTGGGGGAGGGAATAGTTTAGGGGGGTTTGGAGGGGCAATGGGAGGTATGGGAAATCAATCGAGGATGTGAGATGGCAGGAACTCTGGAAGGGTTTTGTAAGATATTATTTGTAGTATGTAGAAAGTGTAGGCAACGCGTGACGTTAGCGCGAAAAAATAAAACAAGAATCAACGCTGCGGATAAGACAGTCACTGACGACGCTAGCACATCTCAATAGACCGCTTGAAACAGCGAGGTTTTTGGTTGAGTGTGGGGTAATGGTAACCCCAGTTAATTCGATAAACTGGGCGGAATGTGGAGAGATATGTTTGGGTCATATGTACAAGTGACAACATTTGAGTGTTAGTAGTTGGTTCGATTCTAATTCGTGTCAACAGAAAGAATGCAGCTGGGATACGCAATGAGCCAGCATAGTTGTCTCTTCAGCCTGGTGGACGTCTAGGGTACATTAACATTACAGGATGATGCTGTATTCTATAGAGACCTCAGCAAAGGTTTTGATAGCGTTAACGTATGTAATGATGGCGTAGTCAATACGCATGAAGCTACTGCAAAGTATATACCGGGAGTCAGACTTAGAGTTATATGCTCTACTTCTTCTGAAGGAGATCACGGTAGATTATTGGTAATATATTGGGTAAATGCGCTTCAAGATGTAAATATATATAATACAATGCAGCTGCTAACAAATTTGTTAGCCTTATCGTACAAGTATACCTCGTTTTTGTATTTATTTCGATATAATTGGTCATTATTGTTATTACAGAATATTAAATCTTTAATCTTAGAATTTAAACACAAGGCGAAGAAATTAATAGATGGTATGTAGGTAGGTAGATAGGTTGTAGTGTGTTTAACGTCAAGGTTCCGAAGCACAAAACTTCTCTTCAAGACGACTCTTCACACTCGAGCTACCGTCACAGAGATTAAGGTAACAGTAATTTACTGATAAACCAATGGTTAGTAACCTACTATGCAGTAAATAGAAATCCCAAATTAATAGATGGTTTTGTGTCTAGCTAGCGTTTTAATTAATATCAAGTATCTTAAAATAGGTGTTTAGAATAAAAGGGCTTAGATTAACCAAACCTTGTCGGAAATATTTGTTTAAATTAACTTCTGTATGTTCAGCATAAAGTAATATTTTAAATATAAATCAAATGAAAAATTCATTAGTAACAAACTTTTTGTAGTCAGATGTCGTTAATTAAATGCTACTAAATATGATCGCATATCGGCTACATTTTATAAGAATGCATGCATTATGTCGGCATTATCTTTGCGCAAGTTGTAAATTGTAATGTATGAATGCATTGTTACTATTTGTTCGCACACATGGCTGAAAGCAGGAAGCTACGGGTTCGAATTCTTCTATTGTCTCTGAGATTATACTTCGAGCTGATAAAGTGACATTAAATTTAGATATTATTTTTCTTTAATGTATTTATGTATGGATCTCAATTGTTCTGTAGTTTAGGGTAGCTACATATGCAGTTCTATAATATTGGTGTTTGGAATAACAGAAAAATGTTATTCAGTAAATAATTAAAATCGCTTATTAGAAATAGACTTTGTTAGTTTGATATAATAAACATAGATATATTTAAATAATAAGAATTATTATTGTTATTGTTATTATTATTATTGTAACATCGAGTAGCCAGGCGGCTATTCATCTCATATTGCTGAAATAATAACTATATATATATATATATATATATATATATATATATATTATATATATATAATATATATATATAATATATATATTTGTAAGTTTAAATATTATTATTACTATTATTATTATTATTTATATTTTATTACTTTAATTTTATAAGAACTCCAAAAAGGATCACACAACCCTGTACAGTTCACAAACAAAGCAGTCGATCCAACACAAGCAACACTTAAACATAAACTAACAGTGAACCATGGTGAATATTAAATGGAAATAAATTAAGAATTAAAGGGAAAATAAGAAATATTAATAGGCAAGGTAATAATAGTAAGATAATATCATCTAAATGTACATCCAACAATACCCAAGTTAAATGCGTTTTTTATCGGTAGATTAAATGTTGTAACTTTTCCTGGTAATTATGAATATTTAGTATGTAATCGCAGTTTTATAATACCATCTATAACAAGTAATTGTACATACGCCCTTTTTAGTATCAATAAATCAAATACTGCCGCAGCTTTTTGTTTCATTGAGTCTCTTAGATGTAGCAGAAAGCGGTTAGCTGTATTTAAGCTACTACGTTATTGGTAGCCTACAAGTTGTAATTGTTTAGCGGGTAGCTGTATTTAAGCTACTACGCTAACAGTAGCCTACCGGTAGTATTTGGATAAGACGAAACATCTGCTGAAGGTGAAATTTTCGGCTCAAGTGAATTAAGAGCCCTGGATTCAAAAAACGGCCAGGTTACTGCTGTAAAGAAATCCTATTCAGCGGTGTAAGTTAGTCTGTCCAAGATGAACTAATTGTGTACCTGGGCTAGTTTCTTTGTAACGTTTAGAAAATATGAATAAGATAAAGCTGGTAAAGCTAAGGCTAACGTCAGTTTCCTCACTCAAAAGCGATATCAGTGACGGGCGAGCCCAGGATTTGAACCCCGCACAAACTGATTCGCGGTCGAGTGTCTTATCTACTTCGCCACTGGATCCAGCCACAAAATGTAAGGAAATCGTGAAAACATGTGCTTATGTTATGTGTGAAACCGTGCGAAATACAGTTAATTTGACGTTAGCGTTTTCTTATAGGGTTCAAAGAAACTGAACCCGTCATAGTGAAACGATCATCCATGATAATATCTATCTCTATAAATATCATGTGTTTGAAACTTTATATAGGCAATATAAGCAATTACCATAGTTCCATCTCCGTGAATGTCTTATATTTACAATGTCAAAATATCACCCGGGAATCGAACCTAGAACCTGTGGACAGCCATTTATAGCGTCGTGACGTTTTGTCACATCCTTTACACACTGGCTCTTTTTAGTCTATGTTTAATGTTGCCATGTTCAAAGGTGACATTGCAAATAGTTGAGCTCGGAATACAACATAAATACAAATTAAAGATATAGAACGAAAAATAAATAGAATAAAGATACAGAGAAAGATATAGAACGAAAGCGAGGCATGTCCACTATTTCATTATAAAGCAGGATGTTTAATTTTCGTTATGTAATGATAATTTACTTTAAAATCTATTTAGAGTTAGTTTATTGATCTAAAACATGTAAGGCGAAATTACACAAATCAAACAAAACATGTATGTAATAAATCTCAAAAATCTTAAAGCTCGAGAGATGCCAAAATAATAATCAAAAATTGTAGTGATATACTTTGTTTAATTATATTTTTTCAAGTTTTCAGTACATCTGAATTTAATACATAGACTTGAAATACTGTGGGCTATAAAACTATTAGATTAATAATATTAATTATAGGTTTATATCAAATTACATAGGACTATGTATAAGTCATGCAATCTTTATAGATTAACGAAAGAGAGAAAAATCAAAACAAAAGTCTTTGCATAAAACTATATTAATTATAGCGCAATCTATTAACCAATACTAAAAATATGTAATTACAAACTGATGAAAAGATGAAGTCATCATTCTAATAATTCAATCAATCAAACAATTAATCCATCTATCAATCGATCTACAATCCATCAATCAATCAAGTAACAAGCCCTCAATCTATGCAACTTGACAACTTTAAGTATTTCAAACGTATTTTAAGCACCAATTATGAACCTATTACGTATTCTGTGTACGTTGGCAACCGCATGTGTGTTGTAACAAATTTATAGCCCTATTATATTTTACTTAAATGTAATTAGCGATATTATCCAGCTAAACTCAAGTAATACATGTATGTTCTAAGATATGAACAGACTTAATTAATTTACGTATACTTTAAGAATATAGTATGTATAGTATATAATATAGTATAATACATGCACATAATATCATCATCATCTTCCCTTAAATCCCAGTTTAACCAGGGTCGATATACGAATAGAATTTCTCCAGTCCTCTTATGTCTACCCATTCGTTTAAGTTTCTATAATATATAGAATAGAATAATATATGATATAGAATATAGTATGTATATTATATAGAACACAGTTATGAACTCATCGTCAAATTAAATAAACTCTAGAAGCGGTAAACGCCTATCCACTAAATGATCACAATTTGCAAGTCTTCCAAACCGCAAACACTGAAGGCATTTCTTGAGTCTTGACACTGAGCAGCGCCCAGCACTCGCGGTATGTCTGGAGTCAGTGGTGCGCTCATTGGATTCATCTGGGCTGAGGAGAAAAGCAGTTGTTCCCTTGGCAAGACATTCGTCAGATCTTCTCCGTTTCCCGTTTCCAGATCTCTGGAAGACACTTCCCAGTTGGCTGTAGCAGAGTTCGGCGTAGAGGTGCATATTCCTGGCCTGTGATATTTTCCATGGAAACGATGTGCACTACTGATGGAGTCGCTGACAATGAAATCCTCAGACTGCTGGCTCTGCGAGTAGGATTCGGTGGGTCTACTTCCGAGTGAAGTCATCTTCAAGTCAAGTGATGCTTCATTTTCCTCGCAATGATGTTTCATTAGATACATCGCAAAAGAATTATTGCCTTCATCGTGTTTCAATTGCATAGCCAATGAATTACCTTCAGCATCTAAACGTATATTAGAGGAATTGTTAGAAGTGTAATGTATTTCTAAGTATTTTTCCAATGTATCGTTTCCATTTAGATCCTTTTCAGAAGCACCGCCAATTTTTTGAAGGACAGTTTTTCCGTCATTTTGTTTCTCCTGAGGCGCCATTTCAGGCGAATCCTGTGAGTTTCTAGCCCTTTGATGGGCTATGGCTTGATCAGAATCATTTCTGATTCCTTCCACACCTTGACCTAACTCATCTCTCATTGCCCTCTCTTTTCCAGTTCCCAAGGATCCACTTTCTCTGCTCCACTTCTCGCCACCATCTCCTGATATGATATTCGGATAGTATTCCAGATTCGCAAATTCAGGAAAACTATAATTTCTTTTCAAAATTTCAAGTCCTTCTGGAAGAGAATGATATAATGTAATCGGTTTAAATTTATTAGATGCATCCGATAAATCGGCGAGCAGTCGAATGTCTTGATCGGAATATCCGCAAATTTTTTTTTGCAGTGAAGCAGTCAGTTTTACGTTCGTTTCGTTCAAGCAATCTCCAATACTGATATTTCCCATGGCTGCATCCTGGCTGGTTACATGAATCATTGAAGGTTTCTGACTAGGACTACCTATAGTCAAGTAGTAGGAGGGGAGTGGTGAATCTTTCATGCTTCCTCTTTCCAACAACGACGAGGTTTCATTCGCCAGGTGAAGTCCTGATTCTCCTATCAACGATGACGTATTATTCGGCAGATAGATTCCTAAACGCTTTTCGGCAAATGGAGTCCTAAACGAATGAAGCCTCATCAAAGGTAAGGCTTCATTCGCTAGGTGGAAACATAATTCTCCCTTTAATAATGAGGCTTCATTCGTCAGATGAGGTTCTAAACCACTTTCCAATAAGGAGTCTTCGTTTGCCAGATTTGGTCCCAATCTGATATCCTGTGCCGATTTATTCTTCTCTAAGCCGGAGAATCCCACCTCTACCTCGTTGTCTATCTGCTGTAGAGAAGTAGGACCCGGATCTTCTGCTAACAGATGGACAGAAAACAATTCAGACTTTATCATATCAGTTGATTTTAAAGTTTCATCCAAGTTTTCAAAAATTGAAATGAAACATTCCACAGAAGGCTCAGACTTTTCGTTTTGTAGATCCTTATCAGGGGTTCTAAGAACTGAACAATGTGCTGGATGGGCAATATCGGGATATTCTGATACATTTGTCTCTCTTACTTCTAAAATCTCTTTCTTCCTGTTGTCCTGCATGGAATATAGTTCAGGATTTAATGCAGGATTCACGGGAGATGGAAAATATTTTAAATTATCTCTTGAATTCTCAATTCTCGGGAAAGGACATTCCAATCCCGTCTCTAGATCGCTACCAATCTGAACACTGAAGTATTTTCTCGCTATTCCATCCATTGGGTAGGTCATTATTGAATTCTCCACATTTCTTGACCCAGCCTTTATGAGTGAATTGAGACTTTGACAGTAGGTAACATTCACAGTGCGGCGGGCTTCTGGTTTGAATTCGTTCGTAGTGCATTCACCTCTTCTTACGGTAGTAGCAGTATTTTCACTGTGTCCTAGAACTACCGCGATATCCTTCAAGGAAAATCCACTGTTAGAATCTGGGCAACAGTTTATCATAGTGCCATTCTTCGCTCCATTTTTATCTGCACCATTTTCTGCACCATGTTTCTTCTCAGTATTCTCAGAACCGATTCCATCACACTTGCGTTCACAACAGATCTGAGGTAGATTTCCTTTGTTGTGGAGAATACAGTTCGAGTTGTACGAATCAGTATAACTGGAACAACTACAAGAACTACCGCTGTCATCTGGCGAGTAAGACACATTACGCTTGTTATTTCCTGCATATCTGCGAGCTTCAATATCACTAACACCTTGATCAAGACTTCTCGGCCTAGTATCGGCGGATCTCTTGCAGCCTTCCTTCCTGGAAAAACGGCCTCCATCGTAACAGAGGCATTCGCAAGATGTCACTACAGGTCCAATGGTCTCACTGGGCATCTTTCCAGTATTATGAATCCTGCAAAAGAACTCGCAGCTGTGAGAACTTAAGGCTGGAGTGCTGGAAAAACGATGAGATTTGCCTCGTGGAATGTTTTGCATTTCGGTGGAAGTGTTGTCGGTGGAAAATCCTTTTGCTTCTTCTGGATTCTGGACTTGACTCTCACAGGGGACATCATCAAAGTCCGATGCAAAAAAGGAACCGTTTTCTAACTTCCAGGTCGCGATCAACTCGGCAGTTTCCTGTCAATGTACAATCCAACGGATAATTTTAACCAGGTGTGCCGCTTTTCAATAATTTATAATAAGAGATTTTAGAGAAAGAGAGAGAGAGAGAGAGAGAGAGAGAGAGAGAGAGAGAGAGAGAGAGAGAGAGTGAGAGCCATGTTTATGTAAAAGATGCAAAGAACATAATTATTTAATTATTTATCCTGCACAGAGAGAGAGAGAGAGAGAGTGAGAGAGAGAGAGAGAGAGTGAGAGTGAGAGACAGAAAGAGAGAGAGAGAGAGAGAGAGAGAGAGAGAGAAAGAGAGAGAGAGAGAGAACGAGAGGCATCGTAATTTCCATAGGCATTGACTTTAGAATCTAATATAATTACATCTCTAACTTTCGATGCATTAAATATTCGATATAACCCAGAAGCGGCAGTGTGGATGACTGCAGATCATAATTACATCTATCAATCAGGGACGCTTCTCATTATCCATAATTTCTTATTAATCATTATATTAATAGGAATATAGTAAGAAAAAATTAAACCTTTTTGAGATTTCGCCCAATTAAAGCAATCTCTGCTTTTATCATCGCCTCTCTTTCTCTCCTGTAGTCTTCCTCTCTACGCAGAATATCTTCAACGTTGTCAGATACGAGGCAACCCAAACATGGCAGTAATTTTCCAAGCATGGCTGCACCGGATGTAGCATGGATGCAGGGACATTCGCGCACGGATTCGAAGTCTTTGTCGTATCCGTCAGCCAATCCTCTCGTCCTCAGCCAAGATTCGGCAAATTGGTGTCTTTCTGTCAGAATATCGGCACATATCTCTGCGTCACTTAGAACACCACGCTTTCGTTGATCCCTTAGCAGTATTACCTGTGCAAAAATAGAGAAATATGAATTGAATTTCACAAAATAATATCAATTTTACTTCGATTGACGTCCTGACTGACATCATCCTGGAATCAGGAAGCGGACGTTAACCCTTTAATATTATTATTCTTCAAAGTAGCAGCTCCAAGATACATGAATGTCCTACTCACATGTTGCTTTTCACGCTCCATAAAGAGCACACCATCGATTAAAGAGTTAATCGATGAGTAATCCACAGTAATCCCTTCACAAATTACTGTGCCTTGTCCACACCTTAATGTAGCCTATAGCTTGGGAATAATATGGGTTCTAATGTGGCTTACTGTTGCCGTCCTAAAAGAAGGCAACGGGAAACCACCCCAAAAGAAATTAAAAGCTTCTATCATAAAAATTAAAATCTATTATCCTAAAATCAATTAAAAGCTTTTTTCGTCATCATTATCATCATCATCATCTTCATCATCCCTTGAATCCCAGTTTAATTAGGGTCGGGATACGAATGGACTATCTCAAATTCTCTCTGTCCTTCGTCATATCATCAGTCAATCCCCTATTTGAGACTTTTCCATTCGTTTAAATGGTAAAAATAATAAGTAGCAAAGAAATTAAAAGATCTTAATTATCATAAAAGAAATTAAAAACTATTATCAGAAAAGAACTTAAAATCTCTTATCATAATAGCGGGTATAGCTAAAGTCAATTTCCTCACTCGAAAGCGATGTCAGTGACGGGCGAGCCCAGGATTTGAATCCCGCACATACTGATCCGCGGTCGAGTATCTTACCGACATCGCCACTAGCTCCAGCCAGTGATGGTGTATTATATTTATGGTCTTGTATTGATGTATTGTATTTAGGAATGGTATATTGAAGTATTTAGGGTTGGTGTATTGTATTTAGTGTTGGTGTATTGATGTATTTAGGAATGGTATATTGAAGTCTTACCGACTTCGCCACTGGCTCCAGCCAGTAAAGGCCATAAAAGAAATGCGATGGTACTATAATAATAGAAATTAAAAGCACTTGTAACTGACTAATTGATTGATACGCAAATGACTACTAATACTCACGGTGGGTATATACAGGAAGGTTATGCAGATGGTTAGACCAATCCACACTGCCAGGACCTCTATGACGTAATATCTCGTTCTGTCCATCCACTGAGAACTCGTAACAAGAAGAGGCAGAGTTACCACTGCCAGTAAAACTGCGGTATAAATCACCACGCCTTGTCTTTTTGAATCCATTAGTGATGGTACCGTTATGAAGCGCAATAACCAGGCTTTATAGGCGCAGAATGAGAGTATGGAACCGTTGTAGAGGTAGATCAAGCCCAGCCAAAGCCAGGGTAGGCTGGAAGAGCAAAACGTGTGGGATACCAAATGTAGAGGCTGGTTTTCTGTTGAATTCGTCTTAATCTAGTAGCAAAGATAACAATAAGCATCCATTTAGTTAGGTTAAATTATTATCACATACTGATAAATTTGAATCAGATGAAATATTCTCCCCATCTATGACATTGTTATTCTTTACACTTGTTAATTAATTTACTAATTATTAATTAATTAGTATTTATTTATTAAATTTTAAAAACTCAACTAGGAGCAATTTAGGAATCCTTCAATTCTTATCAGCATATTGTTCACTCATACCTTTGGGGCTGGTTTTAATATTAACTGTTAATTGCAAGATTAGACTTCATTAATGTACAATATATAAAATGAATTTACTGAAAAAATCTACTGAAAAAAATCAGTTGAATAAAAGTTTGTTACAATTATATATACTACTGTTTCTATTTTGAACTATCGCAACATTTTTAATGGTTAACGAATACATATTGTGATCTAACCACATGACGAGAAAGTAGCTTACCTGTAGCCAGCTCTCCGTGCGGCAGCTGATTGGATCAAAAAGGTTCCACGGGATGAGAATAAGAAGATCCCCAGCAGAGATGAGCAGAGTACTAACAATAATCTGTGGGTCCTTTATCACCTGTGAGAAAATATGTTATATACAGTTAGACAATTGACTTCCTAACAATAATTTGTGGATCCTATATTACGTGTGAGAAAATATGTTATATCCATTTAGAAAATTAATACGAGAGCTAGCGTTATATAGTAGGTGTTAATTAATTCATAAATTATTTACTTATTTATTTATTTATTATTTATTATATTATTTATAGTATTTATTTCTTAAATATTAAAAACTCTATTATACTATTAATTATTATACTTGTTAATTGCAAGGTTAGACTTCTAATGTGCAATATATCGAATGAATTTACTGAACAAATCCATTGAAAGAGTCTATTGAATAAAAGTTTGTTATAATTACTCGTGCTACGGTTGCATTTATTTTAAAACTATTTCATAATTTTTAATTGTTAAAATGAAAAGTTAAAATTAAACTTAATTTAAAAAATTAAAATAATTACAATCAATTTAAAATATATAGTGTGTCTACCATTTTGTGGTGAAATAAAGGATTTTCATTTTTCAGGGTAAACAGGATTGTTTTCTGAAGGAATGACTCCCCTGCCCAGTAAATTTTAGTCGAAGCTGAGGAAGGCATAGTGGGCCCACCTCGTTATAAGCAGAATCCCCTAAGAATAATGATATGTCCAGAGGAATGCTATTGGTGATGTAAAGATCCACTCGTACGTGGACACGAAGAAGAAACGGAAGATAGAGATGAGTGGAGCCGTTATATACCATGGACCTGCCAGTAAGCAGTGCACTAAGAGAGAGAGAGAGAGACAGAGAGAGAGAGAGAGAGAGAGAGAGATAGGATAGTATTACCTTAGGTCTTGCGGCACAGTTGGTGAATATCTTGTACATTCTGCTTGATCTATACAGCAGCGCCGTTATGATAGTTGAGCAAGAGAGGATCAAAGCTGCGCTAGAAACCTGGCAGTACAATTATATAGTGGCACTAATTATATGCATTCTATATTCAGAGTCTGTCTTAAAGACTTGTAAAGCGTTTTACAGTTTTACAGTGATATCGTTAGAGAGATAGGCCTGTAGTAAAAATAGACCTATAGTGAGAAATAGGCTTAGATGCATGTTCTTTTACCATTCAATTGCACCTTCTTATCTCTTTATAGTGCTAAAGCACTATAAACTACGGAAAGAGATCGACGCTTGATTTTAAACACCACAAAAGACTTATCTCTTTATAGTGACTTGACTTATCTCTTTATAGTGACTTGACTTATCTCTTTATAGTGCTTTTAACACCACAAAAGACTTATCTCTTTATAGTGACTTGACTTATCTCTTTATAGTGCTAAAGCACTATAAAGAGGTAAGCCAAGTCACTATAAAGAGATAAGTCTTTTGTGGTGTTATTACTTATCTGTGGTGTTAGTACTTATCTCTTTATAGTGACTTAAGTCTTTTGTGGTGTTATTAATTATCTGTGGTGTTAGTACTTATCTATTTATAGTGACTTGACTTATCTCTTTATAGTGCTTTAGCACTATAAAGAGATAAGTCAAGTCACTATAAAGAGATAAGTCTTTTGTGGTGTTTAAAATCAAGCGTCGATCTCTTTCCGTAGTTGAAAGCACTATCAGCAAAAGTCGGGCTGAAAGTCGAATCTAACGCCCCGCTAGATCAGACAAGCGGCTTAATGTAATTAAATTCCGGTATAAAATTTATGGTGATTATGACTTCATCATTATCATCTTCTTCTTCCCTTAAATTCATGTCTAATTAGGGTCGGAATTCGGCTGGACTTGATCCATAAGTTTTTGTAGCAATTTCTGGAGCCTAAGCGCTCACCAACCGAATGCCCTTTCTGAAGTTGGTTTGGATCTAGTTTTTAAGTCGCATTCTACGACATGTGCATATTTACACGGTTGGTCTATTCAAACAACCCGAACACAACACGGGAATATAACTTAATAGATATAAATCTTAATTATAAGCATATACCTTGTGGACTTGCGCAGTGATCTCAACGTCCTCTGGTTCGAATCCGAGCAGAGCCACGCTGATGTATCCCAGAGCGGCCGCTGATAGAATCAGCACGTTGATACGAGGACTCGTCAGCTTAACAACTCTACACAGCGAAATACGCAATAGAATTAACAGTTGATTAAAGTTATTATTTAAATAATAAATAAATTTTTAAAAGATCCCAGTTTATTTTTGTTGGACCTAAGAGAGGTCCAACAAAAATAAACCTGTTTGTCTTTTGATTGGTACTCCATTACAAATCTCATTAATAAAATTTTAAAAAATCTTTACAAAATGAACAAAAAAATAACAAATTAATGTATAAATGGGTTGATTTTATTATTATATAATTTTTATAACAATTTATTAATAATAAATCAATTAATGAATAGTCAATTTATTAAATAACAATTTTTAGTCCAAATAGCATTGACTCTGCACCTAGCTTGTCGGCCAAAGCAAAGGAATTTAAGTAATTTTATTCAAATACCACTGCTACTAGGCGGTAGAGAGAGAGAGAGAGAGAGAGAGAGAGAGAGAGAGAGAGGGAGAGGGAGAGGGAGAGGGAGAGGGAGAGGGAGAGAGAGAGAGAGAGAGAGAGAGAGAGAGAGAGAGAGAGAGAGAGAGAGGGGGAGAGAGAGAGAGAGAGAGGGAGAAAGAGAGAGAGAGAGAGGGGGAGAGGGAGGTAGAGAGAGAGAGAGGGAGAAAGAGAGAGAGAGAGAAAGAGAGGCAGAGACAGAGAGAAATAGAGAGAAAGACAGAGAAAGATAAAGGAAAGAGAAAGCAGAGAAGGATAGAGATAAAGAGAATGCGCAAGAAAGATAGCGAGAGAGAGAGAGAGATGGAGACGGGAGGGAGAGAGTGAGAGAAAGAGATAGATATCTGGAAAGAAGAACTTACTTATTCATGCGGAAGATGCGATGGAATACTATGAGAGCCAGGGAGTACAAAACACCCAGCAGTGAAAGACTTGTGAGAATTATAAACGCTGGGAGAGAAATCCCAGCTTCCACTTCGTTCATTAACACTCCTCTATCCATTTTATCAGATCTTATTTTATCTGCTGCTTCTGGAATAATCCAATTGCGATCGATATGTAATTATCTGCTATCTTATTTTGCTAAATTTATAGCCTGTGAAAATATAACGAAAATCATTTATGTTAGGAATAGTCAAGTAGTCAATTTATGAAGGGAATTACAGTAAACTAGTAGTTTTGCAAAAAAAATTATGAAGTAATGAAGTCCTCTTAACTGATACAATTTTAAAGTTTCTAAAGAGTGATTAGTATCCTCCTATACGAGACATGCAATGATACAAGGGAGGATAAATTCCTAAACAAATTTACATTATTTAGACTTAAGTAATCTAAAAATATTATATAAAAATACAGTATTTAATTAACAGTGCAGATCTTCTGACAATATCGTTTGAGATTTACTAAAATTCTCAAGAATTAAACGTAGTAGTAGTAACTAAAAGTAGTCGATCTAGCTTTCTAACAAATAAAATAAATGTTTACTCAACATCCCATAGAGATTTTTACCAAAAAAGCTATATACTCATGCACTCCGCTATATATAAATGAGATCACTAAGATGCATTCTCTCCAAATTATTTACATTTGCTACATTTCTATATTATATAAAAATATTTAATTAACAGTGCAGATCTTCTGACAATATCGTTTGAGATTTACTAAAATTCTCAAAAAATAAACGTAATATTAGTAATTAATAGTAATAAATATATTCTAATATATATTCTAATATATTCTAATTTGATAAGTTTCACAGCCTATTATAAATTCTCCGTAAAGAACCTATAACAACAATATCTCACATATTGACAGCATGCACTAAGTTTCAAACTCTAGAGACCAAACTCTATTACCTGTCAAAACACCTGAAATGATATCTGTACAGTTTATCACAGACATTAAATACTGGCCGGGAAAAACTTTAGCCACTCCTTCAAATTCCACCCAGCAAATCACAGCGATTTTATACCGGGCAGATGACATCTAATTATGACTTCTCTCAAATGACGAAAAGATTTACAACCACGCTATTCCTGACACCCCCCCCCCCCGAATCAGGCTTCCATGTAGCACACGTCCAGGGAAAGGGGTTTGCTAAAGATGTTAGGATAATGCGACAATGGGCAAATAAAATAGGCAAATAGGTAAAATAGAAATAGGTACAATAAAATAAAATAAGCTTCAATATTGTGACAACAGATGTACTGTTATGATGATATGGTATGATGGAGTGGGTTTAACGTCAAGATCAGAAGAAGAAGACCGAAGAGCTTCGGGTATTAAAATTGATAGATAAAATCGCAGTTGACTATTTTGTGCCTTGAACTCTGATCTTAAAATTGATCTGCAAATTATTATAAATTATGAAATTGCTAAAAAATTCTAAATGATCAATTATATTTATTAGATTGCTTAGCTTATGCTAATCACTTGCATTTAATGATATCTAACATAGCAAATATGGCCCAATATAAATGTTAGTATTGCTGCAATTTAGGTATTGAAAAATGAATTAGATTAGCTACTAAATTACTGTAAAATTATATAGATAAATCTGCTAAATAAATCTACTAATCGACTGCTAAGTGTTTCTCTGTGTATAGTACTGGCTAAAAAGTCTGCCAAGTCTTTTGTTTCTCAATTGAAATTTTTAATAGCTGGGATTTTCTGCTACCCTTTTTTATATTTTGTGTGTGGCGTATTGGTATTTTGTTTATCCTGAATTAATCTAATAAATACAAAATAAAATGTTTAAACCAACACCAGTACGAGTGAGAAAGCAGGCACCAAAAACTATTTGTTTTTATAATTACTCTATGAGTTAGAAAACCATGGACCTGCCAGTAGGCAGTGCACTGAGAGAGAGAGAGAAAGAAAGAAAGAAAGAGAGAGAGAGAGAGAGAGAGAGAGAGAGAGAGAGAGAGAGGGTGAGAAAACTGAGATTCAACAGGAATTCAGCTAAATGTAAATCACTGGTTTTCCTGGGAAGCCGGTGTTAATCGCTGACATGATCAAAGCAGTACAGGTTTCCCGGTGTTCCATATCTTATCTCAGTCTACAGCTTGTAAACAAAGCCCGGGTTTCACCTGGCGGACTGACAATAACATTCCCGGCAATGCTTTAATCGTCTCATCGAATCTAAGCTTGTGTATGACCTCTTGTATAATATACACGCAGCTAAGCTAATTTATTGGGAAGAGATTTATTACCTCAGAATCAACGACTTCAAATATTCGGATACCTGCTGAGTAAATAGAACTAAGTTTCACTTATAATAAACGTTGTCGGGTTTTTGTAACTACAATTTAATATTTTCGAGTATATCCACTCCACACTTTTCTCTCAGTGTACTGCTTAATTGCAGGTCCATGGCTTATATGACTCCACTACATATTTCTATCCTCTATCATTTTAAACACTTCTTCCATCAACACCGAACACATGCATTTATTAATCCTTTTAAACTACTAAATCTTCCGGAAGTATAAATTAAATGCTTTTTTTACATTAAATTTATACTTCTGCCATTTAGCTGAAAAGTCAGTTTGTACAATTTTCACAACTAAAGTGTTACAATTTAATTTCTATATAGTAATTCTGTCTTGCGTTTTGCCTGTATCACTCGGGAATAGACTTACCGTAAAATAAATGTCGAAAGATGCGACTAAGCAAGAAATGTGGAAGGCAAGGGAAACTACATCAGAAGCAATATTTTCCAAAGAAATGTTTAATCTGCTTTTACTTAAATGTTGTCCTTGCTAACTTTAAATCATCGTATAGGCAGTGATCGTATAAAAGCTGGTAAGGCTAAGGTTAACGTCAGTTTCCTCACTCGAAAGCGACGTCAGTGACGGGCGAGCCCATGATTTGAACCCGCACATACTGATTATAGTGGTTAGTACGTCTCAGTGCTAGTACCTAATTAGGCCAATGTCATTTAAGTTACCTTACCATTTGATTTTCTCGTCGTGCTGTTACAATTCTATGTTGGCTATTTTTAAGGGTCCTTATATGGGCTCTCATGCTCTGATATTATTTATCAATTAAAATGTCTTCATTGCTAAAGCTTATGCTTCGAGTTCAATGCTATGTTCGAAAAAGTGCCTATTTTCTTTGGCTCAGACAACTTGCTCAATCTGGTGAGTGAAATACATTGACTTATTTTCTATTGTTTTCTAATCGCCAGATGGAGTAAGCTTTTCCTAATTTAAATTGTGAGAGAAATATTACCAGTAAGTTGAAGCAACTATTTCCGTAAACCGGCGAGTTACAACTTAAACACTTTCACATAAGATCGTAACTCAAAGTCGTACTACTTAAACCTTCTATATTGCAAGTAACCTGCATAAGTGTTGAAAGTTCTGAAGTGATTGTAGACGAGTGGGATCTCATGAAATCGAGCGTCAAAACTTGGTTTATAGAAGATCTTTTAACTCAATCTACACAACCTTTTGACAAGATCAAAACTAGGCTGAACCAAGCTCGTACACGGAAAATTATGAACTATATATGAAATTAGAAATTCAATTAGAAATTATTTAAAAGATGCTTTTTAGATTCATACTATAAATTAATTTTAAATCCCAAGCTATAGGCTACATAAGGTATGGGTAAGGCATGGACTTTGTGAAGGGATTAACTAGATGATCTAAGGAGTGCTCTTATGGAGCGAGAAAGTAGACTTTGAGTTCGAATATGTACCTTGGACCTGCCACTTGGCAGTGCAGTGAAGAATAAGACAAAATTTAAAAAAACAAATAATAAATTAGAAAATGATATGTAGGCCTAATTACTTAATTCTGAACAATCAAATTAACTAAAACCTGTTTTAATTTTTAATTACTGATAAATATAATTTATTAGTTTATTACTCGTCATTTTTGTTCAACCAATTTACTTGTCTTATTACAATCCTATGCGGATTGTAATAAGACAAGTAAATTGGTATACTTCAGCATGGAAAAGTTCGACATGCCAACCCCCCCTCCCCCGATTAGAATCAAATCCCGTTTAAAACGTCCCTACACCCCCCAACGTCGGACCCCCCACCATATCTTAAAAGATGCCGGGGGAATGTGTGTGTGTCCCAGGATGTCGATGGGGGTGCAGGTGGGTGGTCTGGAATTTTTACTCAAATTGTTTTATTTGACAAATCGGGGGGGGAGGGTAGTTCACAATTTGCTTCCCGCTCTCCTTCAACCATCTCATATGTCTCTCTCTCTCTCTCTCTCTCTCTCTCTATCTCTCTCTTTCTCTCTTTCTTTCTCTAACTATCTTCACGCACATAAAGATAGAGATGGAGACAGAGATAGAGTGAGCGAGAGAGAGAGAGAGAGAAAGAGAGAGAGAGAGAGAGAGAGAGTGATATTTAATATTACTTAGAATTTGTAGATTGATTGATCAAGTTTGAAGGACAATGTTAGTTTTCAATATAATAACTTTACGGCAAGTTTAGATAAAATATTAAATTCGTTTTTTCAGGGAGATCGGAAAATATTGTCAGATTTTTATGAGCAAATTTTACGTTTAAATCTCTGAAGATCACAACTGTATGAATTTTCTAATTAAACAAAATATGTGGTACTTCACAGGAGATTATGAAGAACTTGGTACTTCTAAATGTTTGAAGGTTGTTAAGGTTGTGATGTTTGAAGTGCTCATGTTTTATTTGTAAGATAGATATCTTCAAGATTTAACACTTTGTAACTAAAAGATTCCAGAGCATACGTCAAAGGTTAATGTCGCATGTATTGTCATTTTATGCATACATGTAGATATTTGTAGCTATTATATCACATTTGGCAATCATATGTAGCTTAAAGATATCCTAAATTATAATCGAATTTACGATAATAAATATTATATTGAAATGTAACTTATTAGTAGGCTACCTACGCTTAGACAAAGTTGGATCATAGTATTGATTATTTAACCTTTTCAGAACACGATAAACACCACAATAAATATCAGAAATAGTATATATTTAGGCTACAGATATGTTATAGATACATTGGTTATAGATATATAGATAATAATTCAGTGTTTCTGACAGTAACTTACTGTTGCCTTAATCTTTGTAACGATAGCTCGAGTGTGTCGAGTCGTCTTGAAGAAAAGCCTTTTGCTTCTGAGCCTTGACGTTAAACACACTACAGCCTACCAATCTACATGTACATGCGGAAGTCATACTGTATACTGCAGCACGTTTAGCAGGCAAGTTCGAAGATTGTCCCTCTGTTTTCAGGAAAACATTTTACTCCATTGAATGATCTAAAATTTCAAATATTGGACTGTAAAATGTAGTGTGATTAAAGTGGGAATTGAGACTTAGGGGAACGTAAGAATTTTTCGGGCCCCATGGAATGTATTTACAGGTCTCCTAGTATCTAATACGAGCCCCTAGCAGTGGAACGCACCTCAGAAAAATTGAAAACTACGGGAACTGAGTTCCCCTGCGTATCTCCTCTCCACTTTAACCACATATAGTGCTGACTGTATAGAATGCTAGAAGGAATATGTGGTATGGACCATCTATTAAAGAGAACGCAGTGACAGACAGAAAGAGAAATGTTGTTCTTTAGTATTACTATTATCTCCAGAACGGTTTATTTAATTCAAACAAAAGCAACACAATAGTTCAACAGATGAAAAAACACGAAATGACAGATCCCAATAAGTGAATAGTAAATATGAGAATATCAATTTAAAAGTCATTAAACAAATTATACCTGTAAAGTAATATTTTAACAATAATAGTTTAATTTTATTTAGAATGTTTTTTAAATCTGTAAACTGATATTTTAACTTCAACAATGTTTAGTTTCCTCGTCCAAAGATGACATCAGGGACATTTCCGCAGTGGGTTACATATAATCTACTTGATTCATAAAAATGTTTTGACGTACATACACTTGTCACTGACATCGCTTTTGATCAAGGAAACTGACGTTGACATTAGCTTTACCAATTTTTTTTTCTCTCTCTTAATGAACTGCCTACTAGCAAGTCCATAGTATATAACGCCTCCACTCTTCTCTCTCTTCCGCTTTCCTCTTCATGTCCACATGCGTGTGGGTCATACCATCTTTATAAACTTCTCTAACTCTTAAAACCTCATTACGAACTGCAGTATCAACTTTTATACTTACAATAATTTGAACTTTCTAGATAAACTTATAACATTTACTAAACTTAGAAGTTTTTCCATCGCTATCATTTCATAGTAAGGCACATCAGCGACATGGGTAACCAGAAATCATCCAGTCTCTCTCCACAGCTGGTGGAAGAGATGGAAGCGATAACGTCCTTCTCCTACGCTGAGATCAACGACCTCTACCGTCAGTTCCGTAAGGATTGTCCGGACATGAAGATGACAGTGATCCAGTTCCGGGAACTCTACCGGAGCACCTTTCCTCAGGGGAATCCGGATAAATTCGCCGAACACGTCTTCCTGACGTTCGACAAGGATCAGAAGGGATTCATTGACTTCCGTCAGTTCCTCACAACGTTGGGTGCGCAGCTGAAAGGAAATTTTGAGCAGAAACTGGAGTGGCTGTTTGAGCTGTATGACTCTGAGCATCTAAACTATCTGACCAAAGAAAGTCTGCTCGAAATGATAACGGTAAGTCAAAGTTTTAGGTCGTTTTTATATTTTTTGTTGTTTCTATTAAATGGTGTTAATGTGAAATGGATACAGACAGCTATATTATTGTTTAACATAAATAACATATACAATTCGACGACTAAACTGCAGTTCGTGAATATTTATCCTAGTGGCAGGTCCAATATTTATATTTCTGTCACTCACATCCTGTCAATGTTCATATTTTTATTCACAGTCAAAGGCGACGATACCAAACTTTAATGTAGCCTTTAACTAGGAAACAAATTGCATCAAAATTGGTTTCCTACAATTTCCTTTGTTTCCCGTCTATGACTAGTAGCCTCCTACGGCACCTACAGATTACGGTTGGTGTATTGTCAATTTCGTGATCATGATCACACATATTCAAGAACTGCAGTGGTCTAGCTGCTATATCGGTTGTGGCATATTGTTACTCGATTCATTGTTAGTCAATTAGCAACACTGTGACAATTTACATGGAAACATTTCTTATATAAAATGTACCTATTAGATTTTAATTATTTGACAGATTGATTAATTGATTCTTAAATCATTGTATAGTGGCATACTAATTAGAATACGGTTATGAAGCACAATTATTTGATAGAATTGAATTAGTAATGAGAACTTGTAATAAATAAGATAAATATGTATTGAATTAGATGAATCTGAGATGAATTAGATGAATCTCTGATGACTTAGATGAAGTTGCGATAAATTACATGAATCTGTGATGAATTAGATAAATTAGATGAATCTGCAATGAATTAGGTGAATCTCTGATGATTTAGATGAATCTCTGATGATTTAGATGAATCTCTGATGAATTAGATGAAATCAAATCTGCGCTTACATCGAATTCGCTCAATTTTAACTCACTCAGTCTGCATAGAACTCTCTCAGTGCACTGCCTACTGGCATGTCCATGGTATATGTGTAGTAGTATGTGCATAAATAAGTTACAAGATGGCGGGGTCAGGTGGCAGAACGTAACCTGTGGGGTAACTCGTTTTAATCTAATTTCTATTGTCTGATGAACGCTGATTCCACCAGACGGGCGGGGCCACTAATTTAAACAGACGGCTCTCGGCTGATCTTAGGGCTGAAAGGGTAGGGGAGGGGGGATATTCTGAGCTAGGGGACAGGCGCCCCCAGGCCAAAATTTTCTAAAATCTTTTTTCTCTGTGTGACCGGCCACTCTTGTGTTTGTTTCAATTACTCCATCAGTGTTTTTATTGGTGCATATATTTGATGCAGTTATAATTTATTATAATCGAATTGAAAACGAACAAATTTCTGTATTCGGCGAAATTATAATCAAAGTGATACAATCATCCGTGATGATATGATAAAAATTAATATCAGTGTCTCTCCCAATAACAAAATTAAAGAATATCTAAGTAGTGCAGTGCCATAATTATATTTTGCACTACTTGTGCTCTTTTGTTGATATTTAACACATTTTTAATTTACTAAAAGTAAACTGCCACCTCTTGTTGAAAAGATGAAGTCTCGTGGCAGAATATTTTACGTGGTCTCAAGACGTGGTCTATCGAGTCGATTAAAACAAGTGAGTCTCCAATATAGAGCAGTTTGTAACTTAACGACAGTAATTGGGCTGAGCCGGTGGTTTGTTGGCTAGTTGTCGACAGCGGATCAGTAGGTACAGTATTCAAATTCAATGCCCTCCCCGACACTGACATTAAATATGGCTTCTGAGGTGGTCCTTTGTTACATTCCTCAGTTCTTGCTTGGTCCCCCCGTACAAAATGTGTAGTTAGCGATTGGGCTAAGCTTCAATGACCCGGACGCAACACGGAAAGTTCGGGAACGTCATTAAGATAAGGCAACAGTTAATTGGATCAAGAGACAAACACTTTAGCCTATACTCCTCACTTGCTGTAATATTAGACAAAGACAATAACCTTAGCTTTTACCAGCTTTTTACTATATAAAAATCACAACCTCTAATATTAGAGGTTGTGATTTTTAATAGTAAAAAGCTGGTAAAAGCTAAGGTTATCGGCAGTTTCCTCAATCGAAAGCGATGTCAGTGACGGGCGAGCCCAAGATTTAAACCCAGCACATATTGATCCGCGGTCGAGTATCTTACCGACATCGCCACTGGCTCCAGCCTAATGGTTGTATTGTCTCAACTAACAATTCCGTCGTACGATTTTACAGTTAATTTCACGTACAGTACGAGCAAATGTTTGCGCTTTATCAGATCATTCTTCTACATTTCTATTGGACTCACTGATTCCTAATTGAGAATCAACATACTAAAGATAAATTTCAGCTGGAGCAATTTTGCACTACCAAGTAAACCACTGTTGCTCGATAGAAGCAGATCTGCTGTACTGTTTTCCAGAACGGTTCCACTCCGCACGACAATTCCATTTTACTCAATATATTTCCGCGGAATATCCGGAAATACAATATCCTGTCGGGGTAGGACTAGTGAGCGATATTGCAGGACTCTGTATATTACTTGTCACAGGAGCAGAAAGAATGGTAGACTTGACAGAGCAATCGCTTCTTACAGAGACGATAACAATTGAGGTCGAATGCTTTAAAGTTTCATACTTAAAAGTTTAATACTTTAAAGTTTCTGATTTAGTTTTTATTTACCAAACTCATTGCAATATTTCATCAGCTGATAATTGATTGAAACTCGGAATTCATTTGAATGTAGCCTATTGAATTAATAAAACATTTTAATATATGAAAAATTTTGTTACAAAACGAATATCTATATAAAATGTAAATTTCAATTTGCAGTTCACTGCAGTTAACAAATGTAGCATAATCAATTTAGTTAAATGTTGATTTTGATGTACAAAATAGGCATAGATTCCTATCTTTGTTTCCTATTCCGCTTCAGACATGGATGACGTCCGATAATTCCAGAGTTCATTCGAGGTATCACTGGTGCTCGTATACTAGCATAGAGATGAATGGAGATCAGGTGATAGAATAGAAGAGTGCATACCAAGCAGAGCCCGTGCTTCTCTTATTTCTAAGTACAATAACATGAATGAGATTCAGCATGTCGTACTTGCCATAGCGATTCTAAAATAAGCCATAGCCATATTAAACGTCAGTTTCCTGATTGATAGCAGGCCAGCGACGGAGAGAACAAGAGGATTTGGAGTTACCAATAGACCATAGGCTGTGCCCTAATACGAAGAATTCGATTTTCACCAAACTATGGTTAGGTGAAAGGAAGTCTTATGATGGAATTTTAGGCGAAAGATTGGTTTTAATTTAGGAATGCTGTTGAGCATTTTCCATTCATTACTTTGAGGTCTACAATCTTTTGCTGATCAGGGATTTGAATTCAGGCCTCGCGGTTCTGATGCACTCACTCTACCATTGCGCTAAGCCATGACATCTTTGGCTGCAGCCAGTGGCGATGTCAGTAAGACATTCGACCGCGCATCAGTATATACGGGCTTCAAATCCTGGGCTCTCCCGTCACTTGCGAGTGAGGAAACTGACGTTAACATTGGCTTTACCGGCTTTACCAATCTGCTTTCCTCTCTATTGCTTGTGCGCTGCGTTGGCTTGATTTCGGTCATTCAGCCAGAAACATACGAGATTTTGAGCTCCTTCTATCCTACAGTCATGTCCTAAATGACCCCCGCGAATGCGCCAGTTTAATGCAGTTTCGATGTCATCTTGGAGAACTCTTTGACCAGGACCGGCAGGATGATATCCATGCGCGTATCCATCAGCAGAGGACACTCAATTAAAATTTATTTCCATTTTATTATAGGGAGAGGTCGTCTGCGACTATAGAATTTTGCTACTCAAATCATGCATCTTTCATTGATACCTTCTCTCTCTCTCTTATCTCTCATTCTTCTTTCTCTGTCTCTCTCTATCTGTCGCTTTCTCTCTCTCTCGCTCTCTCTCTGTCTGTCTTTCTGTTTCTGTCTCGTTCTGTCTCTTTCTCTGTGTGCCTATCCGTCTGCTCGTGTATGTTGAACTGAACGTTAAAATAGAGATTATTATAACGTTTATTTATGCATTAGAAATAAGTAAACTATTGCAGTGACTCATTGGTATGCATGTGATGAGACTCACTTGGCATACATGTGATGAATGACTTCATGTAATGCATGCAATGATTCATCACATGCACTTCACGAAATTTAATCCAATATTTAACCGATCATCATCCTCCTCCCTTGAATCCCAGTTTAACCAGGATCGGGATACAAATAGACCGTCTCAAATCCTCTCTGACCTACCCCACACCACCAGCCAATCCCCTATTTGAGACTTTTCCATTCGTTTATAATTTTGTAGCAATTTTTGGAGCCTAGTCAATCACCAACCGAATGCCCTTTCTGTCGTTGGTATAGATCTTAGTGCTTTGGTCGCCTTCTATGACACGTGCAGTCACTGGTTGATCAATTCTTCAAAGAACTCGAACACAACACGGGAACCAACATTTCACTGATATTGCTTCTTAATTATAACGTTTACTTCAGGACGTCAATTCAATACTGCAAGTTTTTGCCGATGTCCCGGTCTCCCAGTCGCTTGTGTTATCCGTGATTCGTCCCTCCTCGAACGCTTACATCGCTTATATTGCTTTCAGAGGACATTGCTACGAGATATTGAAAATCTAGCCCGACAGAATAAACGAGTGATTTGGTGCTTAAGAATAGCGGGTTTTATCCAGGGGTAATCACTTTCGTCAATCTAATATCTTTTTTATTACTTTATTTTATTTTCTAATTTCTAAAATATTTTAGATTTGTCATATAGTCTTCAGTTTATAGGGATTTTTGATATCTTATATTTACTTCAAAATATTGAAGTAAATTTAAGTAAATTTTCAGAGCTAAGTACATGTATAAATTCATTAAGTTGTTTGTCTTTGCTTTAGTAATTCTGATAGTGTGTCTTATAGTAGGTCATGCTCTCTCCCCCTGACTCTCATATTTCAAACTTGGATCTCCTATTTGTGTACCCTACATGTTTACATGATTTCCTGAATTTTCATATATTTCTTTGCGTGTTTACTTGTTTACCTACATGCTTACCTGACAGCTTATTCGATAATACTATTTAGTACCGAAGGGCTTTTGCTTAAGCAGAATGTCATATGTCTTATTTACATAAAACAACAGTGGAGGATCCAGGGGGGCCCAGGGGGCCTGGGCCCCCCTTAGGTCCGCCGATAAAAAGTTTAAACTATACTTTCATTGTTTCTATGGCAATTTCGATGTTTAAATGTATTAGTAATGGGGGTTAGGGGGGCCCGGGGGGGGTAAGACAGGGTATATTTTCAATGTTTCTATGGCAATTTCGATGTGTAAATATGTTAGCAATGGCAATGGTTAGGGGGGCCCGGGGGGTACGATAGGGAAAGCAAGTTCCAGGATATACTAGGAGCCCTGTATAATGGAAAAGGCCCGAAAAATGTTGATCGTTTCACTAATTCTGAATTTTCAATTGAACCAATGCATAACCAATACATTGGAGTCAAAAAGGGTGTAGGTAAAAAATGTGAACTCTGTCCCGTAGCAGTGGTGCAAACAGCCTTGACTGGGAGGGTCTTAGGCCCCCCAACCGCCAAAATTAGGTAACTTTTGTAATTCGTCGCGATTCGCAGAGTTTCTTCAGAGGTGAAAAAAATTAACCCAGCTACTATTCCAAAACAAATGTAGGATTTTAGGTTTTCCCCTGACTTTAGTACGGGTATGAACGGGGGGTGGGGTAAGGTACGTGATACACTCACTCTATGAGCCGAACGCAATAGTGAATAAATTTTGAGCCCCCCCCCCACAGAAATTTGTCTGGTCGAGTCACATGTCCTGAAGAAGGCGGGGCGTAAGCAAAAAATATACACTCTCAAAAAAAAAGTTGGGCCCCCCTTAAAAAATTCCTGGATCCGCACCTGCAAAACAACCTCAATATTTCTGTTTAATCAACCATATAGAAAAGTAAACAATCAATTAGATATAAGTACAACCAGTGCTCCTCTAACTACTGCAACAGCAGACGTTATCTTGTCTCAACATCTCTGCAGCTATTGGGTCCATTTTCTAATGTCTGCGCATTTGTTCATTTGTATTGTGAACTAACGTCAAAAGTCAAAACAGCCACTGATACTGCAGTATCAGCTGCTACCGTTACTGGTGTTGTCTGTGCTGCTGCAGCTGCTACTGTTACTTCTGCTACTGTTACTGCTGTTACTGTCTGTGCTGCTGCAGCTGCTACTGTTACTGCTGCAGCTTATCTTACAGTTTCTGATGCTGCTACTACTAACGTTCCTACAAGGCGATTAGTACTTCTACAACTACTGCAATTATAACTGATAAATAGGCTGCTACAGCAGCAATTTCAGCTGTTGCAGCTGTTGCAGCTGTTGCAGCTGTTGCAGCTGTTGCAGTATTGACATGATTGATATTGAATTCCACAAGCCCACCATGTGGCATCTCCTGTACTACAAGCGTAATTAAAAACCCCTCCGTCATGGCTTCCAGGCCGTGATATTAGATTCCGCCCATCCACTGTCATTGTCCACGAAGACATTTTTAAAATGGTGTACTGGACCATTTCCCTGATTTATCTCATTTACTCTGGCCTGAGAGGCCATGAATAACCTTTCTGCTCTTTTTCTGCTATCATTTACATTTAAGATTTGGAAAGAAATGGATGGGAACTTTTGAAATAAGATTTTAAATTATAATTCTTTGAAAACATTTTTGTACGACAAAGTTCACATTTGCCGATGTCGACAAAAAGAGGATTAGCAATCAGAATATTTATTTCTTATATTTTATATTATATTTATATTTATTTTATATTTATTTTTACTTATTTTATATTTATTAATGTGCAGAGATAATATTTAAACAGAGTAGTCTAATGTATAAAATGTATAAAAAGTTATAAAGGAAAGGTGAAAAGTAGATTTAAGAGTATTCCAAGGTATCAAAGGATCTGCGATTATATTCACTGCCGTAATAAAATGGTTTTTATTTTGCGAAATTCTTATTTATAAAATTTTTGTTGAAGCAAAATAAAATGATAAAATAAAGTAACATTTAAACTAGTAATAAGTATAATAATAATATTAATAATATTAATAATATACAATTATTGTTTCACTAAATATTTATCAACGTAGTTTGTTGCGCCAGGAATAAACTAGCTTGTATGAAACAGACATTAAACGTACCTTCTGCTGTTTTTTGCAGGCTATTCAGGACCTGCACGTTGGAGCTCTACCCACGGAAAACCAGTTCAGCCCTGAAGAGGTGGCCACTCACATTATGAAGCATGCAGGGGTTGATCAGAATGGACGTTTGTATAAAGCTGACTTCATCAAAGCAGCTCTGACCAGCAACACCCTGGGAGCAATTCTACAAGTGAGATATCTCTCCCATACTAGACTAGTTCAATAACTTATTATAAATAACAATTTATTATTAATAACAATAATAATAAAACAATATTTTTTATTTATATATAAATTTAATAATTAAACAATTTATTATTAATATTATTTATATTATTATTATTATTATTATTATTCTTCTTCTTAAGATAATAATAATAATAATAGCGCTCGGACGGCATGACTTGTGCCCTGGTGCAACGGTAAGTGTGCCGTATGGGACGTCACGGTCACTGACACTATGGCAAACTCCTACCTGAATACGACTTCAGTCACAGCCGGTGGAGCTGCTGTTCATGCCGCCTCTAGGAAGTTGGATAAACACCGTGATCTGTCCTTAGGATATGAAGTTGTTCCAGTGGCCATTGAAGCCATGGGCCCGATGAATCCCGAAGGAGTTGACTTTATTAATGGCATAGGCAGACTTATTGCAGAGCAAACCGGCGATAAGCGAGAGACATCTTTTCTTTGGCAAAGGCTTTCCATGACTTTGCAAAGATTTAATGCAGTCTGCTTCAACAATTCTTTTAAGCCGTTTGATGACCTCGAGTAGCCGGGCGGCGATTCAGCACGTATTGCTTGAATCGTTTTTATCAAACCCCAGGTTCTTTACACCGCGGTAAAAAAATAAAATAAAAATAAAAATAAAAATAATAATTATTATTATTATTCTTATTACTCTGTTTAGGGTACGATCAAGGCAGCGGATTCGCCCTATCTGCGCCGTAAGGAGCGCCGAGGTAGCCTGGGGATACCGCTCCACCACCATCCACATCATCAGGACCACCTGCACCAGGAACACCTGCAAGAAGACAGCCAGGCCAGGAGGGACAGCGAGACCCCCTCACACGGGTCTGGTAGGGCAGGGGCTTCCAGCCTCGAGGTCCCTGATGTGAACCGTAGAGCCAGTCTCACCCCGGAGATGTTGGACTTCGACGCCATGGTTCTTAAACATTAGAGATAAAGAGAGAGAGAGGGGGAAGAGAAAGAGGGAGGAAGAGCGAGAGAGGGAAAGAGAGAGAGAGAGAGAGACGGGGGAGGGAACGAGAAGAAGAGAGAGAGATAGAAATAGGAAGAAAGAGAACAAGGAAGTGAAAGAAAGAGAGAGAGAGAGGAAGAGAGAGAGAGAGAGAGAGGAAGGACAGAAAGAGCAAGAAAGAGAGAGAATAAGAAATAGAGAGAGAGGAAGAGAGACAGAGAGAGCGAGAAAGAGAGAGAGAGAGAGGAATATAGAGAGTGTGAGAGAGAAGAGAGAGAGAGAGAGAGAGAGAGAGAGAGAGAGAGAGAGGAAGAGAGAAAAAGAGGCGAGGGAAGGCGAGAAAGAGAGTCTTATAATGACGAGAGTGCTGTGATATGAATTATGAAGTATTGCAGAAGAATGTGATATCTTTCTATTTTAGTGATATGATTTAATAAAGCATGCCTAATTTAAAAACTAGCTGACGTATACACCTGGATGCATACATGAGACAGATACGAGGGTTTCATAAATGCGAGGCCAAAAAGACAAATACAAGGGTATATACATGTAAATGAACTAAATTGCTTAACGGTTTAAATATGTGGTATTAAAAGTGATAGTTAACAGTATAGTTGATCATGATTTCACTATAGTGCTGGTTTAATTTTACTATTAATACTCTTTAGACTTGAATTGGTTTAAAATTTGGTTTAAAATTTGGTTTAAAATTTGGTTTAAAATTTGGTTTAAAATTTGGCATAACATTATAAACTGTGTTGTGCATCTATTTAATAATTTTAATTCTTCAAATACAGTACAATAATTACTGCGCATTCGTTCTATTTAAACTTTGTTTCCTACAAATCAGTTACCATGGACATATTTGCTGAAGATGAGTAGGCCTATATATTCACATATGTTGTTTCTAAGACTTGAATGGCTTGGTAGTGCTTGATGTTGTTTTGATAGCCTAGTTGAATTTGATTTTACATTTTAGTTAATGTTGTTGTTGTTGCAGTTGTTAATATCTACCTGCTAAAATTATAGCGCACCTTAGCATTTGTTGCACATCTTTTGCATTTATTACAACATGAGTATTGAACAACGCGGATGTATTACACAGATATCTTACAGAAATTAAATCAGTTTAATTTTGATGTTCTGTTTTGTAATTTTCTATTCAATAGTAGCTTATCCACTATTCGCCTCGTTGCACGTTGCTAGAGAGGTATGGCTTCCGACTGCGGATGGATGGGCGTAGATTTCAAATCCTCTAAGTGACAATCTTTGTTACCGTTTCAAAACATCAAAGGGACATTAAGCAGGGTTAATATCCTTTAACTTCTAATAGAATTAAATTTATTATCAAAACATCTAGAATCGATTTGGCAGCAATTACTCATTCCTTCGATATGGCAGCATTGATTTACTCATTCTGTATGGCAAAAGTTAGATTTACTCTCTCTATATGGTAGTACAGATCTAGTCCCTATCTTCGCTCCTGCGTTGATCTTCTTTGATAGATTATTGGCAGAGCTCGCCCCACCACTGAGCGATATATTTTTCAATTTATTGCATTTATCGTTTAATCTTCGACTAACTTTCCGTCAATCCATCATACTCCGTGCTCCAGATCCGACATTCATTTTATTATAGACCAGCCTTTCCCTTCTGGATCCGGAAACTGGATAACTAACCGTAAAGCGAACGCAAAGAAGATGTTCGGCAGAACACCACAGAAGACAATGGAAAACCACTACAGAGAAATGTTTTTTAGATGAAGGCATCAAGCGCAGGAGTGTAAGAGAATATTTATGACATATTTTAAGGATAAATTATTTGGAGTGATTTACAATCTCATTGATAAATGATATTGCCATACATGTGAGACTGTTATATCCAGTTCTCTGCCAAGTGGCAAGTCCAAGGCACATGCTAGTACTCGCATGCTGTTTTTACGCTCCATAAGGTGCACACCATCGATTGAAGGGTATGAAATAACGATAAATGATTGAATAATTTAAATAATAATAACAATAATTAATGATTAACAATAAATATAATAATAACGATTGGCGATTTAAATAAAGATTAACGAGTGTGGGAATTCTATCAAAAAGACTGTGACTTATCCACAGCTAAGGTAGCCTATAGCTCGGTAATAATATGGCTTCTGAGGCAATTTCACGTTGCCTTCCTCAGTTCATTCTCATTTGCCTCTTACGACACGTGTGGTTTATGGTTAGTCTATTCCTCACTGTCCCGGACTCAACACGGATACGTTTCATTGATAACTGCTGCAGGTGTATTCTGATGTGTAGTTCTATACGGTTTAAAATAATAATAGATCTGAGTAAGAAAAAGTGAAAGTAATGAAGCTAAAAAGGGCGATTACGAATAGGAACAGAGCTAATCCTTATAAACTATCACTCCTAATTGCCCATTTTACGGCATGTCAATAGCTAGCTATAGAAGGTTTTATCGAAGGGATAGTTACTTTTCGATTTTCCGAACACTTGTTGACTCGCTAAAGTCCGCTTAGGTACCGGCTGACTTATCGTCTAAAATTCCACCGAATAAAAAGTGATTAAGTCGAATAAATGAAAGTGCCATTAATTATACACTTACATGAATTGAAAGAATGCATATAAGAATGAGCTTAATTCGACAATAAGACACTGTTCTTTCCCTATGCCACTGGTTAGACTACAGGATGCAACCAGCAAGTGCTGACATAACAACGTTACGTTAATCCCTCTTTATACTTATTAGAAGAGTTTCATTAGTTCAGCCTGGGTCAGCGTTACCGAATAAAAAAGAACCGAGTTGTCTCACGTGGGAATCCATCGATTATATTGAGCTGTGGAGATGGGAAATTCGTGGATTTATGAAGGAACGTTTCATTTCTATATCAATCTTCAGGGAATACTGCTTCCACTCTGGTGTCCGGGAGAGAGAAGCTAAACCTCTAGAAACTTCTTCATTTGATCGTTTAAGATTATCCATAGCTATTTGTCTCTCCGTCTATCTCTCTCTCTCTCTCTCTCTCTCTCTCTCTCTCTCTCTCTGTCTCTCTCTCTCTCTCTCTCTCCCTTTCTCAACTTACATAGAAATCTTAACGGGTACACGAAAGTTTCAATTCAAATGCCATAAAACTGAGTTAAACTTTATTACATACACTTTTTTTATTCATTCATATATGTTCACGTTGAAATACACTTTGTTTCTCAGAGCAATAGCATTCACTGTGATATTCAGTCTAAGACAGGCCTACATAAAAATGGGTAAAATGGTTGGTAAACATCTGAACACATCATCAGTTCCTTGAGTTCTGAAGAGAACATATGGCGTCAACATTCCTCCATTCTTTTCTGTCTTCAGCAACTCTCGCAGCACCTTCCCATGCAATGTTCAAACTTTTAAAACCTTTGTTGACCGTGCTGAGCCAAGTACTTCTAGGTCTTCCTCTTTTTCTTTTTCTTGGTATGGCTTCCAATTTATTGCTGTTTTTGCATATACATTATCAACTGAACTAAACTATTCAAATGTCTATCGATAACTATATCTATCTGTCTATCTTTATCTCTCTCTATCTCTCTCTCTCCCCCAGCAGTCTCTCCTATATATATATATATATATATATATATATATATATATATATATATATAGATTATAAATATATATATATATATATATATATATATATATATATACTCTACCTCCTTACCTTCGTAGCTTACTTTCCTTGGCAAGCTAAAACATTGCGAGGAACAGGACGTTAAATTCTTATTGATTGAAATATAATATAATATTTTATATATATATATATATATATATATATATATATATATATATATATATATATAGCCGATTCATAAGCAAGAACTTTTATTCATTTGGTAATTTAAAAACCTGTTTTTCTATAAAGTAAACCTTCTATAAGCTGATCTGCTACGACAATCCACAGGACATGGAGTAGAAACGTTTCTCAGTTCAAATCAAATCCTAATCAAGTTATCGGTGATTTAAAGTTGCAAGAGATATTCAGCAGAACAGTGACGCAACAACAACAACAGAGATGTTCTATAAACAGCCGCTGCGCTGTTTAGTGACATCCATCAAAAGGAATTCAATTAGAACCTGAGGTCCTGCTGCGAGATGTGCACATGGGTGGTTGGGGTATGATCCCTTGATGTTCGTAAATTATTTAATAATTAACTACTATGAATTTAAAAACGAATTACTGAGTTATTGAAAGCTAAGGTTAATGTCAGTTTCCTCACTCAAAAGCGATGTCAGTGACGGGCGAGACCAGGATTTGAACACCACACATATTGATCACCAGTCGAATATCTTTCCGACAACGACACTGGCTCCAGCCAGTTATTATGCGTCATAAGAAAATTTTTCAGAATTTTCTTTCCCATAATATGTTCAGAAATAAATATTGATAGATAATTCAATACTTATGTAAAATATCTTCTCCCCTACCAATGTTACATTAAGGTATGCACTCAGTCTGGTCAAGAAGCTTGAGTCCAGAAATAAATTTTAAAAATCGAATTGTTTTTGATCTCCAGGTTGACCTTTCTAGAGTCGCTGACACAACCAAATGATGCAAGCTGATAATGGAGAGATACGGGAGATAAAATCGTATCTGAAGTTCTCGAAGGTTAAGAAACCGGCATTAAATTTTCATGGTATCGTATTATATGGCTGGAGTCAGTCGCGACGTCGGTAAGATGTTTGACCACGGATCAGTATGTGCGGGGTTCAAATCCTGGGCTCGCCAGTCACTGACATCGCTTTCGAGTGAGGAAACTGACGTTAACCTTAGCTTTACCAGCTTTTAAATCTTCTATTTCAAATATACTGTCAGATGTTACGACAAATCGTCTACTGATGTCGACATAACTTTGTATATTACACTTATTATCTCTTCTTTCTGTTTTCTCTGTAATTTACACTTATTATCTCTTCTTCTTTCTGTTTTTGCTCAGACTTAGAGATATTACTTCCGGTTTGAAATGTTTCACAAGAATGTAATGTGGTGACGAATTACTTTAAACTTCGAGGCGCATTTTCATTATTGATTTCAGTTTATCAACAGCTGATATCAGAGACAATGATTGTTCCATCATGACGTCTCAACAATCACCGAGATTGGAGAAAACGGATATCAAATGACTGCATTTTCAGTAGTTATATCAAAATCAGCGCAAGGCAAGATTGATAACAAATGACAGAATTAAGCGACCTTATCGACATCACTTATTTCAAACCTTTTCAATTAGAAATAAATAATTCTTTTCCCCATCGATGTTACTTGGCGGTTCTGTTATTTGGTAAGCGGCGATATGATTGATGCGGCAATGGCATTAGCCTGAGCATTCAGGTGGATAATTAAACTTGCAACAGTCCGTTTCAAATTGAAATCTCGATGAAGGCGCCGACGGAAAAATTGGAAATGTTCGTTCGGGCCTGTAATGCGGTCATAGATGGAGCTAATACAAAAAATTAGAGACGTTGAGCAAATTGCAATTTGTATTCTATACTTGATCATGCTGCTTTCTCTGTGTCTGTTATTATTGCTTTGTATGTCTTCCTGTCACTGACGTCGCCTTCGAGTCAGGAAACTGACGTTAATATTAGGTTTACCAGCTTTTCTGTATTATGTCATATATTCCTACTTGTAATTTGGCTTCACGTTTTAAAGAAACACTTCGCAAAACTACATAACCTTTTCATAGTAATTTTTACTTGCCGGGTCGGATTATGAAAATTTAGAATCTATTAAAAAATTATTCTTAATTTTAAATTTAAAACTACTTCAATGTCCTATTACTTTTTATCAAGTTGTTATCATTTCCTCCCGGGTAATTTGTCATTCTGATTTCCGATGTTGTCGGGAAAAAAATTATTAAAAAATTACGAAGTGTGCAAAAAGAATGAAAAGTCCAAATGGCAAGAATAACAAAATTTAACGGGATGAAATAATACAAAAAATATATAATAAATTTCAAGAAAATACTTTTTTACTGTACAAGAAGGCAGACGGTAACAATTTTCTGATGTTTTTGAATAAGTATTGGTTATCATTTTTATTTTTATTTTTTCATTAAGTTTCTTCACTATCTATTTTAAACTATGCCAATTTACTACAAAGCTTTAAAAGAAGTACACTTGGAGACTTTATTAACATAATTTAGTACAAAGCTTTCAAAGAAGTACACTTGGAGACTTTCAGTTCAGAAGCGGTACATAGTAAAATTGTGAGTCGGTAGTTTCCTCTGAACGCAAAGTGAAGCAGTGTTTTTTCTTTGACTAGAACTATAACTGATATTCGAAAGTATTGTCATCGTCGACGAACACTACAACTAAAAAGAATAGTGAAACTAAAATAAGACTAAAACTTAAAAGAATTTTAATGAGAGGAGATAAAAACTAAAACTAAAAAGATTTTGAGGACTAAAATAGCACAAAGTGAAGGTCCTAGGAGCAATAATTCATGGGAGTAAATGGCGGGACGTCAGTTTCAGTCACATTATCGACCCTCCGGATCACAGCTACATATTGATCGGTTGCAGATTGCGACGGATTTGTCTTAGATGGACGATGGAATGCCGTTGTATGGAAAAAGCCGAGCGTGAAGAAGAAATTAATGAGCTTGGGCTAAAGTAGGCATCTTCTCATTGTTATCTTTTTCCATATATATAATGTTATGTTATATTTTATATAATCATTAGATAGCGACGAAGCAGTGTCAGATTCTAGTTAATTAAAATTGTTGTTGGGAAATTTTCACGTTTTGAGTTCTGTATTTTGATTTCTATCTGATATAGTTGAGTTAGAAATGATTTCTGAATGCTCTGAGTTTCTGCAAATCCTCTCAGCAGATAATGGTAAAATTTCATTGATTCGAAATTGACTCTCTAATTGAACTTACAAGATATGTCTTCGAATTCTGTCCAAAAACGGTGCAAATTCCAAAATCCAGACAAGCAGTCCAAAGTAAAGGGAATTAAAGAAAAGGAGGTTTAGGCGCATATGGAGGAGGAGGCGCCTTAGCCTTGCCCTACCCCCACCCCTCAGTTACTCCATTCCTCAGAGGAAGATGAAATCAAGATGGAATACGGAGACAATAGGATATTAAGCGTGGTGGCTGAGATAGTGTCTCATGTCTCGAGTTATGTAGTGCGCAATTCTAGAAAGAGCTTAGCTGGATTGACAGAAACAAGTATTGATGTAAATTATGAGTCCACTGTCAGAGTCCGGAGTGATCCGTAGATTGAAATTACCACTATGAGCTGAGTGTTCGGGTTCAAGACTTCTAATATAATTTTCGATTTAGTCCACAATTCTCACTACTGCGGTGTGCAGCTAGATAGTTTTTATAGTTCTTGCAGTCTCGATTAATCCTATGAGAACAGTGCGCAAACTGCGCATAGTAAGAAGAAAACATAAATTATTGTTATCATTATTATTTTATTATTATTATTATTGATTTTAAGCAGACATAAGACACTGATGTAAAAATTGTAGTTTTTAATATTACGTAGTGTTATATTTTTAATATTAAGTTGTGTTTCAATTGTGGATAATGAAATTTTAGAATTGCAATCGATTGGAAATTTTATTAAGCATGAGATATGGCCAACTAAAGTGTCTGGATTAAATCTACAAAAAGTGTCTGCTTTTCGCAGTATTGATTATTCGAAATTAAAGTTGCTTACAATGAAAGCAAAACAGACAGGCAGAGAGAGAGAGAGAGAGAGAGAGAGAGAGAGAGAGAGAGAGAGAGAGAGAGAAAGAGAGAGAGAGAGAGAGAGAAAGACATAGAATTATTTTATTTATTAACAGTCGATATCTATAAAAATCCGTATAGAAAGATTTCAACATCCGCTCATTCATCTCAAAGTTAACATTTGTTGAACATCAGCCGAGCGTCGTTATAAATTTTCATAAAATGTAAAGAGAAAGAACATGCAACAGAGCTGAATGGCTTATATTCACGGCTTGCCAGATTATAAAACAGCCGTTAAATCAAATTTGACAAGCAAAACAAAAGCCTGTGACTTACTGCTGCCGGCTAAATATCCTGCTTGAAGGTCTAAATCCAGCTCCATATTAATCCATCCGGAGAACTAACTTCAATTTTTAAAACTTTCTCTCTCTTGCCCTCTCGCCCTATCGCTCTCTTTCTCTTTCTCTTTCTCTCTGTCTGTCTCTGTCTCTCTCTCTTTCTTTCTCTCTCTCTAAGTTGACTCCTTTCCCCTATCTGTCTGATTTATTTTTGTTTTATGAAACCAACACTAGCTTTTAAATTTTACATTATAACCTCATGTTAATTAATATTTCTTTTAATTTTCTAAAGACAAAGCAGATAATCGGAATTTAACAAATTCTAATGAAATCAATATATAGAGGTAAGATACGACTCTATAAGTGCACCTAGGTAAGTTCTTAATTAATTGAAACATCTGAGTATAAAATAATTTACTGACTCAGTTTCTCAGTAAGGAAAATTGATAAATTTACTAATCAAATATTTATTTTGATACTCTCTAAACTACAACCTGATTGTAGCTTAATCATTAGCTTAATCATTAGCTTAATCATTATCTTAATCATTAGCTTAATCATTAGATTAATCATTAGCTTAATCATTAGCTTAATCATTAGCTCAATCATTAGCTTAATCATTAGCTTAATCATTAGCTTAATCATTAGATTAATCATCAACACCATCAATTCTAGTGCTACTGTTGTCCATGACAATATTGATCAGATCAACTCATAAAAACAGAATTTAAAATTGCATTAAATTATGTTCGATGGTATTAAATGGCGAAAGCTTAACGAACTCCTTAGAGAGATCGTATTCAATTTATACGTCAATATCAAATTAAATTGCATAACGTTTAACGTTAAACATGCGGAATTACAAGTGATAGATATCAAGTTGATTAATCATTTCACTATAATAGTATTGTTGTCTTTATTATTATCAACATGTGACCAATGCTGATTATATTGACTTGTTAAATGACTAGCAAAACAGTTTACATTTTTATAACGCAAAGTTCTAATTGCTCAGATCTATAATAAGAATTATAATTTGCATGTAAAATACACAATCTCATTGAGTGCAAATTGCGTTTGTAAAAAGCTGGTAAAGCTTAGGTTAGCGTCAGTTACCTCACTCGACAGCTATGTCAGTGACGGGCGAGCCCATGATCTGAAGTTTATTACTGCATGCTCGGCGAACGTTCTACAGTAAATTCCATGTAAACCACTATAATACATAATAATTGTAGTAAATAAACTATAATGCATCACAACACAGCGGAAGAAGTTTAACAATAGCCAGGAAATGTCCGTGTTATAGAAATCTGCTGCATTGAAAACACAAACCTGAAAATAATCTTGCAAAAAATTAGAAACAAATATAAAAATTCAAGTAATTTAACAATAAAGTCAACCTCAAGTATAACAAGCGACAAATAACGTAGTAATGTATCTGTGAAATGATGCAGCTTTACAGGGCACAAGAAATTAATTTCTTATATCACTTCAGGACTAAGAAAACGACATGTAATCTGAGTTAATTTATTCGTGCAAGCATTGCTCGCAAGCAATCGCAAGCATTGCACTCCCGGTTCTAAATAGGAGATTAATTAAGAGAGAGAGAGAGAGAGAGAGAGAGAGAGAGAGAGAGAGACAGAGAGAGAGAGAGAGAGAGAGAGAGAGAGAGATGGTAAAATAAGGACATTACTATTTAAAAGTATCATCGCAAATGTAGATATTGCTAAGTAAAATTTACTAACAACTACAACTATTTTATAATACTCGAAAATTCGAAACTTCTTCACGAAAGTGATTTATTAAAATACTATTTTAACACCAGATCTGATTTGATGTCAGAGTTTATTATAAAAGCTATATGGCTTTATATGAGCGGAGTTCAAAGTGAAACAATAACAAATACAGTGCTACTGTCGTCCATGACGACACTATTAAATCAAATCCAAGCTACCCAGCAAAAAAACTAAAAATGAGTTCAAACACAGTGCGAATCCAGCACTCTGAAAACCAGTCGAAAGTAATACGCTCAGTTTTACAGTTATACATTAACATAACATAACATAGCGCTACAGAGTCAGGAAGCAATTGCCTACTTGTTTAAGACACAATAAACCTCAACTAACACAAATAATATTAATAACCAATACTAATACTAGTATTAGTATTAGTATTGGTTATTATTAGTATTGGTATTAGTTAAGGTTATTGAGTCTTAAACATGCATGCAATTGCTTCCTGACTCAGTAGTGTTTTGTTATATTATGTTAATGTATAACTATAGAACTGGGCGTATTACCTTAAGATCTAACGCAATTAATTAATTATTTAATTAATTCATTAAGATCTAATGCAGTTGTCCAAGAAAGAATTGTTTTATTTTCAGAATGTTCCAGAACATGCAAGAAATAAAATAATCAAAAGATTTTTTAATGATAGAACATTATAGGCATATGTGCATTTAAAGCCCTCTTGTAATTAAATTAATACTTGTTGCTCAAAAATGCATTTTCAAATAGTTAAGTTATCTGTGATGGCGAATAGCAAAATCTACGATCGAGCACATACGATTCACGTCGATTCGACTAGATGCGGATTTAAAACATCTGTAAATTTCTTATAAAAAGCCCAATTGCTCAAATATACTGGTATTAATTTCAATGCTTTGATCATTCCGTTGGAAGCTCCCATATTCGTAATTTATTAAAACATATCGGGCTATAATAATGCTTAATAATTATAAGTAAAATTTGAACTTTGAAATCGTATCAAGCAGCTTCTATCCAACAAAATGACTGCTAATTACAGAAAATATCTAAATAATTAATGAATAAAAATTAGACTAGTAACTCAATAACAGATGGCATTAGCAAATTAATTCCAGTTATCCGTGTATAATATCTAAATTCACTAAAGAAGAATTCCCGATAACCAATCGCACCATTAGATCATGCCGCCCAGTTTCGTGTCATCTACTTTGGACAGTAACAGTCTGAACGCAGCCACCTTTCTTCAGAATACTCGCCAACTGCGTCTGGTCCACCACCCGAATTTCCAGCCTTCCAGATCCTTCCGTGCCGCCGTCTGGTGTCGTTCTGGAAAGATACCAACAAACACCCATAACAAACATCAGGGATCCGATACCCATGACAGTCGACCCCGCTAGGGTCCAGCTTTCGCCCCGACCGAACACGTAAGAGAGAAGGAAGGCACAGGTTCCAGCTAGCATCACAACGCCGACGATGGCAAACTTTACGACCGAAGGTTTCTTGGAAGAAGGATCGTGTCCGAACTTTCCAACTCGTTCTCGTTGGAGATATTCTCGTCTTTGCGTGAGAGAGGCAAGAGAGGTGGGATCAGCTTCCGTAGAACTGGATTTAATGGACTTGACGTCGACGGACGATACTCCACTTTGGCTGACGCTGTGGAAGCGAACCCGCTGGAAATGTTCCGTGGTGGGCGTCTGCGCGACAGAGGATTTAACGGAAGCACCGTCAGCGGATTTGTTTCCAGTTTTTTCTTGCTGTAGCTTTTTGGGAGAGCTGTTGTAGCTGCCTGAAGAAAGACTCGTACCGTTCACTGGAGATCTATGACCACGTGACTTCCTCTCTTCGATGCTCGCTGAATTCCTCCTATTATCACTCGATTGCCGTGACCTTGACCGTCTACCGGTATCGGATTGATGTCCCCGTTCCTCCTCTCCAACGATAGACTGCCTTGACCCTGTTCTACTAGTAGGACTCTGTCTGAATCGTCGAGATCTTCTGGCTTCGGATAGGATATCCTCCATTTCATGACTATCAATCCGTCTCTCCCCTTCGCTCGTCACGATGTAAAAGGAAGCTTTTTCAATAGCACGGGAAGGTTTCTGCCTGGCGTAGGCTGCTCTAGCGGCCACTGCCAGACGGGCTGCCTCGAGGGCGGCAGGTGAAAGACGCCGAGAGGTACCGTTGATGTTGCGCTGGTTCGTCAGCGACTGGGTAGCTCGCAGTGGTCGACTGCCCGTCAAAGATGACGAGTAGACGCTGGTAGCTGACAGAGGAGCATCGAGGTTTGACCTACACCTGGATCTCTGGCTGGGAGAAGAACTTGGAACGAGCTGAACTGATCGGGTGGGAGAAGGTGTGGTGCAGGAATGAGTCCGATGAGGTTTGCAGGACCTTCGATCGTCTCCGTCGTAGGAAGACTGCGTGGCAAATCGACGAGTCCTAGCTGGAGAGATAGGTGATTGCTCTGAAGGAGAAATCTGTACGCCGGATAGTAGTTGTAACCGCTGCTGTTTCTGCAGCAGCTGTTGCTGGTGTCGATGCTGCTGGCGCAGCTGCTCGAGGTACTGATGATGCTGTAGCTGCTTTAGTTTGTGTCTCTCTATTCGCTCTTTCAATTGTTTGTCCTTTTCCAGTTCTTCCTGTGAACCTTGGATCAAATCTGGAACTTTTGCGTTCTTTTTCCCGTCCGTACCAGCCTCATCCGGTGTGTCATAAATTATTTCCATACCAACTTATCAAAATGAGATTGTAGATCCTCTAAAATGATTTTATTAATAATTTTAAAGAGTTCTTTTGTTTTATCCATAAGTAATGTTTCTTTCTTCGCATCTCGTAAATTCTACTCGATAAGTTTAGTTGCTTGACATCCTAAGCTATTTTAGATTTGAGTGTTGATTGTTATAGAACTTTGCTATAATTCAGAAATAAATATTATAAAACACCATTTTATTTGGTTATAGTTTCTTTTCTATAGATTTCTGTAAACATATAATTAAATAACAGATTAGACCGATCTTGCTCCGGTTCAATATTGAACATCACTTTCCAAATTAAACCAAACTTGTAATTAAATTCCATCAAGTCATACTCTTAATCAGACTGTCTTCGCTTCGTACTGATCTACAGTGTAGTGTAGCTTAATTTCTAATTAATATTTGCTTTAATATTCCTGCTGATAAATAAAATCCGTCACTATATGCGGTATATTAATCCATTGCCTTTCTTGAACTTACTTTCTAGATTGCTTTCTCACTCTATCTCTCTCTCTCTCTCTCTCTCTCTCTCTCTCTCTCTCTCTCTATCTATCTATCTCTCTCTCTCTCTCTCTCTCTCTCTCTCTCTCTCTCTCTTCATCACGTGGATTCGCAACTAGTCTGGGTGAATCAATAGATTTGTAGTGGCATGCGATGGGAAAGTCCTTGACATCATCTTTGTGTGTGGAAATGAACGTTGAACCTTTATTACAACGTGCTAATCTCTGCTGAATATGAACTCACTTTATTTTGGCGAGATGTAAGTCTATACACAGTACTATATCGATAAGCCACTGAATTGTGGATTGGTGAAATATGGAAACAGTGGGAGATTTATTCCATTAATCACACCATCAATTAAACAAATAATAAGAATTTAACGTCCGGTTGCTCGTTATAAGGCAATGTCAGGGACATCTCTAGCAGTCTCTGCAAAAACAGGAGCCAAACACCACATGATGATGACTGAGTACAAAAAACCACAAGAGAAAGCCAGATAAAAAAAAGCAGTGAAATTTCAAGATCCAAGGCAAGCGGGTCAAAATTTAGACCTAATGCGGAAAGAGATGGGTTTAAGCTTGCCCAGTAGAGTAGTAATACAATTAGAGTAGTTCAAGGATCTTGTGGCAGAGAGTTCCATATTAGGAGTCTGTAAACCGGTGTCATCATTATAAAGATTTCATCACATGTTAAAACGAGCAACATCATTAAAGAGTAATAAAAATTCCATGGCTAGAATGGCTAGAGATAACTGGAGATAGCTAGAGCAGGATTTAACGTCAGTCTCTCTGCCGAAGTGACGTGGAATCAAATATATATAATATATATATCAAATATATATATATATATATATATATATATATATTCCATCAATCAAATAAATACTACAAGAAACTATTTGCTTAATACTATACATATTCCAGTGAATGATTGCTTTTCCATTGCTAATCTATTATGGCTATTCCAGTATAGGCTTACTGATGCTATGTATTGTTATATACTGTTATTGCTTTTCAAATATACAATTGCTATATCATTGCTATACCATTGCAATTTCATTGCTATTTCGGTGCTACACCATTGCCGCACCATTCTTATACTATTGCTATTCCATTGCTATACCATTGCTATTCTTTCTGATCAGTTTTCTACAGCGCTGTTAACTGGAGAGCTACGCGAAAGGACTGACTGTGTTTCAATGGACTGCAGTCCTGTTGTCGACTGTCCAGAGTCCTAACTACATCCAGCCAGCAATCCCAAACGCTATCGAGTGCTTTAAAATAATCCCTTCACTCTACTGCCACCCATCCTAGTATTACCCACCCTAGTAGCACCCAATCTACCATTAGGCCTGCCCAATCTACTGTCATCCACCCAAGTATCACCCAATCTACTGTCATCCATCCTAGTATCACCCAATCTACTATTACCCACCCTAGTATCACCCAATCTACTGTCATGCACCCTAGTATCACCCAATCTACTATTACCCACCATACCTGTATATTAGCCTACCTTACTATCATTTTATTTATCTACTTATTCATTTATCAGGCCCATAGTGCATTCCACATGAGATACATGACAAATTTTTAACAACAGAAGAGAAAATCGTACGAACGGAAATAAATGCCTTGTTGGGGCACTTAAATGTCCCGAAAAGCAGAATAACAAAGCCTCAAAGAAACTGGCTAAAATTATGCCATTAAAGTTATGCAAATAGGGATGAAAATAAATGCTGGTATATTAACAATTGAAATAATATTTATTCAATGGAATCTTTGTTTTATTTTCATTTATCACCTGATAGAATATTAGAAAATAATGTAAAAGAACGTTTAGCCACTGAAAGACAAAGTTCAACCAAAGATGTTTCTCCAATTTACGTAGAGAGCGGATTTATACTAATTAAAACTCTGAAGAATAATCATGACACAATCAGCTGCTAAGCTCTACACAATTCTTAAACTTATAGCATTTAAACATGATCGGATAGTCGAATGTTTAGCACATCTGCTTGAGAAGCAGGAGGCTATCTGTTCGAATCCCAGCCGGTCCATCTCTGACCGCATCCCTTGTGATACAGAAATAGACGTCAAACTTAGAGACGTCAAGCAATATTATCAATGCTGCTTAAAAGTACAAGAAGCTCATCATCTAAAACTTAAATCTAAACGTATGGAAGCTTATCTTCTTAATGCTTAAGTAAATATTCCTGTATTGTTCCAGAATTGAACTTAGACTTCTTAAATCAGATTATCCCATCTTACCGAACCCTCAGTATTTAGCCTGAGATCAGTATTTTATAAACTCTGGGGTAGTCCCGTTTCTTCAATAGACTTTGAAAGGTTGCGTGAGATTTAAGTTACCTTTAAAACAAAGCGAAGTTGACATCGTTCAATAAAATTACTTCTTCCATCAGACTGGGTATACTAGGTTTCTCAGAACTTCACTGAGTTAAATTTTTACAAGAAGTGACAGTAATTTCTCTCCAATGGCAATATCCTTAAACCGTTTCAGGAAATTGAAAGTCAAAAAGGCAAAACGCTATAGCTCAACTAACGTTTTCATTAAAGAATTATTTTACATTTGAACTAAACGGCTAGTTCGGCTATGATGTGTTAACTTCTACTCCAAATGTAGAACTTCGGTGTTTGAAGTTGTTATTCTGAATTTTTAAGCTTTTTTAAATATTGACAGATTTCAGTGGAAATATGTATAAATATTTCTGGAATCAAACTAACAACCAAACAAAACCAACTGTCATACGCTAGCTAGTAGAATCTAAAAACTGCCCTATAAAGAGAGTATTAAGCAATGAATAACGAATGAATGAGAGTGAAATAAATAATTGCCAATTTAAGTGGTTACGAAATCTTTAGCCCTGAATTCACAATTTCTGTGAGAACCACCAAATCTGATGATGTCGCAATATATTCAAATTCTACATTATCTTTGGATACTGCTACTTTATATGCGGGCGCGTGCCACAATATCGGAGGATGCCACAATATCTTCAAGTGCTGCAATATCTGAGGGAGTCATAATATTTGCGGGTGCCACAATATCCCTCGTGGGTTCGAATCCCGGCTGCGCTGATCTGAGAGTAAAATCTCGGACATTCACTGGACTGGTTATATGGAAAATGGTCTAAATTGCCTAACAGTTTAAACATGTGATTTTAAAAGTGATAGATATCGACATAGTTGATCATTTCACTATAATGCGTGTTTACATTTTGGTGGTGGTTTAATTTTTTGTCCTACTTTTTATGTTCATGATGTTCTGTTACTATTCTTCCTGTCAAGTGTTGACGAATAAAGAAGTTGATATATATAATATCTACGGTGTCACAATATTTTCAAATGTCACAATCAATATCTTCAAATGCCACAATATGGGAGGGAGCCTCAATATCTACGGTGTCATAGTATCTTCCAGTGCTACAATATCTACTAGTGTCACAATATCTGAAAGTGTCACAATATCTGAAAGTGTCACAATATCTGAAAGTGTCACAATATCTGAAAGTGTCACAATATCTCAAAGTGTCACAATATCTTCAAGTGTCACAATATTTTCAAGTACTACAATATACGAGGGTGCCACAATATCTGCGGGTGCCACAATATCAGTGGGTTTTACCATTTCTGCGGGTGACAGCTAATCTAGCCCCAGTCTGTAGCTGCTGCTGATGAAGAGGGAGCCTGCTCGAATCACATCGGCTTTGACCTGGCTTGACCCAGTTGGACTTATCGCCTCTTCTCTGGAATATATCTTCCCGGAGACGAAAGTCAACTAGAGAGAGAGAGACAGAGAGAGAGAGAGAGGGATATAGAAAGAGAGGGATATATATATAGAGAGAGAGAGAGCGAGAGAGAGAGAGAGAGCGCGCGAGAGAGAGAGAGCGCGCGAGAGAGAGAGAGGGATATAAAGAGATAGCGACAGAGAGAGGAAGAGAGGGAGGAAGAGAGAGAAGAGGTGAGAGATAGTGAGAGAGAGAGAGAGAGAGATAGATGAATGCGGGTGTTGGTGGATTGCTTTTGATAGGCACTTGATCAGTTCTTCTACAGATAAGTAAAGTCGAAGATAAATTAAGTATTAATTAAAACAAAAGAAGTCAGATATTCATTAACTTAATAAAGGCTTATTAGGAAAATCGCGAACACGTTGCTAAATTCCATCCATATTTCAGTTTAAGGTTACAAATAACTATGACAGCATTTAAGACTTTTAATTAATTTAAATTTCAGTTTAGATCATCGTTATTGGGACTTCTAGGGGTCATGATCCAGTACTAGAATCACTGCGGATGTAAACATTGATCCTCGTTAGGAGGGACAGAGTAAGACAGAGGAGTTCAGTCCGCAATGTGTTTCAATCCTGCTCTTTAAACAAACAAAAGAAAGGATTGACGGGTCCTAATATGCGTAATCCGTAACGTAATCCTACAGTAATCAATCAATCAATCAATCAGTAAGAGTTTCTTCATCATCTCGACTAATTGAGGTGGATTAATTGAGAACGCGTTTTGTTAAATAAGCTATCGAAATAACAAAAGAGCTGAAATAGAATGTTCCGTCACTGACATGCTATTCGAGCAGGACTGGCACAGTTATGTGTCAATAATTAATTATTGCTTAACATTAGGAATTCACTAAAAACTAATAATTAAATAATAAATCAATAAAATAAATACAGATCAATGCTTTGAAATACTTCAAAATCTATACGTATATTGTCAACGGATGATCAAATAATATAACTAAAGATACGCTATAGCATTTAAAGTGGGACAGGCAGACATACAGTCAAGCTTACAGAGAGTAGGGCAGAAGACATACAGACAAGCACACTGAGTAGGACAGACAGACATAGAGACAAGCATACAGAAAGTAGGACAGACAGACATACAGGCAAGCATACAGAAAGTAGAACAGACAGACATACAGGCAAGCATACAGAAAGTAGGACAAACAGACATACAGGCAAGCATACAGCGAGTAGGACAGGCAGACATACAGACAAGCATACAGAAAGTAGGACAGACAGATATACAGGCAAGCATACAGAGAGTAGGACAGGCAGACATACAGACAAGGATGCAAAAGTACAGCACAGTCAGACATACAGACAAGCATACAGAAAGTAGGACAGATAAACATACAGGTAAACCTACAGATAATAGGACAGACAGACATACAGACAAGCATACAGAGAGTGGGACAGACACGGATACTCGTCGGTGAGACATTGCGACAGGACATAGAGGAATGGGACGTCAACGCCGGAGCATCCCTAGGGGTTCATTAAATGATAAGCTGCCCAATTCTCCATCGAATCCTAGAGAAGATTTTATATGAGGCGGCATGTATCGATCCGCTGGCATTTGATCAGAGACTATTGATCTATCGGTTCATTTATAGTTCAGAAGTTGATCAGAAGACATTGATCTATGGCTCATTTAGACTTCAATTGATCAAGGACTATTGATCTTTGATCATTGGCTATTGATCTTTGATCTGAGGCTATTCTTCTATGTTTCATTTATTCTCAGGCATCCAATCAGAGCCTCTTAAATCAATCAGCTTACTTGTAATTCAGTACTTTGTCAACGGACATGACTATAGTGACACACGCATGACTATGATGGACACCCGCATGACTGTAGTGACACAAGTATGACTATAGTGACACACGTATGACTATAATGACACAAGTATGACTATAGTGACACACGCATGACTATAGTGACACACGTATGACTATAGTGACACACTTATGACTATAGTGACACGTATGACTATAGTGACACACGCATGACTAAAGTGAACACACATGACTATAGTGACGTATGACACACGCATGACTATGATGGACACCCGCATGACTATAGTGACACAAGTATGACTATAGTGACACACGCATGACTAAAGAGAACACACGTATGACTATGATGGACACACGCATGACTATAGTGACACACGCATGACTATAGTGACACACGCATGACTAAAGTGAACACACGTATGACTCTGATGGACACACGCGTGACTATAGTGACACACGCATGACTATAGTGACACACGCATGACTATAGTGACACACGCATGACTAAAGTGAACACACGTATGACTCTGATGGACACACGTATGACTATAGTGACACACGTATGACTATAGTGACACACGTATGACTACTAGAGTCAAAGATCAAGACGAAGAGTAGGATGAGTGGTTCATGGTGTAGCAGCGACTAATTCGACATTTGAGGAATCACACACCTCTGATCTACTAACAAAGCGGGACGCCTTACCACCGAGACTATAGTGTCTTGTTATTCACTTCCGTTTAAAAGTTGCTTTTAGTCTACCTCAATATATACAACATGAAATCTTTGATCTATATATTAATCGCAGGCGAAATACGGAATGTCTTTTTCTGAATAATATTAAGTGAAAAAATTCCTTACCGCGCTTCCAATTGTTTGCTCCCATCTGGAGTAATCGCTTTGGCAACCGACAAAACTTGTGCGACTGGGTATATGGCTTTATTACGATGGACTATGGATCGGCTGTTGTCTGATCTGCCACAGTGATAAGACTTCCACACGGTTATGATGTCATATCCGAGTTTAAAGTGCGCTCTTGCTGTACAAAGCTGCGGATCATCCTGTGTGCGACACAGCGTATGCTTAACATTGACACGTGCTAGTTGTGTGTCACATGTTATTATTGTTATATCGCATGCTATTATTATATCGCATGCTATTATTATATCGCATGCTATTATTATATCGCATGCTATTATTATATCGCATGCTATTATTATATCGCATGCTATTATTATATCGCATGCTATTATTTTATCGCATGCTATTATTATATCGCATGCTATTATTGTGACTCATATTATTATTGTGACGCACCTAGAGGATTTGAGTCTCGACATTCCATCGTTAAGTTAGGGTTAACTAAGCGATGTACCAACAATGTACTCGCGAGTGTACTAGCGATGTACTCAACGGAATAAATCCTGAATTAAAATACGTTTATTAAAATACGTTTATTAAAATATATTTGCTCCCGAAAGGCATCATCCAGTGCTAACTAAGTAAAGCAGAAAGTAGTGAGATTCAGAAGAATTCCGTTGAGAGAATTCTCCATGATTTAACTGAAATGTCTGGTGTGTCGAGAGGGAGATATGATATAATGTGCTGCAGCTGAGGCGAAACACCAAATCGTCAATGTAATAGAGAATAGACTGTGTCACTACCTAGCACATGTAATAGAGAATAGACTGTGTCACTACCTACCACATGTAAGAGAGAATAGACTGTGTCACTACATACCACATGTACTAGAGAATAGACTGTGTCACTGCCTAGAACATGTACTAGAGAATAGACTGTGTCACTTCCTAGAACATGTACTAGAGAATAGACTGTGTCACTACCTACCACATGTAAGAGAGAATAGACTGTGTCACTACCTACCACATGTAATAGAGAATAGACTGTGTCACTGCCTAGAACATGTACTAGAGAATAGACTGTGTCACTTCCTAGAACATGTACTAGAGAATAGACTGTGTCACTGCCTAGAACATGTACTAGAGAATAGACTGTGTCACTTCCTAGAACATGTACTAGAGAATAGACTGTGACACTGCCTGCCACATGTATTAGAGAATAGACTGTGTCTGAAACATTATTTCTTAGAAGAGCTGCCTTAGCTGGTGTCAAAAATTCAAGCAGCGTACAGTAGGACGAGCGGCATTGGAGGAAGGTATGGCAGAAGGACATGCAAGTGATGCATGTGAGGAACTTGAGGAAGACATGGAAAAGAGGCATGGGAAAGAGGCATGGGAAAGAGGCATGGGAGAGAGGCATGAGAGGAAGGAGGAAGGTATGAGGCATGGGAGGAAGGCATGGGAGAGAGGCATGGGAGAGAGGCATGAGAGGAAGGCATGGGAGGAAGGCATGGGAAAGAGGCATGGGAGGAAGGCATGGGAAAGAGGCATGGGAGAAAAGCATGGGAGAGAGACATGGGAAAAAGGCATGGGAGAGAGGCATGAGAGGAAGGCATGGGAGGAAGGCATGGGAGGAAGGCATGGGAAAGAGGCATGGGAGAAAAGCATGGGAGAGAGACATGGGAAAAAGGCATGGGAAAGAGGCATGAGAAAGAGGCATGGGAGGAAGGCATGGGAGAGAGGCATGGGAGTGAGGTATGGTTGTCACATAAACCGTCAGATGACAGTCAACCGTGAAAACAGGTAGTTGAATATTAGCAGAGGATAATATAGAAATGCCAAATGTTTTAAAATCATTCTATGAAGATATCAACGCTCTCTACTTTATGCAGTATTAGACCTACTAAGACTTTCTGAGAAATTTATCGTTATATAACGGTTGTATTCTCTATAATATGATCATTGTTTATTGGGAAATTAATGTCAAATATTGTACAATTTCTTTCCAGTCTAAAGCAGTGCATTAGATTAAATATCACGTTCATTGATTTACGAAAATAAGGTTTATACCAAGTACCAAAGAGCTTTCCATTGTCTTAAAGGATATCACCAGCCTGGTACATCCATATACACCATGTGATGTGCTCATAAAGAGTAAGGTCCAAAGTTTAAAATACTTCAAAAGATGATCCTCTCTAAAGATTTATTACTAGAGTCTGAATTTGGAATTTTTTACATTTTTAATTACGTGTAAATTATGTGAATTTTTGCGACCAAATATGTTTTAGATTTAGGATTTTTATATTTATTTCGACATTTCGATGAATAATTGTTAGTCAGCAGAATAGTAACTGTGTCTAAAATTCCTACTCTAGTTTCACGAGTTACAGCTCGACCAGTTGTTGATGGTGCAATGAGGCTTTGAAGTTACTACCGTCAGCGATAATGCTACTATAAGAGTTGTGGAATATCGATGCCAGTAGGAATATGGGGCAATTGATTGACAAGGTCTCCAGCTAACAACAGCAATCTGACACAATCATGTCTCTGAGACTTGAAACAAGGGTGACTAGATAGAGAGATAGATAGGAGATAGAGAGAGAGAGAGAGAGAGAGAGAGAGAGAGAGAGAGAGAGGAGAGAGAGAGAGAGAGAGAGAGAGAGAAAGAGCTAGAGAGAGAGAGAGGGCGAGAGAATGAGAGAGAGAGAAGAGAGAGAGAGAGCGAGAGAGAGCTACAGAGAGAGATAAAGAGGGCGAGAGAGAGAGAAAGAAAGAAGAGAGAGAGAGAGAGAGAAGAGAGAGAGAGAGAGAAGAGAGAGAGAGAGAGAGAGAAGAGAGAGAGAGAAGAGAGAGAGAGAAGAGAGAGAGAGAAAGAGAGAAAGAGCTAGAGAGAGAGGGCGAGAGAATGAGAAAGAGAGAGAGAGAGAGCGAGAGAGAAAAGAGCAATTTCACATATCATCATCATCATCATTATCACCATCATCATCGTCATCGTCATCATCATCATCATCAGAATCATCATCATCATCATCATAATCATCATCATCATCATTCTTCCCTGAATTACAGTTTAACTAATTCCGGGATTAGAAAATTTAGTAGTGTTTCTGTTTCTACAATTTCGCATATCATGATATTAAAATAAATGCCAAAAATTCAATGACAAATTAAACAAAAAATTTGGACCATGGACAGCTTATAAGTAGACATGCGGCCTTCAATGAAAGACATTAATAATATGATAGTGAGTGAGAGAACCCATTACTTCTTGAAATAAAATTAAAATTTGTAAAAGGTAACTTGCTTAATTGTAAAATAAACTATGTTCATTTTGCAGAGCTGTTCATATTCCAGACGCCTACAAACCCCAGTTGTGAACCTTTAATGGTGTCCGATGGACGGGTAGCTGACCTTACGTTCTATTTCCTATCATTAGTCACATCCTTATCGACACCATAAAATGAGACCAACTGAAGGACAAAAGAAGATTTAGTTAGTAAAAATTTTGAATTTAAATATCACCCATCATTCCTTGGTTTATAAAAACTGTTAGAAATTTGATTAAATTAAAAGATTGCTTGATAGATTTCAGTAAAGTTTAAAAGTAAATGTACAGGATTGAATGAGACGATTAATCTGAATAGTTGAAGACTCTTATTGGTCGAGTTAGTAGCAAATGATGCCGGTCTTTTACTTCATTTACCGGCGCCTATCAGTCAAGATTCAGGCTCCACTGCTTCCCAAACTACTCCATACTATCATGGGTGAACCCAAAGTTTTATGACACATTATGACGTTTTACGACATAATTTTATCTCGCATTCTCAGAGACTGACTGAGTATTTTCATTTTCCTCAATTTTCTGAGGTAAAAATGTTGCTGAATCCAGCGGAAAATATATTAATGCTAAAGAGAGAAATAGAAAATTTAGAAGAAATAGAAAGAAGAGAGAAATAATAGTGGTCAAAACGCTTTGCTTAAATAAAATAAATCCTAAGAAAATTGTTAATATTTTGTACGCGTGATCAACAGAAGAATATTCTTGAATATCCCAATACTGTAATTTATGTTTGGAGTTGATTTTGTCAACGATAACATTGCTTCGAATTAATTGAAGTGAAACCCAATCTCAGAGTTTATATTCAATTTTCTATCTCGGTAGATTGTTTATTTGATTTCATTAGAAAGAAATGCAGTTTCTGGTTGGAATATTCTCAAATTATTTATTTCAAGCATCTCTGAAAATGTTAAAAAATAAAAATTCAAAGTTTTGATTTCTCTGCTTTTTCTGCACAACTTAGTCGGCTTGATAAATGCATCTGTCTATGACGAAGGAACAAAATTTATGGGCGTTGATTTTATTAGTTTATCAAAAGGGGGATTTTCTGTGATTAATGGTATCTCGGCAGATTTCAGAGTTTGATGGAGTGAAAAGATAGCGGAAGATGTCTTGATACTGGAAGAATTTTTTAAAAAATCATCAAAGCTCGCAGCGGTTCTGCAGCTGATAATTATTCAAAATTCATTACTATGAGGCAGAAATTAATAAATCACTATATTAATAAATCGCTAATAAATATACTTTGTCAATTTTTAGGAGAAATATTTAAGAATTTATAGGAAAAACAAAACAATAGGTACGATACCAATTTCAGTGTCAACAGAATTAGTAGTTGTTTATATGGCAGTTATGAGCGGTGGTTGTAAAAGCTGTAATTTTTTAACTCATACAAAATAGTGATTGACAATATATCGATTAATTTAACTATTTATTTACTTTTGCCGCAAACAGTAAATCTTCAAAATTACCGTACAGTTTTCAATTTTATAATAACTAGAGCACGCTTTTTGTTCTAGGAACTACGCCTATGAGCAACATATGAATTTGAAGTAATTAATTTCAATTATATTTCAGCCGTTTCCTTATTGACATCCAGCAATGTAAAAAATATAATAATTATTAATTTTAATATTATAAAAATTTAAATATTGTTGAACACTGTTAGGGAGTGGCAAGCTACTGAAAACATTCACTACATAAGAATCTCAGACAATTAACTTAATTAATAAAGATAACTTAATTCAACTTAAAGAAAATAACTTAAAGACGATAACTTGATGAAGCTAACTTAAAAAGATAACTTAATGAAAATAACTTAAAGACGATAACTTGATGAAGCTAACTTAAAAAGATAACTTAATGAAAATAACTTAAATAATTTCATGAAAGAAGTTGGAGAAGTTAATGAAGAAGTTAAGGAAGAAGTTAAAGCAGTTAATGAAGATAACATAAAGAAGATAACTTACAGAAAATAACTTAATGAAAATAACTTAATGAAGATAACTTAATGAAAATAACTTAATGAAGATAACTTAATGAAAATAACTTAATGAAGATAACTTAATGAAGATAACTTAATGAAAATAACTTAATGAAGATAACTTAATGAAAATAACTTAATGAAGATAACTTAATGAAAATAACTTAATGAAGATAACTTAATGAAGATAACTTAATGAAAATAACTTAATGAAGATAACTTAATGAAAATAACTTAATGAAGATAACTTAATGAAGATAACTTAATGAAAATAACTTAATGAAGATAACTTAATGAAAATAACTTAATGAAGATAACTTAATGAAGATAACTTAATGAAAATAACTTAATGAAGATAACTTAATGAAAATAACTTAATGAAGATAACTTAATGAAAATAACTTAATGAAGATAACTTAAAGAAGCTGACTTAAAGACCACTCAATAGAGAAACAATTAATGCCTTCAAAAAGGGCTAGGCCTTATCAATACATTTTGTAGCCTACCGTATAGCTTGAGAAAATATAGTTTTTGATGTGATTTCCGTTGCTTTCCTCAGTTCTTACTTAATCGCCTCTAACGACACTAGCAATTAAGGGTTGGCTTATTATTAAGGACACGGTCAAAACAGGAAATGGCACATCAATTTAATTTGGTTATTGAAGTTAAATTTATCTGAAGTAAAAGTAGTTTTCTAGTTTTTTGCAGTTATCTATTAAGCAAGCTTCATTCTGTGGGTCCCTTAGGTAGAAGACACTGGAATCAAACACTCATTTATTATCTGTTGGCAGCTTTATCCTCCATCATGCCTCTAATTACCTCTGTCAATTACTAGGAATAGGCCTACTTGCAGCAGACGATCTAAAATTGCAAAATACCTTAATTTTCATCTAAATTTCACAGTAATTAATTTACATTTTGAACGCCTAATCATATTTCCGCCCGATTGCTGATTGACTCGGAGACTAAGCTGGCTGTCAGGCCGTGTGAGCAAACTGCCAATCACGCTGTATGGCTAAAAAATTACGTGACAGCCATCAAATAAAAGGAACGACATTGATGGGGTCAATTTCTGGCGAATGATCGATATAAAATAATCAAATAGGGGAGAGGAGGGGAGGGGGGTGGGCGCTAAAGAAGACGACAGTTGGATGTGTTTTAGCGGGTTGAGAACTGAAATAAGAGAAAACGCATTCCTGGTTCTTTCCTCTCATCTTCTTAAGTTATCTTCTTGAAGTTATCTTCTTGAAGTTATCTTCTAAGTTATCTTTCTTTGATTTATCTAATTTAAGTTATCTTTCTTTGATTTATCTAATTTAAGTTATCTTTCTTTGATTTATCTAATTTAAGTTATCTTTCTTTGATTTATCTAATTTAAGTTATCTAATTTGGGTTATCTTCTTTGAGTTATCTTCTTTGAGTTACTTTCTTTAAGTTGTCTTCTTTAAGTTGTCCTTTTTGAGTTATCTTTATTAAGTTATCTTCTTTGAGTTATCTTCTTTGAGTTATCTTCTTTGAGTTATCTTCTTTGAGTTATCTTCTTTGAGTTATCTTCTTTGAGTTATCTTCTTTGAGTTATCTTCTTTGAGTTATCTTCTTTAGTTATCTTCTTTAAGATATCTTCATTAAGGAGCATGATATCAGACTCTGATTATAAATATGTACCTTGGAACTGCATTTGGCAGAACACTAGAGAAAGAGAGAGTGAGAGAGTGAGAGAGGGAGAGGGAGAGAGTGTGAGAGAGAGAGAGAGATGTATGATAAAGAGTAGATTAAAATCAATCCAAAACGGTTAATATCTGGAGCGATGAGTGTGAGGATAGACTTTGTCTTTTTCATTACACCATTCATTGAAACTTTAAATCATTATTGATCAAATTCGCTCTCTAGATATTTCGCCATAGAAGCAAGTAGCTCCTACTTCTTGATCACGCTTTCATAATTTGACATTGCCTTATAGCGAGGAACCGGACGCCAAATTATTTTTGATTATTGATTGATAAAGTCCAATGACACTTTTAGTAAAATATTGCTTTTAAAAATTAGTCTACAGCTTGTCGGCTTTCAAATACACACGTAAATATACATTAAATAAACAATGTTGGGCAGAATGGAATGAAAGGAAAAAGATTTGAAGAAGATCGAGACAAGAATTTCCATTGAATTTAATAGCTCATCTATGATAAGAACTGAAGAACAAAAGAAGCTACAGTCTCTTGAAGGATTAGTAAGGACCTGCAGTAGAGTAACAAGCTAACTGAGTTCAAATTTAATTTTTAAATTTTTTAAATTTAAACATTTTACATGTTACTTGTTCTTATTCACTTGATAGCTTTCTAAGGCAACGAAAAACCACCTCAGAAGCCATATTTTTCCCAAGCTATAGGCTACATAAGTTATGGATAAGTCATAGACTTTGTGAAGAGATTAACTTGTTGATCTAAGGAGTGCTCTTATGGAGCGAGAAAGCAGACTTTGAGTATGAATATATACCTTGAACCTGCCACTTGGCAGTGCACTGAAGAAGAAGCTTTGTAAATTTGTCTTTTATATTAGTCTACCGTTGAATTAGTGAAATAAAATAAATTAAATTAAATTACTAATCATGGCAGTTTTTACAACCTATCTCCCAGATAATTCCTTGCTCTCACTGGAATCTATTGAAATCCCTACTGATACGTAATCTAACTCATAACTAATAAAACAA